>OZ026612.1:108473334-108830834 GCA_964020975.1 Hermodice carunculata
TTTTAAATAGCTGCGTTACACTGACGCTTCAATACGTTCTTTCTAAAATCCGTAGACCCCCCCCCCCCCGGGGGAGGCACATACTCAACATCTGGGTGTGTGTGTGTGTGTGTGTGCCGCGGACATTTTTATACAATACCCTATCTTAATCTTACACCAAATGTAAAAAGGTACGCTTTTCTTAATCCTGTAATGTGTTGAAAGGAGTGCTGCATTGGTGCATCCTGGTGCATTCTGGAGACCAACATTGGCAATTTTAAAAACGTTTTAGCACATTCTTACTTCCCACAAAAATTCCCGCCAAAGAACTTACTAGTTATATCCTATATCTCCAGTTCACTCAAATAATTGTTACCCATATCCTAATCCAGCTGTGTACATTTTTTTTTGGGGGGGGGGGGTGGCTTTTCTGATCCTGGGAGTAATGAAAACTGGGCCGTTCCCGCGGCACATACCCAGTACAGTCCTTCATGGGAGTACCCCCCCCCCCCCCGCGTACACATATTTAAAACACTCTAACCTATACAAAACCTGTGTGGGAATTCTCCCATTTGAATGCAGGTCACCATTCCAGCTTATTCTGCTTGTTTACAAAATCATGAGAGTCATCCCAACAAAGCAGGTAAACTCAGCGACTGCACACACTCAATGAGTACAGTGACCTCTCCAAATCAAAACAAACATCACATCCATAACACCCTGTGCAAGCAAATGGAGCGAAGCTTCCATGTCGTCCGTTTAACCCTTTGGGGACTTAATCAACAGCTGTCCTTAGTGCACCGTGGACGCATTGAGTGCGCTGAGGATAGCTGTTGACTAAATGTATATGTCATTCTAGATGAAAACGAGACAGCAGACAACGTCATTTACTCTTGTACATCTTGGGTAATTTTATGAGGCACAAAACTGCATGGGATAACTCCGAATGCCGTACGCAGCCTGTGTGCATGATTAAACTTCTGACATTATCAATCTTATTTGACCAGGCATGTTATAGACGAAAACATTAGAACTAATTTAATCACAAAGCTGCGTTTTATATAGAAAAAATCATGAAAGTTCCGTTGAAGGTATTTGTACACGTCATATAAATAAGTGTAAGTATGTATCAATATTTTTTCGCGCTGTCTACATGAATCCTGGCGAGCAAAAATGTTATAGAGGGTTGAGAGTCGGACACAATAAAACATTGTCATTAAAATCAATACACAAACGACAAGTTTGCTGTTAGCAAAGGGCCCTCAGTTGTGCGAGAACAAATTTCCATGGGTTTGGAGCAGGATTGGGTAATGGCCATGACGAGTTATTTCCCAAAAGTTTGTTACAAAATGGCCGTTAAAACTGAATGTGATCATGTAACATGGATGCGCCCGTAGGCGCAGAGTTCTAGGGGCAAACAGACTATAATTTCTGCTTGATTTATTTATTATTGATATACCATTTTCTTTTGTTATACTCAAAGACAAACGAACAAAGGCTGCAACTGCAGAAAATCTTTTCACGGAAGTCAGCATTAATTAGATCTAGTTGGTTTGGCATGGAATTGGGCTGCGCTTATTTATCCGATATGATAGTTCTTGTCTGGAAATTCAACATTTTGTATGAAAAAATACACACCTGGTGCACCTAGTTGGAATGAAGTAGACATTCGTAGACCTGTTTTAAGAGAAACTAATATGTCAATTTGAAAAATGGGAGAACATAAATTTAAGACACTAAATACGACAGTCAAAGAGGTCAGAATGCACGGAAAGGAGTTAGCTATTTCTAAATGAAACGTTTGGATCAGCCTGGGTACGTGCTATCAACTATGTTTTCAAGCTTGGGAGTCCCAAGTGTAAAATAAATTTAAGATATAATTAGCAAAATTTCAATCCTGACATAGTTTTCAATGATCCGTTAAAGACCACGTATGGATTGAAAGTTTGTCCATTATGGAGCATACAAGCCTTTGAAAATATTAGAGACGATGGGGAACACAACAAAATCATCTCTTCACTTGATCTACACTTTCAATTTTTAGATTTGAATAAAACTATACTACACCAAAACCATTGATAAAAATGAAGTACCACGGAGTTGTTGAAGAAAGATCTCTTTCGTTTTATTAGTTTAAAATATAAAAGGTCAAGAAATGTTTCTCGGTTCATTAAAACAACGCATATTTCCCATTATTTTGTGTGTTAACTACCAAGAAACAGTAACAGATATTATTTACCTGATGCGCTTGTATAGATATGTAGGCACAGAATGAAATGCAATAATAATGAATGGTATTGCCAAGATATAATAAGTTTGATTCTAATCATGATTGCTAGAACTGATTTGATGCCTTTACCAACATGATTGAGTAACATTCGAAAATTAATTGTCGGTCATTTTGATCTATTGGGCATTAACTTTATGTTATTATGTCTGTTAAATTCCTTGTGATGACCAAGAAAAATAAAATTGAAGTTCAAATTCTCCTCTGAGGCACAGAAAATTCCTCAGATTGCAGGATTGAAAGGGGCATGTCACCACCCCCTTCATAAGTAGGTTACTTCCACTCGTAAACAATGGGAGGACATAATGTGCTTAGTTACCCTTTTTGCTGCATAAAAGTCTAGATGGTTAGGACTATCAGCCTGGGAACGATGGCTTTACTGAGTTTTAGTGGAGCTGGACGAGGCTTGACACGTGTGGTATAGACGATTTTTACAGACAGGTATTTAAGTGCCTTAAAGATGACATGTCCAATTTTCCCCACTTACAGACTTTACAAAGATATGCATTGATTCGACCTGTAGACATGTCAGGATTTTGCATGGTTCATGAATAACAAGTGTCATCGGCAAAGAGCATGACGTTACAGACCCTGTACTATATCATTGATCAAAACAGGAAAAACAGGGGTACAAGGCTGGACCTCTGATAGACACCTGCCTCTGTGAGTAGCCAAGGGGATGACTTGCTATGTGATGAGGTGAGGCCATCTGTTGGACTTATAACTTTAATTTTGACTGGCGAAAAGTAGAATTTCCTAAGAAAACCTAAGCTGCCTGAGCTTGAAAGTAGGCAATCATGCCACACCTTATTGAAACCTTTTGATATATCCAAGAAGACCATCCTGGGCTCTCTAAAGTTTTCTGTGCATTCGTAAATGTTGTGTGCTATTCTGACCAGTTGGTTAATTGTTGAGCCATGTTTTCTTCAAACCAGGGTTACTGTTAGTAAGTGTATTACTGCGTACTTTGTCTTCATAAAAAGACTAATCTTTTAAGTACTTTCACACAATTGCATTATAGTCATATTGGTATGTAATTTCTCTGTGTTCGACGAGCTCCTGCTGCATCTTAGGAGAAGCTATTATAAAACAGGTGTATGGGAGGTTAGAAATTACAGTTCAATGCGGTTTGTAAGATTGTTGAAGAACGCGAGGTTCAAAGCAGACACCGATTGTACTCTCCTAAAATCATGCAGAAACATGGATTCGTCTACCCCTCCACCCCCACCCCCTGACATCTCGATAAATGTGGATCCTAGGCCATGGAGAAGTACCTAGGGATTTCTTTTGATGTTGTTAAGTTGACCTAGAGTGACCTAGAAAGGTCAAGTTGACATTTTGCCTTGTGTCGTGGTAATGGTGCATCCTTGGCCCATGTTTGCTATTAAATGCTTATAGGAAAGTACATTTGGGGTTCTGTCTTTGGTGTTGTTAATTTTTACCTTTAGTGACTTTGAAACCTCGAACTGACTTATTGGCTTATATCTTGGTAAATTGAGGATTCTGTCACTTTTCATTTAAAAATAGTGTCCCCTGACCTGTTTGAGTGAAGACATATCTCAAGTAGTGATGATGGTTCTGAAGAAATGTGACTTTGAAATTATTCTGAATGCTACAGGACCACTTCAACCTGGTTATTCAAGGTCATTTAAGCATAGCGCAGTTCTGGTGTGGATTGCTTACATTTGCAGTGTTAGAAACCAGAAGTGTTTTTGTTGGAAATAGGTAACTTATCAATTTGAAAGTTTTCGAGGACCTATATGAGTGCCCATAGAACCAAGTGATGAGATGCAAGGACATCCAAAACCTCTGAGGACTAATCTTGTGGCAACTTTATGGTACTGATCAACCATATCTGGAATTTTGTTCCCAGAAAAGTGTATCTGATTACATCAGGATGTCTAGAAAACGGTCAACAAAGGATTTGGACCCCATGGCTGAAAACCAAATTGAAAAGGCAAT
The DNA here is from genome assembly GCA_964020975.1 of Hermodice carunculata. Classification (NCBI taxonomy): domain Eukaryota; kingdom Metazoa; phylum Annelida; class Polychaeta; order Eunicida; family Amphinomidae; genus Hermodice; species Hermodice carunculata. The sequence continues at coordinate 108,477,563 of OZ026612.1, forward strand.
AGATAAACAACAGAAAAATTAAAAAGGTTCAAGTTGGAAATGAAAACACGGGAGGGCCTTAAAGAGCTGTGTGAAATTATTAATGAATAACATAAGCATATTGACGTATTCATGCGCGAGGTTGCACATACTATTTCCTGTTGCATAGCCTGGAGAACACATAGACTGACACTACTCAAATAAACAAAGATCTCAAGAAAAAAGAAATAAAAGACACTCTCTGGAACAAAGATCTCAAGGAAGAAAGTGATGACATGCACTGTTAGGAGAAGATCGTGACAACATTGTCAGCTGACTTTACAGATATGCTTGAGAATAATACAGAAGATCAAAAGAGAAAGAACAATCTTATACTTGATGGTATTCCTGACACCCCATCTCATACATGGCAGGAGTGCAAGTACAAGGTAAAGAGGTTATGTAGAGACAAATGTAACCTTGCCTTCACGAGAGCCCATCATGTAGCTAAAACCTCGAAAGAAAATAACCAGCATACCATAGTCGTCAAATGCCTGTGACACAAAGACAGAGCTGAGGTCATGAGAAATGCTTGCAAATGGAAAATAACTGAGTACTACATAAATGAAGACACTTTTCGGACACTATTAGGAACAAGCATGAGGCATAAAAACCCCAATTGGAGGCTGAATGACAGCAATGAAACTATGCCTACATATTGTGTGATTGCCTTGTAGTGAAACCAGGCAGACCAAAGCAAGAAAACTGAACACTACCTGAAATCAGTGACGTTTTTCTTTCAGGTTCTAAATAGACAGTTTGAGCATGGTTAAAATCTTTACCTCCTATTTACATGCACATTCGTTTTAACATACAACACATGGGGGTGGGTTCAAACAATGGATCCATGTTTTGATGCACCTTGTGTTAGTTTTGAAGAATTAGATACCCTTTTTTGCCCATTTGACCATGCAACATTGGATACTGGAAGCCTGTCATGTTACCCCACACATAGCTACAATTATCTTGTGTGTATTGACACATCTTTTGACATTATTGGGTTCAGTGAGACAAGATTATTTCGAAGCAATGATAATCTGTATGACCTAGATGGGCACCAACATGTGAAACATATAAGATGTGATAAAAATGAGGGGATAACTTTTTATTAAAAATCACATTCAGTGTAAAGTAAGAACTGATCTTCAGGCTTCCAGTCTATAAATATAGACTGTATTTATGCAACTTTCAAAAAGGTGTGGGAGCACTAAAGATCTTGTTATAGGAGTAGTATAGAGACCACCAAACACCAATATTTGGGATTTCTGTGATGATGTGTCCCCTATAGTATACTGTTCACAATAAATAAATAAATAAATGAATAAATGAATGAATGAATGGATGAATGAATGGATGAATGAATGAATGAATGAATGAATGAATAAATAAATAAATAAATAAATAAATAAATAAATAAATAAATAAATAAATAAATAAATAAATAAATTTGTGGCTGATTTCAACATCGACATCCTTAAACACGAACAACATAGGCCAGCATTGACTTTTTAGAATTGATGTATTGTCATCCATATATTCCAGTAATCTCAAAACCCATTAGAGTATTATGACATACTGTAACAATTATCAACAATATATACAAATGATTGCCAAACTGATGGAAAAGTTTATATTTTGCTGGAAAACCTGATCAATCACTTTCCAAAATTGATTTTGTTAAAAGGTCTTAAGAAAAGGGAGGAAGTAGTGAGTTCTTTTTCAAAAGGAAGCAAAGTCAAAATTATCTCAAAAATGCAGATTGGTGTAATGTACTACAGGATGATGTTCAATAAGCATACCCAAATTTCCAAAATTTGTTTGCAGATATGTACAACAAATTTTTCTACTTATAAAGATTAAAAGTAAATGTGATATCAAGAAACCTTAGTAATCTGAAAGCATGATATCATCCATGAAAAGGAAAAGTAAACTTAATGCTATGCACATAAAAACCGAATACCACTACATGAAAATATTTATAAACAGCACAGGAATAGATTACCTAAGGTCTTGAAAGCAGTCAGATATAATATTACTTCCATACACAAAGGTAAAAGATGCCTCAGTAAACAGGCGAAACTAAATGGTGCTAAGCTCAGTGATAAAAAGTTATCACAAATAAGTTCAATGATTTTTTCATTAATATTGGTACACAGTTGGCTTCCAATATTCTATTGCATAATACATCACATGGGATTATATATCTTGTAATTTTGCACAATCAGGGTTTATTAAACCGGTTTGCACATATAAAATTACAAACATAGTCCTCTCCTTAAAAATTGTAGGCCAGCTAAATTATTCATGAGTCTCTATTGACCCTCCTTTGTTATTTGTGTAATTTACCCTTTTTAACTGGTGTTGTGGCAGTAGGATTGAAAATAGCAAAAGATGAACTAGTTTATGAATAGGATGATTCTGAAAAAATTTCAAACTAAAGAGCTGTTTCAGTGTTCCTTTTTTTCTCCAAGTGCTTTAAAAATGTTTGTTTGCATGACTCACTGAGAGCTTAGCAAGATCAGTATATAAAAATAAAATAGTGATATGATTATTTTAGATTTGTCAAAAGCCCTTGACACTATCAAGGAATGAAATTTGTTTCATCACTTTGGTAATGGAAGATGAATGTTGATGTTTTGGTACTTTTGGAATCTCTTTGCTGTCGTTGTTGCTTTGAAATTTATAAAATATGGGTAATGATATTCTGATATATATATATATATATATATATATATATATATATATATATATATATATATATATATATATATATATATATACACAAATATTTACAATAATTAAATAAATTAATCTTTCAAGCAAGCTACTGTATGTCTCATAATTCAACAGATTATGATTGTGATAAATATATATATATATATATATATAATTTTTACAATAATTAAATAAATTAATCTTTCAAGCAAGCTACTGTATGTCTCATAATTCAACAGATTATGATTGTGATATATATATATAAATATATATACAAATATTTACAATAATTAAATAAATTAATCTTTCAAGCAAACTACTACTGTATGTCTCATAATTCAACAGATCATGATTGTGATATATATATATATATATATATATATATATATATATATATATATATATATATATACAAATATTTGCAATAAGTAAATAAATTAATCTTTCAAGCAAGCTACTGTATGTCTCATTATTCAACAGATTATGATTGGGATATATATATTTAGTTAAAAAAAACAAAACAATCTGATGAATCAAAATGCCTATAAACTTTCAAGACGATCAGAAATATGTGGCTGCACATATACCTTGGTTCAGTGTTGTATCTGTTCAGTACTACAGCTACAGGTTGCTGGAAATGATGTGTATGCATGCATTCATTATAATCCCGTCACAACTTCACTGGTTTGGTTTATTCAGCACTTGACGACTTCTTCCGTTAGTGCCTCCAGGTGTCCATTAGCCAGGCCAAGGTCTTTCGCCACGTGGCTGAAAGACACAACATCAGGACTGTAAAAGCCTTTTTAAGAAAATTCCAATGCGAATGTGTAGCGATTTCCAGCCTACTTCAGCAAGAGATTTATCGCTTGATGTGAATTTCATAGCACCAGCTCAGACTCTGGTCGCCTCATACTGTAGCCCTTCCAACAGGTCAGCAAGCTCTTGACAATAATTATCAAAAAGGATACACCCATATTCCAAAATATTTCCAAAGATTTCCAAGAAAGTTTAAGTTGCCAACATTTTTAATTTGTACAAAAATCACCAGGTGGCAACAATATTGGTCGGCACTGTGAAAGTACTTTGGTCCTTTCTCTATTTCACTAAATGTAAGCAAATTAAAAATGTTAATAGCAAACAAACATAATAAACAAATTATAACAACCACTCAGTGTACAGTATCAGTTTTAGCCCGTTTTTACCCTCCACTTCCTTCTAATACCTGCAGCTTTCGATAGAGGGACGCAGAGCTTGGAAGAAAAAAAGACTGCTTAGCGTAATCATTTTAAGTGGTTACTGATACAAAATGCAGCTGTACATGATTATCATTATTGGTACACACAACAAAGGTGAGAAACGACGGAGTAGATTCCTGTTATGAACTCATGAACTAGGAACATACCAACGACGTCAGAGGTGGGCGAGGCTGCAGTTGCAAACCTTAAGAAATCAGTGGTATATAAAGAATAGAGTATTTGAGGAAAATCCGGAAGTCTGTGTTCACACTCAAACTTAATCAAAATATGAACTTTCCGCAGCATATCAAACATAGTAATCGGGCAAAGTTACGAGTGCCTGTGCTGGAGCATGACCAGACGTGTGAAGGTGAATAATATGCGGCACAGAAAAACACGTACTTTCAGGTGACTTGACCTATTACAGCTGAGGCGGAACTCAAGACACAATGCACAAGCGTGTCGATTCAAGAGGAACATGGCGACTTCAGTTTTGTGGATTTTACTGACCGTTTCCCTCATCAGTGGAACAGGTATGTTCCATAATTGTGTATCACTAGTTAGATGTTATATTTGACTTGTCATCCTGGGCCAAAATGGTAAATAATGAATTCAAGGACCTTGGGAAGTATCCCCACGGACGGAGTTACTGGTCTATAGTTCCATGGTATCACTCCGTGTTTCGTGATTGAATTATGAAACCCTTATTTGGTGTGTATCTTGTAACCGATGTTTGATCTGATCTGTGGTGAGGGGGTTGAAGAACTGTTTGAGGAGTTGGAAGTATCGATAATACCAAATATCCGTCATAAAAAGAATGTTCAACTGTTGCTAAGTGAGCCTGGACCTCTTGTTTTCAAGGCGCACATCATTCACGAGGAAATTTTCTTCCGGTTGTACCACATGCATGCATGGGTATTTCAACACATAAAGTCACAACGCGAAAGTAGTTTCAGGTTTTGCATCATAAAATGTGCAAAATATTGGTCCAATGAGGGTAAAAGAAAATGAGAAGAAAGTTCAGATTAGTGACAATAATACGTTTGTTAGTTTCCCTTGGTCGACGTACGTTTGACTCTTTGCATGACAACAAAACAAAAATGACCACTTGTAAGGCTTTGCGTTTTAATTTTTTTTTTGTAACTGGCAACTTAGTTGTGTGTTGCTCGCATGTTGCAAGCGGTCTTGGGGTGAAAATCAAGTAGGTAAACTCCGATAAGTTTAAATGAAAAAAAAGAAAAAAAAAAAAAAAAAAAAAAAAAAAAAAGAGAAAAAGGGTTGTGTAACAGGTTTATTCATACCCATTGCCTGCCACACATATATAGTAGAAGCGACACGTGAAGTTTCGACATGGTTAGTCCCGGTAGTTATGGTGTTTTGTTTCTTTTATGCCAAGCTTGCTGAAAAATGCACTCAGATACCTTCATTTTCCTTGTTAAAATGCTTTTCTTTTTTTATTCCATTGCATGTGGTACCTTGAAGTGAGCCATGTACTGATTTACGCTGTCCTTATGAAACGCATATAGTCACGTCATCATTCTATTGCCCTTGAAAACTGGAAATCAGACTGATGGTTGCCTGCAATGTGTTTACGTTTCATGCACACAAGCATCATTGGTGCCATTGTGACAGTTGCAGCAAGGAGGCCATGGTGGGAATATGGCGTTCTTAGTTGCAGATTGTCAGCTTGCACAAATTAAGTGCATGCTGTGCATGACAGGTTTCGTCAGAAAATCAGTGTAGCCTAAAATTGTGCAGGTTTTTGCAAACGATGCATTTCAGTGTACCGCAGCTGAACCCGTTCGTAGAGCGATTTTTTGCGGTAGTAAACATAACTATGTCAATTTTGCAATTTGTCAAGTAATATATTTGTAATCTTCAAGGTGACATCCAACCACTTTTGGATAATTTTGTTAATTTTCAGATTTTGAGATATTTTTTGGTAGACATATATGTTTACAGTGTATGTATGTTGTCTGGCACATGCCCAAATCTGCAGGTTCAAGTCTCGGTAATGGCAAAAGAAATGGCAAAATAATTTTGTTTTAAACACATTTATTCAGAAAAAAAAATTGGGAAACAGGCTTTGCCCATATAAATCCCTCTCACGAAAAAAAAAAATTAAAAGAACAATACAGATACTGTACAAAGGGTAAAGACGGTACACAGGACGAGGACACACATAGGAGAAGATTAGACACCACAGTTACAATTACAAGAAGTATGTATTATCAGTATATCAAATTTGACGTGACCAGACAACTCTGTACACACCAAGTACTGCATGCGGAAAGTTGTTTTGTACCGGCCCGTACGTGATAATTTGGTTTACTGTCTTAGTACACTTGGGATTTCCAAACATATTAGTTTTTAGCGTGAAGGGAGCCAATGCTATGATTTTTGGTGCAATAAATTCCGCTCAGTCGTGTATTTGATACACTCAACGAAGTGACGAAACGAATTTTCTACCTGGGCACCACAGACGCAAGCAGGAGAATTTGCTATTGGCCTACCGATTTTATGTACATATCATGGTTCAACTGGCTGCAGCCCATCCTAATCTTTGCATGTAAAGTGTTAACTTTCCTATTACCAATGTAAAACAACTCGTTAGTCTGCGATTTCCCTTTAGCCAATTTACGTTTAAATGTATCTATATCTTCCGAATTCCAAACACTGGATGGGAGTAAATTCCACTAGCGAATCGTTGTGGGAATAAAAGAGCTATATAATAATAATAATAATAATAATAATAATAATAATAATAATAATAATAATAATAATAATAATAATAATAATAATAATAATAATAATAATAATAATAATAATAATAATAATAATAATAATTTTATTCGGAAAACTACCCCTTTACAGCGGGGGCATCAATGGAACGGGGTTTATTCCATGATGCGTCCAAGTATATTACAATAAGCCGTCTATATTACAAAGTAAAGATTTGTGTGTAGTAGGGCTGTATCTACGTTCAGCATTGAGCCGTACGTGGAACAGCATCCATTTACCATTTGAAATTTACTTTTTACATGCGCATGCAACCATCAATAGGCTTCTCATAGCTCCACGTATATATGCATATATATTGTCCATTACATTCATTTGACAAATTAACCTATAATAAGTACTAGTTTTTGTACGGACCTGGCTTATGTTTTGTCTGGACCCCACGTTATATGCATTTCTGTTAGACACATTTTGTGGAATCAAATCGTGTAAATATGCAGGTGTATGTCCAATAATTATGTTACAAGGAAGTATGAGTCGGTGTTTTTCTCTGCGCTTAGAGCCTCCCATCCAGTTTTATTGTACAGGGATGCATGACTTGTTCAAAAAGATGCGCCCGTCACTTTACAATGTCGACTATATCGTTGACATAAATAAAGAATAATTTTGATGTTAAGATAGTAGTGAAGGGACCCTATTTACCTTCAAATCTTGATTATAGATAGGCTAATAGGTATTTGCACCAAAATGGCAATTTCACGTGGATATGTACCTCTTTAACTAATTCTCTGATTTTTAAAGTCAAATAAAAGATACATACATCTTCGCCCAAAACGCGTATGTTTCTACTGGAATTTTGAATTTTGACTTCCGCCTTTACTGTAAACAGATTTTGTAAAGCCTTGCGGTCAAGTGAGTATACAGGTTTGTTATGTTAGGAATGCGTATATATGTGATCTTTGGTCTGTAAGTGAAGTCACTTTACAGTTGAGCATTACGTTAACGACCGGAGGCGTAAAGTATAATGGTAAGCAGAATGATCATCAGACAAGGAATGCATCGCTTTGTTAACAAGTGTGCAGCTCTTTCGACACGACCTCGAGAATAATTAATCACTCTTAATTTAACCAAAATACGCGCAAACAGATCTTTCGTACGTTTCGGAAGAGGTTTAATGATAAGCATTCAACGAAAGAAACAAAGACGACCGAAAAATTGTATCACCTGCAGAAATGTACGAAGTGTCAAGGCTCAGGGCATGGACCTCTCTGATTGGTACTTGCATAGACAATTTAATTCACTTTATTGCATGTACTGTGGAGGAAGCAATAGAATACCTATATTCTTTCTCTACGATTATTGATATATCTGAAAATAGATGAAAATGTCGAAATAGTTTTTGTATATGCGGCAAGATGTTGGACCTGTTTCCATTGACGTAACCGGGTTAGGCAATTTTAAGATTTTTATGCATTAGAAGGTTTAGGTAATAGATAAGGTAATTAAGAAATGTGTCCAGATGTTCTCTCACACGTGGAATCCCTAACATTTATTTTTACCAACACATACGTAAACATACTGCTGCATGAATGCATTATATTTTTATTTATTCCTTAAGTATCTTATCAGTACCTTTAATTTACGTTTGCAAACAATAATAGCAAATTGATTTATTTTCTAGAAAATAAATAACCGTTAAACTGAACATTATAAATAAAAATTTTAAACATAATTTGTCGGCATAGATAATTGAAAAGTTATTAACTAGCGCCTTAATATCTGTCATAGATCCACTGAAAAAAGTTTTGTTTGTGTAACAGAACAACTGCAAACTGGATCATGCTTAGTAAACCACAATCAATTCAATAGGGAAGAGCAAGAAGAGACGGTTGTGGTGGCCATCTTATAGAGGGCACTTTAGTCAGGAGGCTTAGGGTTGTGTGCTCTCATAACTTTACTATTGTCATTTGTAATTCAGTAACCTTAAAATCGCTGTGCCATTGTAATTTTTAATTCAGTAACCTTAAAATCGCTGCGTTCACTCATTCATCTTGTTAATTTCTCCAGGCCTCCATTTAATTTTGTTTTACTTGTTTTTTGCGTGAGCAAGATTTCAGGTCCAAGCACATCTTAAGCTTACAAAATATAGTCTGTAATCATGATAACTACGTTACACATGCAATTTCTTTAAAAAAAAAATGAAAGGACGAAAAACGACCAAAGCTTTCCTCAGAAATGGGAAACACAATAGAACAATACTGGGCGGCAACGGGAACGATGGCTGGTGGAAAAGTTATAGGCCTAGCTGTAAAGACCCGTACAAAGTCGACAGTTTTCATTTATTTCTCTACATAGTCCCCTTCCAGGTTGACACACTTTTGCCAGCGGTGCTGCAAGGCCTGGATGCCAGTAAAGACGAAATTTTCTTCAGCCACCCTAAAAAAAACGGTCATTCACAGCGGAAATGACGTCATCATACCAGGAAAATGGCGACCGGCCAGTTCCTTTTTCATTTTCGGAAACATGTGGAGGTCTGACGGGGCTAAATCGGGCGAATAAGGGGTATGGTCAATGAGTTCGAAGCCACAACCATGGATCGCTGACATGGCAATAACGATTAATGCACAGGAGCATCGTCTTGGTAGAACCGGACTCCTTTAGTGAGCATTCTCCGTCCCTTAGCTTCGATAGCTTCATGTCTCAAGGGTCAGCATAATATCTTCTATTGATAGTCTGGCCTTTTTCAAGATAGTCAATCAGCAGAATACCCTTGGAATTCCAAAAGACTGAAGCCATCACCTTTCCTGCAGAAGGAACTGACTTGGCTTTTTTTGGGTGGTGATTTCGGATGCTTCCATTGTTTAGACTGAATTTTGGTTTCTGGTTCAAAGTGATGAATCCAGGTCTCATCCATGGTTACAAATCGGGCCAAAAATCATCAGGATCTGCTTCAAAATGGCATAAACTGTCACGGGACGCCAGGAATCTGACACGTTTCTGATCTGCTGTCAAGAGCTTTGGCACCCATCTTTGCAGAAACTTTTGTCATCCCAACTCCTGGGTGATAATGTGAGGGTTGACCATCTCATGAGAGATGCCCACAGCACTGGCAATATGTCGAGTGGTCAATCGTTGGTCAGCCGTCACCATGTCATGCATCCGGGTAATGAATTCGGGAATGGTTGCTGTTAAAGGCCTTCAAGTTCCTGGACGCGCGTCACCGTCAAGGCTCTCTATGCCACGCTTGAACTGCGCAGCCCATTTCTTAACAGTGGAAAAGGAAAGGGTATTATCCCCTAAAGTGGAGACTATAGCGGTATGTATCTGTATTGGAGTTAGCCCTTTCAGTTGCAGGTACTTGATGACTGCCCTATAGCCAGTTTTGTCCATTTCTGGTGATTTCAATGGGTAGGTTCACAGATGGTATGGTACAAAGACACTAATCACACTACAGTTGCAGTTCTTCTGTCTGTGATTCATTAAATGATTGTACTTGTTGGTGGCAAAAGTTGTTGCAATCCGATTGAGATATCCCACTTAGGCTTAGAACTTTCCAGCCAGCCCTCGTACATTTATTTTGAAAAAAATAATTTGTGAGAAAGTGTGGGATAATTCGTTTTATGTTACTGATACACAGCACAAAATTGGCCGTATTGCTTGTGATCAAACTGTTTAAATGTGCTAGACATATATTGATTGTTTTATTTGCTGATGACTTCTCTCGACGTTCACCTTAACCTGGGCCCGCCTACTGACAAGCCAATTCACTTGGCACATGCGAATGTACGTAGTCTGTGTAGTGACCACAAATTAGATGAACTGGCTGAGCTTATTTGGTCCATTGGTCTTGATATTGTGACTGTCCTAGAAACCTGGCTAGATAAGCCCTGTCCATATAAGCTATTGTGTATCTAAGGTTTTAAAGAACGTATCAGAAAAGACAGGCTTTTGTGGAGAGGTGGTGAACTCGCAATTTATGTGCGAAACACTTTGCCATTTGCACTCAGATCAGACCTTGAAACTGACAACACAGAATGCCTGTGGATTGACGTTAAGGCAGTGCGTGGAAATGTGCTGATTGCTACATGTTTTATCATCGGCCAGGCCAGACGTCCGAGGCGCGACGCACATTCTTAAAACATTTTCAAATTCCATTGCAATGGCTCTTGAAAATAATCCAACTTTACTTATCATTATCAATGAAGTGAATGGAAGTCACCTGCCCGTTAGCTTGGTTCCCGTCTACGAAATATTGTATAAAGTTACAATTTATTTTAATTAATTAATGAACCTACTAGATTGACTGAATATACAACTTCATTACTGGATCTTATTATCGCAGATTCATCTGGTTTAGTCCTGTATAGTGGGGTTCCGACTCCTATTTTCAATTCAGATCACGCTGTCATTCACTGCAAGATCTCTCTCATTCCCTCCCGAAAAAAAACCTTTAAACGTGGGGGTATGGGATTTTAGCAATGTTAACTATGAAAGCTACAAAGCCCGCACGTTCCTAATGTGGGAGAAACCATGATCTCTTGAGTGTTGGGACGAGTTGGAATTGGGTAGACATTGCAATGGGACGAGTCGGTAATGGGACGACTTATCAGAGATCGTTTTGGAACGACTTGACAGAGAATACCTTATTGCATGTTCATGCCCCAATGGGGCCGAATGCCATACATCGAGATCAACGGTCGGCACAAGGACACAAGTGGTAATCACATCACAAATACAACACAGAAAACACATAAAATCTAGATACCAGTATATTAAGAAGAAGAAGAAGAAGAAGAAGAAGAAGAAGAAGAAGAAGAAGAAAAAGCGAAAGAAAAAGAAGACGAAGAAGAAGAAGAAGAAGAAGAAGAAGAAGAAGAAGAAGAAGAAGAAGAAGAAGAAGAAGAAGAAGAAGAAGAAGAAGAAGAAGAAGCACCTGGCTCACAGCAACACTGAGACTTGGTTAGCACCATGCCTGAGCCATGTAGGTGCATCTCTATCATGTAAGTTTCACAAGTTTAAATTATGTATATATGTACAGTTCATGAATTGAAGTAGTCCTTCTACTGAGAAGTTAGCAACCGTTTCGCTATTGATCGATTTTAGTTTCAAGGCATTCATAACAAAATTTAGAAGTAGCCTTGATACACTTGCCTCCTATAGTCAATAAATAAGTCACTTTCTCTGGGTCACCCAGGTTACTTAATTCCACACAATCACCGTTCACAATGTTAAACATTATGGAACTTTGAGTTTAAATGCCTACATCTTAAAAGAATATGATCTTCATCTTCCACTTCATTCAGCTGATAGTCATACAACCTCTGGTCCCTGGGGACCACTGGTCTGTGACATCGGCCGGTTTTGACCCTTAAGCTGTGTGAACTTATGCGAATTTTGGTTTGGGCTCTCCTGTGTTTGAAGCTATTTACAGTTGCAAAGTAACTTTCGATACCATGATTGACTTTTCTAGCTTACTTTAATGGGACAATTTTCCCATCACTAATATTGTGCAAATGGGCTCTTAAGTGGGCAATATAAGAATAACTTTTCGTGTTATTATTTTGACATGAGGATGAGTTGGTTGGGGACATTTTTACCACTGAGGCGGGTCTTATTCGAAAGTCACAGTGTGATTGTTTAGAAGGCTAATATCAGAAGGGCAATTGTGATACTGTGGAATCTGAAAGTTGGCAACCATGAATCAGAGTGTCTGAGGACGATTCCATGAAAAAATACATTCACCTACATGCAACTGCATCTTTGTGCAAGAGGTCCATATGATATTTACTCCTCTCTATTATAGTCTGGAGAAAAAAAGTGAGCGGTAACTGGTTTTACATTGGAGTGTGTGTGTGTGTGTGCAAATTAGCAAACTATCAACCCTTCCTCTTTCAAAATCAGAGGTCTGTCGCCAGGGTCCCCACGCCGAGACGCGCCGACTGTCTCGTGTGCTTGCAGCAGGCCATTTAAACTCCATGTGCACCGAAATACTGGATGCACTTCGTGGTCAATTTTTGTCTTATCCTGGCCTTATCTCAATTTCAGGCCAAATTTTCTAATCCTGCACAGGACGGTTAACTTCGGGTCCACTTGATTATGTCATCGCCGAAAAAGGTGACAACAACCAAGCACTTGATTATGAGAAGCACCAACTGTGGCGTTTATTGGGGGCACAGCACCGACTGCACCACCTGCTAGTGTGGTTCCTCAGGGGTAACCAAAACTGGTGAACCTTAACCATGTACTCTAGTTTATTGCTCCATGATTAGAGCAACTGGCTCCAGAATTAGTGCACATGACACCTCATCGGTGAAGCCTCAGGCTCAGGACAGAAGATTGAACACGTGTTGTGACATTTACTTAAATAGCTCCATGAAACAATGCAATTGACTACAATAGCCCACTATTAAGGATGCAAATAAGATACAATTTCCAGTGTCTAATTTGCACCGTTTATAATGTCCTAAAATGGAAGTATGTGTCGCCAATAAATTCTGAAACAAGTATTGCCACAGGTAATGTGATTTTCGTTACGAATTTCTAGCCTAAAATTAATCGGGGCACCATTTTCGATTATATGACTTGATTAATACCCTGGAACCAGACTGCACCGACCTCACTCCTCGTTTTTATCCCACCTGAGTTGTCAGTAGCTAAGCTAATCTTATGGTCCTTCGTCCGTCGTCGTCAACAATCAACTTCTTCTCCAAAACCGTCAGCCTGATTCACTCCAAACTTGATGGCAATGTACCTTAGGTGGGTCTCTACCAAGTTTGTTTAAATGGTCACGCTCCAGTGATTTTTGGATTTTTTAAATGATTTTTTTGGGTTCATTTTGGGGGCAAATCTTAAAAAAATCTTCTCTCCAATTTCTTATTTTTTGCGTTTTTTGCTATTTTGCCCTCTTTTCCAGAACCATCACTGAGATTAAGCTGAAACTTGGTGGATATGTTCCTTGTGGGAAGGTCAAACAAAGATATTCACTAGGTGGCAATACTATGGATTCCTGATTTTAAACGATTTTTTTTTTTTCAATTCGGGTACTTATCAGTCAATGCACCTTTCCTATTGATTACTATGTAAGTCAATGGGCATTCTGATGCTAATTCACATTTTTGACTTCTCCGAAATCGTCAACCAGATTCACCTCAATCTTGGTGGCAATGTACCTTGGGTGGGTCTGTAGCAGATTTGTTCAAACGGACACGCTTCATTGGGTTTTTGGATTTCTTATGCTTTTTTTTTTTTGGGGGGGGGGGGGGGGGGGATCATAAAAAATCTTCTCTGAAACCGCTCACCCGATTGCTTTGATATCACACAGGGACACTTCCAGAGACTCCTGTTTGTTAATTTGTTTACCAGGTAGCCCTGCAATTTTATTCTTTTTTTTTTTCTTTTCTTTTTTAGCTTAGCAGTCTTTTCAGTCAGCTGAGCTTATGTGGTCGGTAGGCATCCGTCGTCCGTCCGTCGGCGTCCACAATTCACATTTTCAACTTCTCCAAAACCACTGGGCACGTTTAGCTCAAACTTTTTGGGAATGTACCTTTGCTGGGTCTCTACCAAGTTTGTTCAAATGGTCACAGTCCAGTGATTTTTGGATTCTTTATGATTTTTTTGTTCATTTTTTGGCCCATCTTCTCGTCCGAAACAACATGCCTGATTGCTTTAAAATTGCTCCGGGAAAATTCTGGGGACCCTGGCCCTTAATTTGTTCAACAGGTGACGCTGTAATTTTTCAAATATATATATTTTTTCATGTAAAAAGTATGTTTTCGCTATTTTCGACTTCTTCTCGAAAACCATCAATGCTGAAACTTGGTGGAAATGTTCCTCATAGAAGGGCCAAACAAAACTGTTCACAAAGTGGCGTTGTTATGAATCCCTGATTTTTTATGTTTTTTTTTTTCAATTGGGGCACTTTATCATGCAGTCCTATTGGTTAGTATGTAAGTGAATGGGGATTGTAATGATAATCGACGTTTTCCCCTTCTTCTCCAAAACCGCTGACCAGATTCACTTCAAACTTAGTGGAGATGTACCTTGGCTGAGTCTCTACTAATTTATTTGAAATGGTCACGCTACAGTGATTTTTTTTATAATTTTTTAATCATGTTTTTTTTTGTTCATTTGTTGACCAAATCTTAAAAAGTCTTCTCCAAAACTGCTTGGCAAGTAGCTTTCAAATTTACTTAGGGAGACTTATGGGCACCCTGAGACCTTAATTTGTTCAGCAGGTGGCGCTGTAATCTTGCAAATATTCTTAATGCTAAAAAGTGTATTTTTGACTTCTTCTCGAAAACCGTCCTTCAGATTGTGTTGAAACTTGGTGGAAATGTTCCTCATAGAAGGACCACAAAATTGGGTCCTTCTATGAGGAACATTTCCGGATAAGAAGATGGGTCGGTCTTGTTCAGAAGGTGGCGTTGCTGTGAATCCCTAATTTTTAATGAATTTTTCAATTCGGGTACTTATCAGTTAATGCATACAGTCTTATTGATTACTATGTAAGTGAATGGGGATTGCAATGGCAATCCGCGTTTTCGACTACACCAAAACTGATGATCACATTCACTTCAAACTTGGTGGAAAAGTACCTTTGGGGGTCTCTACCAAGTTTGTTCAAATGGTCACGCTCCAGTAATTACTGGAATTTTGTGTTTTTGTTCATTTTTTGCCCAAATCTCAAAAATCTTCTCCAAACCTGCTTCGCCAATTGCTTCGCACTACTGAGGGAGAATTTGTTTAACATGTGGCACTGTGGTTTTCTAAGTATTTTTTATGCAAAAAATTGTGTTTTGACTGTTTTCAACTTGTTCACGAAAACCGTCTCTCAGATTATGCTGAAACTTAATGGAAATGTTCATTTTAGAAGTGTCAACCAAAGGTGTTCACCAGATGGTGTTACTGTAAATGTCGGACTTTTAATAATTATTTCAATTCGTGTACCTGTCTGTTAATGCATACAGGCATATTGATTACTAAGTAAGTGAATGCTGCAATGGTAATTCACGATTTTGTTTTCTTCTCAAAAACTGATGCCCAGATTCACTTCAAACTTGGTGGGGATGTACCTTGGGTCGGTCTCTACTTTGTTTCTTTAAATGGTCATGCTCCAGTGATTTTTTATTTTTTACTTTTTTTTTGGTTCCTTTTTTTGGCCGGATCTTAAAAAAATGTCTTCTCCAAAACCACGTGGCCAGTTGATTCGAAATTCATAGGAAGACTTGAGGGCATGACAGGGAGAGTTACACAGTACCAGGGTGATCTTGACCTCATTCGCAAGGTCACACGGTCACTTAGGTGTATTTAACTGTTCAGATGGTAACTTGAGAACTATTTCAACCTGGACTTTGATGTTTTGCATGGTTATGATTCGCTCTGAGGGCCATACTCAGACAGCACATGTTAATATTTCTCTATGAAGGTCACACTTTGAGAGTACATGAGTGACCTTGACCTCATTTCTGAGGTTACAGTGCAACATATAATTTTATTCTTCGCTGTAACTTGAGAACTACTTGAACTGGGACCTTGATGTTGTACATGTTAGTGTTCTTCCATAAAGGTTAGATTTACTCAGTACAGTCAGGTGATCTCGATCTTATCCCAAGATCACAGAGCCACAAGTGTGATGAATCTCTAGGTCAGCTGAGCATGGGCTGTTCACGCAGCCCTATTGTTTATGTTTTTTTTGTAGGTTTTTGCTATTTGTGACTTCTTCTCCAGAACCGTCACTCAGATTACGCTGAGACTTTGGTTGATATGTTTCTTGTGGAAGAGTCAAACAAATTTGTACACTAGGTGGAACTGCTGTGGATTCCTGATTTTTAACGATTTTTTTTTCAATTTGGGTACTTATCGGTAAATGCAGCTTTCCCAATAATTACCATGTGAGTCAATGGGCTTTTAATGCTAATTTTTACATTTTTGACTTCTTCTCCAGAACCGTCATCCAGATTGACTTACAACTTGGTGGTAATTTACCTTGGATGGGTCTCTAACAGATTTGTTCAAATGGGCACGTTCCGTTGATTTTTGTTTTTGTTTTAAAATGATTAAAAAAAAAAAAATCTTAAAAGAAAAAATCGCAAGGTATATGTGCATGTCAGCTGAGCACAGGACTGTCACAGTACTCTTGTTTTGTATATGCGTTAATCAAGTTGCCCCAATGCTTTCCTGGCCACGTTACGCAAATCCATAATTACGCATCAGATTTGCTACCGAAGTTCATATTTTTAGCACCCCGTGTTAAACCAATTTGACCACTCATATTTTTTCTCCAGAGTGTGTTTGAAAGAAAAATGATGAAGTCGCTTCTACACGAAATAGAGAGTGATCGGCCTAAATATATCCTGACCACATCAGGCTTTTACGCCAAATGTCAACACAATGCTATGGAGTCTCAAGAACAACAAATTTTACCACATATCCCGACATCCAGCAGAATTCTCAGAGTTCAGGCTCTTTTTTTCAAAAGTGTCGGAAACTTACAGTGAATATCAAATCGGAGTTTCCTTGCCCTGTTCCTGGACATACATCGTAACATAAAAATTAAGACTGTTCAATATATTGATAAAAATAAACAAGGACGAAACTCTTACGACGCCAATATCTAGCCTAAAACAGTTCCATCCATATCTGTTGTTTGACCATGGCAACTTTCTGTGTCAGGTGAAAGGACATTGTATCTAGTGACCTGTGACTTAAATATAGGGCAAACCTCCTTGAGCGCATGCTGAACGGAGATGCTGATTTGGTTATCGGATATTGACACCGCGGGCCGCGGAGTTTGACCAGACTTGTCATGTGGCTGCCTAAAAGCCGAAGTTAACCTGACAAGAAGCGAAATTGTTTATGAAGTCCACTGAGAATAGGAATATTATGATGTATCAAACATAATACAAATCAGAGCAGTAGAACAGAAGTTATGATTAAATGAATATAGTGGTTTTACGTTTTAGTCTGAACACTGGGGGTCAGACATCTTGGCCAAATACCAGTCATTCACTGCAACACTAGACACATAGTGTGCCCGCTAGCAAATTTCAAATTGACTACTAAAATGTCAATATTTAAAACAGTTTCATTGATATGTATTATATTTGTGTCTTTTAGTCCAGAACCACTTCCTGGTAGTCGTTACCCTATTTTGCAGTCTAAACTCTTTGCACTCCAGTAGCTAACCTGTCACTGTCTAACACACACACACACACACACACACACACACACACACACACACACACACACACACACACACACACACACACACACACACACACACACACACACACACACACACACACACACACACACACACACACACACACACACACACACACACACACACACACACACACACACACACACACACACACACACATATTTATATATGTATATATATGGAAGAACTAATTGTCCACATTTCACACGTTCCTCAGTAGAATTTGGACATAGGTTGCATGAGCCCAAATAAATTAAAGGGTCGTCAGCGGGTAACGACTTAGAACATGCTTTGGAGCCTGTACCCGTACATGTCTCTCTGAGTAGTGGCTGCTTGTCTCTCTGAGTAGCGGCTGCTTGTCTAGGCTAAATATTCAGCAAAAACAACCCACATAATAATGGAAAAATATGAACATGGTAAATTATAGATCAACCAATTAGTGAAGCTTTGCTAATAAATGAAGAGCCTCAATGTATGTGGCCTTGGGTGTTTGCTCTTACAGTTGTGCCGTATAATTATGTTTAAATATAGTTCACAGAAGTTTGTTAAAATCTTGAAACCAGCTTTTACAGGATGTTATGTCCTAACTGCAAAAAATGGCAGCCTTCATGCCAGATCTTTTTGCAATATATGCTGTACTTAGACCCACCATAACTTTTGTTTCACTGATCTAATGGGCTTAATTTTTACAAGATATTCCAGTGTGTACAGTTAGGTTGGTACGAAATTAGCCACCGTTGTCCACCAATATGATCCCCACAAATCATATGATCCCTCGGGGCATGATTTAAGTGGCGACAAAATTCCCATTCCTGGTCAACATGAAACATGAAAAATATTAAATAATGGCATTACAGTGGAAACGAATATTATTATTATTATTATTATTATTGTTATTATTATTATTATTATTATTATTATTATTATTATTATTATTATTATTATTATTATTATTATTATTATTATTATTATTATTATTATCATTATTATTATTATTATTATTATTATTATTATTATTATTATTATTATTATTATTGTTATGCCTGTTTGTTAACAGAGACTTTTGGCTTTCCTAAAAGACAGAATTGTTTCTTTCTTTTGTACCACCAATTTTGTCCGTACTTTTATAAGCACCTGGTTTGGAATATTTAACATGTTAAAATTATGTAAATTAGGGCCATTTGAAATTTTTACATGTTTAATATCTTCAAAAAGATTGAAGGTAGTGGTACCATTTGAACCTTTAATTCATACGTTTGTCCTGTAAGTGCATCCTGTGAGCCACAAACAAAAGTTGAAATTGAATTTTAATTTATGAAAATAAGTGCTTTTGAAAAGTTTAGATGTTGAATATCTTCAAACCTATAAATGGTAGAGCTGCCATTTAGACTATAGTTCACAGGTTTGTGCTATAGATGCATGCAGCGGACCACAAATAAAATTTGTAGAATTTTAATTTATGCAAATCAGGGGCACTTTAAAAATTTAAATGTTGAATGTTTTCAAAACTATTACAAGTGGAAGTTCAATTCCATCTTTAATAGATACGTTTGTGCTATAGGTGTCCCCAATGAACCACCATCAAAAGTCGTAGAATGTATGTATGTATGTATGTATGTATGTATGTATGTATGTATGTATGTATATATCTTTATTATACTGACTTGTACTATACATAGTCACAATCATTTGTGTATTATTATGAAGAATATTTTAAAGTACCCAGCCCTTTGGGCTTATAAGTCAGTTTTAAGGAATATAAATAATAAATATGTGCAACACAATATCAAAACAGGGATAATATCGTATACAAAAATGTATACACATCAATTTGGCTTAAAAAGAGTTTCTGACCTTCGACTCCAACAATTTTCAATAAATTTACCGAATAAGAAAATATTATTTTCCATTACGTATTTAAGTTTCTGTACATCGGGAAGCTGAAAGAAATCCGGATAAGCGTAATATAATGCTTCGTACAAAGAATACACGTAATGCTGACAATTACGCTAATAACCGTCTTGGGTAACAATTTTATTGTCCTGTTTGATATAGAGCCTAAAATATTAGCCGTTTGGATGTACATAGACTACAGGGTCATCCACAGGAAATAAATATGTTTCAGTTAAACTATACTACCTCAACACTGGACTATTAGTCGTATTAACTTGAAGATTTGAAATATACTTTACCCATTGTAAATATACATCAAAATAACGTTCTTATTTAGGCCATGGTGCCACATCCTGAAACGGAAAACACGCCGCCCACGCGTTTCCGTGAACGAGGCAGAAAAGGGTTTGGTCGAATGATCCATATATTTAATGCATGAAGTAAAATTAACTACTTGTTACTCATCACTATGGGTGGGGCATATCATAAAGGTAGCGAATGAAAACAATCCGCGGATAGATATCACTGCAACTGCAAGTTTTGCGCTTGAGGATTCACTTGCCAATAGACACTTTTTTCTTGCCAGCTACTTTCAATAGGTAGTCTTCTGTTCTCTTGATCAGATAGACGTCGCGCTGATAAGCAGTAGAAATTGCTTCTTGTGGGTTGGAATTCTGAACTCCTTAGACGTCAGGAGGAGCGTCTGGGCATTGCAAAGACAATGAAATTGCATGGAAACTTCAATGTGGAATGCTGAGTTGTTGAACTCACATAACAGTAAGATTGGAGTGTTTAGTTTAAAAATGTAGGGATGACAATGAAGTCCACAGCAATACCACATTTACAATTCTAGCATTCGCCATTCCGGCATTTACACTGATATGCCAATCCAGAATTGTGAACCACTTGTAAAAAGCCACATAAAACAGGATGACAACACACCGTGTCACCTTCTTTACATATTAAAAATGTCTGTAAAAGCCTCTCTAAAGTATGGTAAGAGGTTTTTGGAAAGCAAAGGGAAAGGTGGTAGCTCTTATCAGGGTTCCCATGACCGTGTGCACATGATCTGAGAAATACCTGAGCCTTAGAGGCGGGGGATAGGGTCAGATGTAAGGTGATTTTTTCTTCCGGCCACCTGTATCAGTTATGATACAGGACCGCAGCAAATAAGCAGAGTGCCACAGGATGATGATGATGATGATGATGATGATGATGATGATGATGATTATTATTGTTATTATTATTATTATTATTATCATTATTATTATCATCATCATCATTATTATTATTATTATTATTATTATTATTATTATTGTTATTGTTATTGTTATTGTTATTGTTATTGTTATTATTATTGTTATTGTTATTATTATTATCATTACTATTATTATTATTATTATTATTATTATTATTATTATTATTATTATTATTATTATTATTATTATTATTATTATTATTATTATTATCCTATTACATAAACCGCGACTGGTTCACATTGGAATGGCTTGATTGTCCGCTCTTCTGTGGCAATTACCCACTCTCTTTTGTTCATCTTCGTGAGAAAATGTGAAGGATAAAATTAGATCATCATCATTGTCGTCGTTGTCGAATGCATCAAATCATCATTTGAATTGAGATATTTGTGGAAAAAAATCACCGGATATTATTTTTAAGACATCTGAACTCAAACTTTACTGAAAGTTAGACCTCATCAATCAATGTGACTGTTAACTGACTTTGCTGTAAACAGACTCTTAGAAATTATGCTGGCTGCTAGTTGTGACCACGCAGATGAAGCGAGCACTGAAATCTTCAATGCTGTTTAAATGTACAGACGTTTCTTTTATTAGTTACAGTAGTGTTTATTTTTACTGCAAGTAGAACTTCTGTACTGTCCAGTGTGTGTTGTTTATTCTACATTCATTGGCCTCTGTATGTCCAGAGATCCCCGCGATTAGCTCCTGTCGTGCTACTCGGTCATCCAGATTTTGCAATTAAATATGTTTACAATACAGTACAACGCATAAATGCGTATCAAAACTTAAATCATAAATACAGTGAGGTAAAATAGAATGAATAACCTAAAATAAAAGTGTAGAGTGTGATTGATAAATGCGAATAAAAACTTACATCATAGATACAAAAGGTAAAATAGTGTTGCTTAAATAAATGCAATAAGGTAAAATACCTAATGTTAACTGTAACATATAATTACGATATTGGAGATACCAAAATGATCATGGACAAAAAATGATTTGTACTTTCTTGGGAAGGCTGCTAAAAATTTGTTCGCCATCATTCGCAAAAGCTCGTTTAAAAGTCTGTTTTCTAGCGAATGGTATATGTACATTTGTGTTTGTTGAATATCTAGTGGAATAAACACGCATGCCCTTTCTAAGATCACCTGATCACACTAATAATCAGGTGCCAAACCCCGTGTACATTTGACATGAACGTTGCCGTGTGAAATTGTGTCATCTCTATCTGATTGTTAATGGATTCAAATGGTAGACAATGTCTGCCATTTTAATCCCTTAACAATATAAACTTTCCAAACATTTACGTAATCACAGTTTCCGGTTGTTATACGCACCGTTACATTTGTGCCGTCTCTGGGCCATTTCATACCATTTTTAGTACATATACCCCAAATAGTTTCAGCATAGTCAATACACGGCAGGATAGTTGAATTATAAGAAAATCGTCTTTAAAATCTCTTTCGTTAGGAATCCACTGAAACGCCTGAGAACCGCCAACTTGTCCATAACTTTCACATGCATTTATTTCCGTGTGCTTGTTCCATGTTAAATCTTCTTCCACATGAACACCTAAATACCTCATACGCTCGACTTGTTGCAATGCGTGCCCATCTAAATTGACGATTAAATAATCCGCTCCATTTCTTTTCCCATGTTTTTTTTCCGCATTGCATTGGGTTTGCAGCTATTTACTTTCAGTAAGTTTCTATTATACCAGTGAGACACTTCATCAAGTACTTTCTGCTGTGAAACAGTAACCTCATATAATAGTCTTTCCTGTAATGTAAAAGACTGAAGCGTCAGCAAATATATTACATGAACCAGACTTAACGTGTTGAACCCCTGATGGACCCCAATATTGACAGTTTGCTCATTTAACACTTTTCCGTTGCATGCAACGCCGTGTTTCCTACCTCGCAAATATGTCGAAAATCATTCTAATTATATATCTAAAATACCATATTTGGTAAGTTTGATTTTAAGAATATCATGATTAATACAATCAAAGTATTTTTTGATATTTAGAAACATTTTGCAGTTAAAAGACTATCATTGATATTTGAGTACCAATCATCAGTAGCCTGAACGCATGTTTGGGGTGAATGTTCCATCGGGTAAGCGCGGTGATCTACAGTAAGGGAGTCTTGCCCTACTAAGAAGTCCAGCAGATGACATTGAATACCCTTTTCCATTATCTTACCCACATGACGTTAATTATTTAATTCAAACATATGACCTTGACGTTTGCAAACAGGCGTGACTCAGGGGAGTTGCCAACCGTAGTAATTTTTATTCAAATAAGAGAACATCCAATAAACTTTCCTTTCGTAATATTTAATTAACTGATGGGGAATAATTTCCACGAAGCTAAGCTTCAGCAATGACATAACAGTGAATCAGAAGGGCTGTTTGAGGTACCATCAGTTTCAAGAAACTGGTTTCGGTTCTGCATAACCATGCATTTTAGGAATATGGTACACACTTTATTATCATGTTGGTAAGCCTTCACCGGTTTTCTTGAAATGGACAACGGCTGAAACAATGTCAACCATGTAGATCAAGCGCATTTTATTTTTCACTTTTTTTTTCAGTGACTTAATAATCAAGTCCACCCTTATAAGTTTGCCATTGAAACTTCGAGACTCTAAACATCCCAGAAACCGGTTAGCAGGGGCGCAAATAGAACCCCAAGAGTCGAACGTGGTTGTTGCACTCAGAAACTATTTGTTTTTTAAAATTATGAATTCGCGATGTCCGAGTTAGACCTAATAGTTTTCGCTCAAGTATATTGATCAAGCGTATGCCATGCACCCCAAACTATCAGAAGCAGACGACAAATGACCCCTTAGTACCGAGTCACATTAGGGTAAAAGGTAGTCCTCTTAGTGCAGTTCCTGTGGGACTTGAATGTTAATTTTTGGCAACATGCATTTTTGCATTGAGTAGAATGAAAGGTTTACAAAAGGATGTTGCCAATTTTTTCATGGATATGCAAGTCCTACAGGTCATCTGATCTAAATTCCAAGATTTTACCATTTTACGCTGTTATGGATGTGATGTTTGTTTTGATTTGGAGGGGTCACTGTACTTATTCAGTGTGTGCAGAGTCACTGAGTTAGCCTGCTTTGTTTTGGTGACTCTCATAATCTTGTAAACAATTAGAATAAGATAGAATGGTGACCTAAATTCATATGGAAAGTCCACACAGGTCTTAGTGAATTGGGATGTGTGACTAATTGGAAAACTCTGGAATACTGGTGAGATTTCTAAGCTTAGAGATATAAAGCAGCTCCTTCATAACTGAGAGGGAGGAGAATTCTGAGATCTGACAGGAGCTGTGTGACTTCAAGCCAGTGGGACTGTGAGCCATTGTTATTGCCAAGGAGATACTTATTTATATATTTTTCCAATTAGTTGCACATCCCAATTCACTTAGACCTGTGTGGACTTTCCCATATGAATTTAAATCACCATTCTAGCTTATTCTAATTGTTTAACAATTTATTATCAGTCAAAAATCAGTAAAAAATAGGTAAATTCTAATTCCTAGTCAGAGATTATCCACAGGTACTGTCCCACAGTTCCAAGTCCTACGGCAGGTGCCAAATAGTCTGGTACAAATCCAGTTATACCTGTGGAGTGTGGACAGTGTCTTTGAGTGGACTGGTATATTTGGTGTTAATTGTACCACATTGGAACCAAACTGCACCTCTGTGGGATTTGGTTCAGCACTACGCCTTTGAGAACAACATTGGAACCAAACCATACATCTGTGGTGGTGTTACCTTGGATGACCATCGCTTGAAGAAGAAAATTGGCTTTTAAGTCAGTCAGTGTAAAGCAATATTTTGTCCACTTCTTTCATGCATATCTACATATCATTAACCTCAAAATGTTAAAACATCATGACCAAAATTTTCAGTATCACATATTTCTTTAGGCCATAAAAATTACAAAGAGTGGAAACATTATTTAAAAAATGTATGTAATATCTGCTTTCTCCAACTTTCATCTGTCGGATATTGGTCAGTGCTGCAATGAAAATGATTAAACAAATGGAAGATATCAATACTTAATCGTCATCATCACTGCTATGATCTTCATCTGTGAAATTATTCTCACTTATTCCTTGCAGGGTTTCTATATTTGGATCGATAATTCGAGTAAATTCATTATCATCCCCACATAGGCACATGTCTGTACATATAAGGCCATCCCTTGTACATGAACAGCTTTTCAGGCATTTGCTTTCCCTGCATCTGCATGTTCCCAGGTCTACTAATGCACTGGGAATTGGATCTAACAAGGTGGTCACTGGAACATAAGTAGCATTCTCAACTCTCCACCTATAGCTTGTTGACGGAGGTTGGGGGCACCAAATTTTAACATGACACAATACCATAGCTTGATAATAAGTTCTTAATATTATTTCTTCTGAAGCTGCTTTTGTGGGAGGAACTTTCTCACCTTCAGCTGGTTTATTTTTTAAACAGCTGTCATCGCAAGTCACCAACACTTGCAAAGTTAGTGTTTCTGTCATACAAATGGCAGACTTATTTCTCAAGTGCAGATATGGTTTCACAGCTTGGTATTTGTTCATTTCTTGAGATTGCAAATGCTTGACCAATGGCAGGCCCACTTGCATGAAAGACCTTGCAGCAAGTGATTTTGCCTTTGCCAGTAAACTTTCCAGCCTGATTTCAGTCAGAAAATTCATGGAAACCAGGTTAAAGCAGCAGCTACATCTGGACAAAGAGCAGCAAAAACAGTCTGCAGTGCTACAGCTTCAGCAACAAATACGATACAGGGTCGTGGACACAACTCAGGATACCTTCGCAGGGCTAGAATGGAAACGTGTGTCTGAAGAATGGATATAAAGCTCTTGTATCCTCCTTTGCTAGCATCTAAACTGTGCAGGAGGATTTTTGTGTCTGCTGCTTCATGACAGTTATCCACATGTCCAGATTGAAATGAGGCGCCACTGCAGTTTGACAATATGATACTACGAGACTCTTGCCTTTCTTCTTAAATAAGCGAATGTCCTATCAGCAAGATTGGCTATCAACCCCCTTTTTTGTGAATGATGTGGCTGGCAATTGTTTCAATGAAACTTTCCCAATAGGGGTACCATCTGTTATATGATACCTAATTGAATCTGTCCCAGATTGGCGTGTTTCCCTTGTATCTTGCTTCAAGGACATGTCAGTGTCATATTTGTCAAAGATAAGATCAGTCTTTACAAACCAAGGTTTTGGACAATAAACATGAGGCAAAATGACATGCAAGATCAGAGCAAGTCTTTACACCTGGAGGTTTTCCTACTGCATATAAAAACACGATTCCATCAAATAGGGAATCCCTCATTCTGTGGTAACCTTGAATTTGCAGTGTTGCTTGTGTATTCAACACTTATGTACCTTCATAAGACACTAATGATTCCAGAATTGATCTTAATTTACTTTTGTCCATGGAAGGTAACAGATGGCCACCAGATCCATAAAAAGCGCCAGGCAAAGCCTGGAATTCATATCTGGATATTACTTCTTCTCAGAACGAGATTGGGCAACAACTATGAAGCATGCAAATAAGGCTCTATCATCTCTCAATTCAACAAATTTTCTCTGTGTTTTCTGTATGATCACTTTTCCTACATCTTTCCAGTTTTTTAGTGTTCTTTTTGGCATCCATGTGCAAGTATTAACTTTTGCTGTCTTTATTCTGTCTTCAACAAATGTAATATTCATTTCATGACCTATATTACGTGCATCACAAGTATTTTTCTGGATGTCATCTGGCATGACAACTGTTGTGACAATATTGACAAGGTCCTTCCCATTATATGTGACAAGACTGATATTTAACTCAATGGCATTCTTAAGGTTTTGAATATTCATTTGCTGCTTTTCTACAACATCAAGAAAGCTCATATTGCCTTGATGGATTTGCATTGCAACAACTTGCATTTTTGCTTCCTCTGAGAGCCTTACCATCTCAGAAGCAATCAGGAAAAACCTTGTTCTAGCTGCTGGATGCAAGGTTATGCCTGACAGACCACCAACTACCTTCATCATCCTATTTAAGATCTCAATCCCACGATCTGGTCCAATAGCAGTAGAAGGGAATGCTTCTGTTGCTGATAACAAAGTTTCCATTTTGAAACTCTTGCTAAATGTCTGGATCCGTATCCTTAAGCTGTTGCATTTTTGCGAGATTCAATGTCACCATTAGTGCATACTTTTGCTTGTCATAAGCAAAGAAATATTTTGCAAGGCTTTCAAGAGATGCCAAATGTAAATCTCAAATGCCTTCTCGTGTAGAATGAACAAAGGCAAGAGGCAGCAAACCATGTCCACATATCGTGAAATGAGCTGAAACATCGAATGATTTGCTTTTCTGGAAGATATATGTTCATTCAAAGCATATCCCAGTTCCCTGGTCTCCAAAATTTGACAAAGCATCTGATAATACTCAGGGTATGATTTGTTGGGCTGGTTGACTGATTGAACCAGTGCCTGATTGTCCTTAAAATGAACCAACCTGAAGTTGAAACAAGACTTAAGAGGTCGAGAGTTATTATAGCTTATTGTATTCTTTTCTTTAAGCATTTCCACAGTCACATTTTTTTGGGCGATTGCTTATATTGACATACCACCCATCACCATATTCACCGCGCTTATGAATATATTCAAGTATGTTGGCATATACAGTAACAGTTGGAGTTTGAACTAGTTTTCCCCATGGCTCTTGACACTTTACACACAATTTGTAATATGTGTCAAATCTACGTTTTTGTATGGAATAAGAGTAGCTAGTGGCTCTGTTTAGATTAATTTACAGTGACACTATTCTAAAATTATAACTACTTAACTACTTTTTCCATAATAGCCACACCACCACCAAAAACTCCAAACTCGAACCCTTACTGATAGCAAGTTATATCAAATAAAACGCTTTCTGAACCGGACATACCGACTTGGGTGAACAACGGTGCACCTTCCCCAATTTGGATGCTACAGAAAAGAACTGCTAGGACTGAATGTAGACAGAAAAACAATCCTATATGACGGAGCGAGTAGGAATATACCTATGACGCAATCTAGTTGAAAGACACCAGCTGAATGACGGTGAAGCAGGTTTGGTGTTATTTGATTTAACCTATAAATTTTAAGCGTTGTAAAATTAGCATAATGTGCAATATTATTGGTTTCATAAATTTTCTCACTTCTGTGGTTTCACAGATTTTTGAAATGGATTGTCTATGTTATGCCAAATAGCCACATATGAGTTTCTAGATTCTTCATCTGTTTTTATTAAAAATTGTAATATGATAAAAAATTACAACATTGGTGAAAAAAAAGAATAAGTGTACACATTGTACAGTAAAACATACTGCCCATAGATCTTTAGCTACAATATAATGTAATTATGAATGAAATTGATATTATAATACCCTTGTTCATTGTCATCTCATTACCATCATCATCATAAGCATCATCATCATATTATCATCACCAATGCCTTAAAACACATATGAATAACCATATTGTTATTCAGACCATACTCATTTTCAATAAGTAAAAATTCACCTTGGTACTAATTTTTCGTACGATACCTCAAAATTGCCAATAAGGAAAAACGGGGGTAGGGGTTATATCAACCGTTAATTTTAGGTAAATTATTCCCCGAATGGTTTCTTTTTTGTATATTAATGTCTTACACATACACTCATCATTATGATTAATGTGTATATTTCAAAAGTCAATTTACAAGGGCAGTCCGTAGAGAAGTTAGAGAATCTTAAAAAAAAAAAAACGCTTGTAAATTCAGTCCATTTTTATTCCTTTTGTGCACATAATTGATACTGGTTACTTCTGTTGTAAATATGAAAAGAAAAATTGGCAACATGTCTCCTTGTTTACCTTATAAGGCGTAGAACCAAAAATACATTTATTTATTTATTTGTTTCTGTATTTATTTTTATTTAAGAATTTCTTTATCCTGGGTAACCCTTTCAGAGCACAGCTCTGTTCTTTCAAGGGATCCAGCATACATCTAGATGAAATGAAAAGGTAGTGTTACATATACTTAAACAGTAATTAAAATTAAAAAATTCGAAAAGTGTTGATACTAAGACTATATACAAATAACTAAATCTACACGAACAAAAAAAAAACACTAAGTAAAAACAACGTATAAAACTAAAACTGTCAATGGAGAGTAAAACAAACTAAGACTCTCAAAATCTTTTTAAAAAGTGAGATTTGTACAGACATTTAAAATCATATACATTATCACATTGCTTTCAAAAATCAGGAAGGCTATTGAAAATGCAGGCACCATCATACACAAGTGAACGTTTAAATATTGCTTTCTTCAGGTGTAAGAAGGTTTCTGTGAGTGGCAAAGCGCATTGGGTAGTGACTAATCTCGTCAAGGAAATTTAGTTGATCGCACAAATGGTTTGGCGCTTGTCCCTGCGTACACTTAAATATTAATGTTGCCATGTGGAATTTCCGTCTTTCTTTGATTGTCTGCCACTTTAAATCTGTCACAATGTCTTCTCCTTTGTAGTTAATATAATCATAGTTACCAGTGACAATTCTTGCCGCAGCATTCTGGAGTCTCTGTGCACATTTTAGAACTGTCCCAGTACATGTACCGCAAACAGTATCAGCATAAACAATACATGGTAAAATTGTGGAGTTAAAATTAGTTGTAATGTTTTTTTGGGTAAAATTTGCTGATACGTCTGAGTACTGCAAGCTTTGAAATTGTTGCCAAAAATTAACATTCAAGTCCCAAAGGACCTCATAAAACATTTGCAGCCACACTATTTATTAACTTGACTACTGAAAGACAGGCGCTGATTCCTGAATGAAAACGGACTGGTGCTAGAACCTTTTCTGATTGTACAGGGACGTTTTCCGAAAACTTAGAACTTAACGGATCAACAGTATGCGGTTCATTTTAAATGAAAATATCGACATATGGATTATGTTAGAAGCATTAAGCTCGGTTTTACTTATAGAAGACAAAGCCCCGCCCCTCCCCCAATTCACCCTGCATCTCGTATAATGTGGACTGTTTAATTTTCAGATGACGACAGTCATGTTTGAGCCCAAAACTAAACAGTTTTATGTGTGCGTAGTGTGCTTCCCTTCTTGCTCGTTGAATCTAACTAGCAAAGGCCTATCGTCCTGAGCATCTTCTTTTTTGTGCACTTTAGTTGCATGATTTGAGTGGAAATTGCAAACCACATCTATAGCAGGAGAATGTGTCCCAGCCGAGAGTTGTCTTCAGCTCATCTTTCCCTGCATAACAATGTGCAAAGGTCGCGCTTTCATTAATTTTTGAATTCAAGATATCATGTAAAGACATTTCATTCGAGTACCGGCATGTCTGTAGGTCCTGAGTAAACAAGGTCTACACGGGACGCTGTTTCTCTCCTTTTTGCCGCGTGATCCATTTATGGGAAGAAAAGTAGCTCAGTGTGACTTATAATATTTATACCATCAAATATAATATCTTTGATCAACTAGTCAAAATACGGGATATTTATATAGAGTTGTAAATGCGCAAAATGTTTTGCTCATGTCGATAGGATAAAATCAAGCATTTGAAAAGTCGAGCCATTTTTTCTTCTCTCTCTCTCTCTCTCTCTCTCTCTCTCTCTCTCTCACACAGACACACACACACACACACACACACGAGTATGAGCTTGATATAAGCAGTCATGTTTGGAATAAGTATTCTTCTCTCCATGAAACGTTAAAAAGACTCTTGCTTTTTTATCAGTTTGCTCGTATCATGACAGGTGATTGTCACCATTGCTCTGGAGCAGGGTCAGAGATTTTAGCGTGAAATTAATATGCATTTCCTATATTGATTAAAGTTCATCCATCAGAATGTCAGATACCAAATAAAATCACTTTGGCATGAAACTTGCATCCGTGTGACCTAGATACTCATTCCACAAACAATATACTACATTTTAAACAGAAAAATCAGGCACCATAAACATACGTGCAAGGAGAATGTCTTTAATCCAATATAGATAATTGATTAAACTTAATGAAATATATAGAGATTGCTGATGATACAAAAAAGTAGTGTCTTGATAATATTCAGGTACAGCATAAATGTAACACCCTGAGTCTCGAACCAGACATGCAGGTCATACAGCTGTGAATCCAACTACTTTATCGGACAAGGGTGGGTCACGTTCGTTTCGCAGTCGTGACGATATAGGCCCTAAGCATATGATCGGTCACCTTAGTGCTAATGCAGAATATAAGTGAATATATTTTGAGGAGATCAGGCAGGCAAATATCGCGGGGGATTTGGTTTGACAGATTAACGACTCGGGTAGGCCTAATTTTGCCTATAAACTGCCTATTTTATACCTGCGCATAGTACATTCACAAATCAATTCATAGTTTTAACTGCCGCGTTTATCCAGTTTTATCATTCTTATAACATGGAGAGTGAAATAAAACTCCGTTAACAACGAAAAGCGTGCAAGTCAAAAAAAAAAAAAAAAAAAAAAAAAAAAAAAAAAAAAAGGGGGCATACTTATGTCATGCATAGCTAGATATTTTGCCTGGCCGAGCCTGTTTTTACTTGAAACAAATTTCTTTTTTTTTCCCAAAATCTCTTTCAAATCTTTTAAGTGTGCCCATCTTCACTTGAGCAATCTAATGTCGGGATCAGTTGCCTTTGCTCAGCAATGAAGGCGTGATCATTACTTAATATTTTTTATTTCCACAAATGCTAGAAGTAAGCTAACTTTAAACCTTGACGTATTTTTTTTGTTTTTATTGTTTTGTTTTACTTTTTGGTCAACGTTAAAAAAGTATGGCATGCTTTATCATGACTAATCGCATGTACCTTTGCCCCGTATTGCGTGCGTTCAGTTACTATGGATTTAAAAGAAAAAACGTTTACCATATGTTAAGAAGTAGTGCAGTTGTTTCACGTAATTGACAGACATTTTTGATGTATGAGTGGACGAATTGGAATCGATTCTGTTGTGAAAGCAGACCCAGATTATTATTTCATTTGTCGTAAATTACACAATAGTTAAGATTTATGTGCAAAGAGACGCACAAAGAAACCACCCGAACTCAAACATGATCAAATACGGCACATATTCTTGTTTTATAAAAAGGATATAAATTCATCATTGACTTTTTTCTTTTTGTAGACATTTGGAGTATTGATCTTATTGGAATAAATTTGATAAACTGAATGGTTGTTGGTAGTCTAGCAGAAGTTGTGTCACATGTAGTTTAGTTAAACAGAAAGTACTCATATGCAGTTTACCACCCCAAGCATCCCCCAGTTGAACGATTTAAGGATTTTGGTCATAACTCACCAACTCTTTGAGCGAATAATATAAGGTCAATGGTCAATAATGAAGGCCAATACGTCCACCAATTTCTAGTTCACGGTGCTTACGTAAGGATAGTTGGCAACCTTTGGACATCAAATAAGCCTACTCGTTTGGAAAATAATTGGTGCAATCCTTATTTGGTAGGCTACCACAATGGAAATCGTATGGAAAAGTGGCAAGCCAGTAGAGAATTGGATAAAATGATCAGTTTAGTTGAAAACTTTTTATTATGACTGAACCATACACAGAGGACGTCAATTATGTTATACAGAGGTGCGACAGGACAAACAATCAATAGTATACTGGGGGTGGGGTGGGGTGTGGGTGAGGGTCGAACTTCAACGGATCTAAATTAGAACATAGGGTTGTCACAAGCATGCACAGGGTGCTTCTAGAGCCAGTCAAGGTCATTCAAGTCTACATTTCAATTTGTCATGAGCAAAGAAGTGTATTCAGTATGTATGCATGCCAGTGAAGTTTTGTTCATAATTGAAGAGCGCTTCAGCAGAGCGACGTTCAAAATTAGATCACGTTCGAAATTCTATCCTCCCCCAGTCTACAACGATGTATGTTTATAATAAATAGGCCTATTTTTTATTACTGAAACATAACAACGTTGAAAATACCAGTTTTCAGGTGAGAAACAATTAATCACGTGACTCTTCTGCGTCACATTGTTACATTCGCATTTTACTTGAAGTTGAAGCACTGTTTTTTATTTTAGCCTAAGCCTAGTATACTATTGATTTTCTGGTCATGCAATGCTGCACTATTGCAAAATAGTAATTGCTTGACAGAGGACCTTCGGCCAATCACAGACACAAGAAGCTCCACCTAATTATAATAAGTCTATATTATAATATATCCATATTACATGTGGTGCCGTGTGCTATTGCAGATTAGCAGTCCAAGGGAATCAATAGCACACGAGCGTCAGCTGAGTGTACTATTACTCCCCAAGGACTGCTGATCTGCAATAGCACATGGCACCACATGCAAATTGTACTGAATGATATGGACTTATTAAAGTTAGGTAGAGCTTCTTCATTTCACAGAAAAATTAACAAGAAATCAATGTGACAGCTCTGCCTGGTGAGGAGTGAGCAAACTGGTCATCATGTACTATTGATTTTCTGGTCATGCACTGTTGCAAAATATAATATACGAGTAATTCCAAAATAAAGGGCAACTTACGGTAACAAAAACACAGAAAAACAAAATATGTCAGATTATCCTGTTAGCAAGGATGTATACTCACAAGGTCTTGTGTGACATTTCTCACTATACAGCACAGTTGATTTGCTGTTGGAACTACATAGTATCAAGTTATATATATATCGCTACTCATTTTAAGCACATCAACTATGTTACAGATCACCGATCCTACTGTCAGGGCCTCATTCATAGGGATATGCAGACCTTTGTTTTGGCTCATGTCTTCCCAGGAATAAAGATGAAACAAGCAAATAATATAGTGGTGGAATGGGTGTCTTTTGTAAAGTCAATCATAATGTTTATTTATGCTTTGAAGCCACCTGTGGGGTCAACTATGTGACGATTCACTAACCTGATGATGTAGTGATGTCTTTTATTTAAAACACAGAGGATTTAGTTGGACTATATATTTTGTGAAGAAAGCAGGTGAACCTTATACATTATTTGGCAGTATACTGATCCTGATATCATCATCATATTTGTCTTGCTTTGGAGACAAACATAAGATCAACTGTGTTACAGATCTCTTCTTCGCTCCTTTAAGCATATCAACTATGTTACGGATCTATGATCCAATTATTGGGTTTCATTCACAGAGATATGCGGACCTTTGTTTGGCACATGTCTTCCCACGAATAAAGATGAAACAGATGAATCATATGGTGGAATGGGTGTCCTTTGTAAAGTCAACCATGATGTTTATTTATACTTGGGAGTCAGCTAAGGGGTCAACTACGTTACAATTCATTGGTTTGTTTGTGAAGTGACGTGTTATATTTTAAACACAGAGGACTTGTTTCGACTATATTTTTTGTGAAGGATGTAGATGAAGAATGATTTGGTTAAAGGTTTATCGTGATATATACTTTTTCCTGATTTGAGTCTTTATCATTCGAGGCAGCCGTGTAATCTGTTGCTATACTGTAAGAAAATATAAGAGAAACCACGGACCACATAGCTCATCATTTAGCAAAAACAGTGTTCACAGTCTGTAAAGCACCAACTTTTAATTATGATGATGAAAATCCAGCGATACTCTGTTGACAGAGAACTTTGGTAACAATCAAGTCCTTACAGTGAAACCAACGGGCCATTGCTTTCATTATCCCATGACTCCTTATTTCAGAAAACAGTGCTAAACTCAGGAAAGATCAAACTTTCATTAGGATAAGTTTATCAACTAATACTTCGCAGACTTTGGCAATTTGGTATATACAGCAATCAAGTTAGAATTGAACCTTATCACCCCTGGTCTCATTGTTCAACAAGAACAGTCATCAAGCTCTGTAAAGCTGCAATTAGAGTCACTCATTACTCTGCATGGAATGAAACTTCAGTAATTGTTATAACAGGTGAGTGTTATTAAAATTAAAAGGCAGTAGACAGACTCTAGTCTCTTTTAACAGTTTAAAGATCATACCTATAGTATATCAGGACGTGTGTAGGGTAAGTAAGTATAAGGTGACTACACTATTACACCAGCTCTTCCGTGATGTGTTGGAAATTGACTTCAATCTTAACTCTTTCAGTGCTATAAGTGACTATTGTCACACTTGTTTGTATGTACACAGTGATATCTTACTAAAAAAACCTCATGCAAAGACCTTTAATCCAAGTACCACCAAGCCTATATTTAAACTAGCAGATTCAGGTCATAGTTTGGTCAAAGACAACAGCTATCCTCGATGCTTTTTGCGCGCATTGCGTGCGAAGTGCACCGAGTATTGTTGTTGTCTTAAACTTGGCACTGAAACAGTTGAGATGTCATCACTTATCCTATGAACATTCATATAACTGCTATCAGTTGCGCCCAGGGTCATTGAACTTAGGTCAAAATTGGCTGAGTTTATTGTCCTGATACCGACTTTCTTTTCAAAATTGTGACTTATATCAAGACAAGTAGGTCAAGGTCACTATTCAAATTTACATGCCCAAAATTAATGAAGGGAATAGTCCATGAACTATTTTATACATGAGCTCTAATCTATGATTTTTTCTACGTTTTGAAAGTTTTTCCCATCCAGTTTCGTTATATATGTTGTCATAACTTGTACGACTTATGGCTCCTGTAACAGCACGGGCAGCATCCAGCTGAACACTGTCCAGTCGTTCTGCATCAGTATCTGTGCATCCATCCCAGACCACATTCCCATACTCAAGGATAGGCCTAATATATGAAAATTAGATTATTTCTTAATTTTTATAGTAACAATTTCATGATCCCTGTAAATCCTTTTGCTTTATTGACAATAAAATTCGTATGCGTGGACCAGGAAAGGTCTGATCTAATTAGAAGTCGAAGATGCCTGTGCACAGTAACGTATTCAAGCGCATTTTCATAAAAACAAGCTTGACGATAGGAAGGATCTCTTTTATTACTGATAAACATAGTTTTTGTTTCAACACTGTTAAATTGAACTAACCATTGTTGTGAACATTTTTCTATTTCTTTCAGATCTTTATTAAGTGTTTAGCGGATATTGTAGAGTCTATGGGATCATCAACTGTAATAAATAAGGTGACATAATCAGCGTATCGTCTGATATTGGATCTAACACATCAAAAGAGAAGGGACTGTTTCTGTGAAAATATAGTATGGCAGAACTATGGAATCTTGGATTATTTATGTTCACAGAATATACTAAATTCACAATAGAAAAATTATACAGATTGTTGCATATGCTTTTTATGTGACCAACGTAAAAGTAACATATTTCCAGATGCTTATAAGGAAAATACAGCACACAAAAACACGGAAGGACGCTACATATTGTGCGTATGGTCTTCTGTACAAGAGGAAATATTATTAGCCACATCTGCTGACTTCTGATGGAAAATAGCAAGGAGATAATCATGATAGCAAATTATCGCTCAACTATGTTACGTAACATAGCTGAACTGTTATCTCTCCCCCAGTCAAACTAATTTTAATATATTTGTGCCCAAATGTACATGATTGAAGACCATAACACTTAATATTATAGATGCATAGGATATCG
The DNA here is from genome assembly GCA_964020975.1 of Hermodice carunculata. Classification (NCBI taxonomy): domain Eukaryota; kingdom Metazoa; phylum Annelida; class Polychaeta; order Eunicida; family Amphinomidae; genus Hermodice; species Hermodice carunculata. The sequence goes on from OZ026612.1 coordinate 108,514,252, forward strand.
GACTTTTATTGTTCACAAAATATGCTAAAATAGCAATGAAAAAAAATAACACAGACTTTTGCATAGCCTTGTCATGTGACCATTTCATATGTAAGTAACATTTCCAGATGCTTGTGAAGAAAATACAGCACACTGTAACATGGACATATGTGCTAAACATGTGTGTATGTTCTTCTGTACAATAATAAATTTTATAGCCACATCTGCTCAATTGTGATGGAAGATAAAGCACAAAAACAATTAATGGCAGCAAAATTATCTCTCAACTATGTTACGTAACAGAGTTGACTGTTTGCTATTTTAAACCCCCAAAGGTCAAGCTAATTTGTGTATATTTGAAACTAAATCCTCAATATTAAAGACACTACAGGATCACTTTCTGTTACAAATCTGTATGTAGCCACTGATATTATTACCAATTTTATGACTGTAACATTGTTGAGCACTAATTAACTCTCATAAATGTTTACTGCTTTAATTTTTAGAAGAAAGTTCCATACCACTCTATCCTACCCATAAAGTTTCTTTGTCAGTAAAAAAGTAAAACACAAGTGATTAAACATATGGTGAACTAGCTGTTACAACGTTATCTTGCTATGAATCCCGTGTAACATAGCTAGCATGTATTATTAATTATGAGCACCATGTGTTATTATCTTTAACACATGACCTGCAAAGACCCATCAGCCAATCAATGCTCGTCTTTTAATCTAATTATAATTAGCTGATATTATAATGTCAATAACACATGGTGCTCATAATCAATAACACAAGGTCAGGTAGGTTTCGGGTGATTTCTAGAGATAAGCTTCCTCGAGGTCAGCATACTTTTCGTCTTATTGGGATTAAATATGACTAGCATTTTATTTTCCCAGTCTTCAAAATGATATAAATCTATGTTATAGTAGTTGGCTCCTGTAAATGGTACAATTATGAGTGAGCATAAAATATAAAGTTTACCAAAAAAAAAAAAAAAAAAAAAAGTTGCCAATGTATGTGTATAAATGATTTGCCGCAACCATCTCTCTCCCTCTCTCGCATAATTCGAAAGTTTGAGTGCTAAAACCACGTGCCAAACCATGTACTTCGATGTTGATGTTGAAGTTATGACACGTTATTTTTGTCCAGTCTTTTCCAATGACCAAAAAAAGGTCCCGGTAATTGTACATTAATAATAATAATAATAATAATAATAATAATAATAATAATAATAATAATAATAATAATAATAATAATAATAATAATAATAATAATGAGGATGAGGATGATTACAATAATAAATCTCTGTAAGATAATGCAAGGACACTACCGAAGTACAAAAAAATGAAGAAATAAATGAGCAGATGGAGAAGATACCAAACAGATAGCAGGACTGTCGCTTATATAATGATGATGGTGATGATAATTTATTCACCCCACAGACCACGGAGAGCACACAAAAAGTACATCGACACAATACACAGCAATAAAAAATACAGTATACTGTATACAGTTGCACTGATATATAAGATAATGTACATTTTTGCGCATAAAATATACAGAGTGAATCTCGAGCGCTGCATTCATACAAAGATACCATAACCCCAAATGAAGGTATGCAGAAGTGTACAGTCAAGTTAATCGTGGGTGAAGAATATACCACTGAAAGGAAACATTCAGGGGTTCAAGGGCTTTGCCCAGGTGGGACGAGGTAGAAACACTCACAGATACATCGGGAACGGGGTGCCTCATCACTCTTAAACAAAGAGACCTGAGCCATAAAATAAAATTTGCGGAAAAAGTATGAAAAGTTATAGGAAGATTGCCGAAAGTTATCTAATATGAAAAATGTAGCAGTCAAGCGTTAAAATGAGTACCTTATGTAGTTGGTGTCAAGCTCACATCATGATTAGGTCTAGAAACTAAAAACATCTGGTATGTAAAACAGTAAGGATGTGTTCCTCGGCCTATGGTTTGATAAAATTATCATGAGATAGAGAAGAGAAACAACCACTCCGTCCTCCTGTCAAGTGTCGTAGGAAGGATTATAGCGGCAGTTAGGGAAGGCTCCTTCCACAGGGGAATAACCAAAGTAAATTATCTTGCTAACAATTGTGTCACGGTTTATATGACCATGCACCGTGTACTCAGCAAGGAAGTGGGCATAAAAACCTGGTGGTGGTGGTGGTAATGGTGTGTGTGTGTGTGTGTGTGTGTGTGTGTGAGGGGTGGGGGTCACTTAAAAAAAAAAAACTGAAAAAGAGATAGTGTTTTGGAGCGGCCATTATCCTCAAAACGGGATATAACATGCCTTTCATAGTGAAGAGTGACGAGACCTCTTTCTATAGCGTTTGACCAAAGCCGCCTGAATCGACTCAAGATCTTTCATATGGCGTCTGCATATGCAAAGACGTTATTGGCCAATCCTCAGCTCACACACATATGTATATATATATATATATATATATAGAGTGAGAGAGAGAGAGAGAGAGAGAGAACTGCTGTGTCAAGTATATAAGCAGAGACTTTACTATTTCATATACGCGCCTGCATAAGATAAATTTCCGTGTGTGGTCTCTTAATGCATGTCCAACAGTTCCTAAAGAAAGCTCGATAAGTCCATTAAAAAACCTTATCCGCTTCCCTCAACAGGACTTATTCGTTACAAGAGAACGTTATTTGGAGACCAAACAAGTCACCTTTGTTGAAAGGGATTATCATTAAACTGCATAATTGGTGCTCAGGGACTACCAGTGTAATTGATCCTCCCATATGGACACTGACATAATATTTTACTGTGCAGTTACGTATCGTGTGAGCATTGTGGTGGCACACGTTTCGCTGCTGCACATAAAACAGGACGGAGATTTACCAACAAAAAATTCCCCGAATGGTGAAAGGCCAGCACAGCATAATAGCAGCAGTTTATTTGGAATTGTACTTTGAAACGATCATTGTGAAACACATTCAGATTAGAACATATTCTCATACCAGTTATGGTTTGGTAGCGTTCAAAATGATTATCTTACATCATCGTTTTAAAATCTTGTAAATGCACTTTTAGTAACTGGGTAGAAGGACAAAGTGCCTCAGTCAATCCGTATGCAAGTGACATGAATCATTCATGGACTCTTGTGACTGTTACCTTCAGTCATACCAATAATAATGTGAGTTCCAACTTGCATTTATGCGTCTTGTTTATGGATTGAATTTCTTTTTCATTGACAAGAATTAAGCAAATCTGTTAATACAAACGAATCTACTTTATAAAAGATCATGAAGCTTGATCAAAAGTTTCAAGGGTTCACTTCGGTGCCACAGTAGGCCTATGTCCCACGTGTATGCAAGGTCGAGTGTTCCAAAGGAGTGGTTCATCACTGGCGCACATTCAGTTGCTGAACATTGCAAAACTGGGACAACAGACGTCCCAGTTGGTGACGTGTGCAAGTCTATCCAGTAGGCCTACAGAGTCAGTTTATCTTGTGCAAGCGGTTTTTGTATGGGTGGGCGCGAATATAGATTTTTTTGCATTGTGTTGTAAACATATTATTTCAAAACTGTATCGCCCGGTAGTTACCGAGCAGCTAACCGAGTGGGTCCCCAGGCACACAAACGTACCTAGACGTACTACCTACAAGACACACTGGGCATTGCACGATATTCCATTTGCAAGATGAGTTCAAAACAGGCATAGCTGCAAGTTATGATTATTAGTTGATAAAACGTCTTGTCTGAGTTACACATAACTGTATTGCACCAAATATATCAGTGTTTTATTCGTCCAAAAGATGAGCACTACTTCATAACGTAATTTCTAAGAGTCTGTCACCGACAATGTTTATAATAATAGCCTTAGATGTACACCGGGAACAAAGCACATTTATAGCAGATCTCATCAATTTAAATGTAGCTGGTTCGTAAAGACGAAAAAACAAACGACAATGACTTGTATCTTCCTTTGCACAGCTACATAAGCAGAGGGCAACTAATGACATCAAATGAATAGGAATTCAGTTTTAAACGGTCGAGGCGGAGCTGCACGTAAATAATATTTGTTAAACCATCACTAAAATCCAAAATATTTTGGGAGTTCACGACGGAAGAATATGAGCTTGGTTCATTTTGATGTAGATCATTTCATAGGCTAATATTAGAAGGCAGAAAAGACATAAAGTAATGATAAGACCTTGTTTGATTTGTCTCAAGTTGAAGGGAATTTTGGACGGAGCGGCCCGCTTGTCTTAGCTTGTAATTTGGAATTAAGACATATAGGTAAGGGGAGTAAACCTATTTAGTATTTTACACGAGGGCACTAGTTTGGAAAATTTAGGCGAGTGTGTAGCGGCTGCAAGCCCATTTCATCAAGCAAGCTATCATTTGACATAAAATTCATGAAGGCGATGCAAATTCTGGCTGCTCCATACTGTAATCCTTCAAAAGATGAGACAGCTGTGGCTGATTGGGTGTAAAGACTGTGCCCAGCTGCAGCCGAAAAAGGCATGTCAGCCAAAGATTTCAGATTAAGAGCTCAGTCCCCTGTATGCTGTGCTTGGATGAACTACTTTAGGATGTCAATATTGCATCTAATGATCTGCAGTTCGAAGACCCAACATGGACTATCTCCATTGTTCCAGACCAGTTCTTATTGCATCTAACACATTTGATCCTCCAAGATCATCGACAGACACGTACAGTACCATGCTGGCGATCATTCAGCCAATCTTTGGCCTCATCCATTAGCCTATGAGAACTATGCATGCAAGTACATTGGTTCTCTGGGATTTCATCTTGGTGAGATGTTATATAGGGTGCTGCATTTACATTTAAGCTTCAGGACTATCAATGGTTCCTGCCAGATCATCCACAGTAGGGAGAGGCATGTTGAATGTTTTTGCTGCCACTATATTATAGAGTGCAACATCTGCAAGAAAATGGACAGGTGATTCTCTTGTCACAGCCTTGCCACTCAGAGTGACACTGTCCTACAGCATTTGATACATAGACAAGCTGCACGATGTCTCTCAAACCCAACCCTGGCATCAGATGTCCTCTGGCTGCCAGAGAACTCATTTGTGTGTGGAATGCACCTTCTTGGAGGATAATTTTACATAGTTTGCTATGAGTGGGCTTATTTTGTACTATCGAGAGGGCTTTCCACCATTGTGGTTGGTCAAAGGTAACTTGTTGTTACGTCATGTTGAAATGCATGGCAGGTAAGTGCAGAGTATACACATCAGTTCCTTGACTCAAGCCCCAGCACTGTTTTCGAATTATTGGCCATCATTGTAGGAACAACAGAAACCATGCAAATGAAAGGAATCGACCAATTTTTATTCATATTTTATGTATATATTGCTTTTCTATTTAAGGTTCAAAAATGACAAAAGATGTGTGGATTTTATTTTGCCAAATTGTGCTGTTCAGAAAATTTGAAAGGGCTGCTGTCAAACTATGACAAATGATAAATAAAAACACAAACATGTTTCCGATCTGCACATCTTCCACGTCCTTTCACATTAACTTGTGTTAATCAGCCTGACCAAACAAAAAAATGTTCACTACACCACATATTTGTCCTGCCGTTCGGCGTTTTCTGAACTAGCGCTGCACAGAAAGGTCATGAAGACAACGAACGGAAGATTGCTCACCCCAAATAAGACAAGGAACGGAAGATTCCTCACCCCAAACAAGACAAGATCTTGCCATGTGCCCAACATTCCACAAGATAGTTAGAAACTATCTCATGAACACAAAAACGGTTACGCTGCTGTGATTTTTTGCATAATGTCTCGTGAAAAGATAACTAGTTCACATGAGCCTCGCATTTTTTCACAGCTCAAGAAGCACGTGCGTAATTCATTGTTTGTTGTGTTTTGGGATTTGGCAAAGTTGTCAATCCATTACTTGGCCAATCAATGTTGCGTTCCAATTCGGTTAAAAGGCACGATGGGAAACCAAAACATTTTAAGAGGCGGAGAGAGAGAGAGAGAGAGAGAGAGAGAGAGAGAGAGAGAGAGAGAGAGAGAGAGAGAGAGAGAGAGAGAGAGAGAGAGAGATGGGACACCAAAACAGGGCCTTTCCCGCTGCACATACCCAGTACAATCCTACATGGGAGTACCCACCCCCCCCCCCGTATAAGATAGTCCACAAATTAACTCCTGGTTATCTGTATACCGTTCTACAATGTACACGAAATTACCGCTACGACAACAGGAGTCAATCTGATGCCAATAGACGTTCTAATGTACCTTTAATCCCACCCAGTTTAATGATGTTCGAAAAATCAATTTTCCCTTCTACTATCAAATTATGGAATCTTCTTCCTCTCGAAGTGCGAAATTTACCGACTTTGTGCCAGTTCAAAAAGGGAATTTCGACTCCATCGAAATGCTCGTTGAAATATACCGAACTTCTGAACGCAGGCAAGAGATATCTATCTTAAATTCCAGACTCGCATGGACCACAGCCAATTGAATGACCATCTTTTCCAAATAAATGTTAAAGAGTCACCAGCATGTTCGTATGGTGCTGCTGCCGAAAGCGTATGGCATTACTAACTTACTTGCCCTTGATATATTATTGCACGCAACAATCTTCATACGTCTGTTAATTCAGTTTATGCATCCTTCTGTTTGAATATAATTTTATTTGGTGATTGTCACTGCAGTCTCGAAGATAATATTTTTTATATTTCTTTCTGTGTTTATACAAAAAAGTAATCGTTTGAAGTTGAGTCATTAACATGATACACATATGTTGGTAACTTTGACAAGCCCCTCTGTCTGTCCTCCGATCTGGTCGGGTCCATCTTCTTGTTTTGCCCCAGCGTCACCACACCTGGTATGCTTCTTGCACTCGACGTGTGGCGGCGCAGCCGGCGTGTGTTGTGTCTGTCCTGTGCTTGTGCCTACTCTTGCAAGAGGGATTCATAGGGCTCTGCCCTTCTTCCCAATTGTATTTCTTTTGTGAATAAAATATGTTTAAACCAAGCGCTTGATTGCTGACAGCTCCAACCAAGGAGGGTACCCTGGTGCTCCAACTCTGGGGCTGATCGGGGACACTGCACCGACGGAACCACCATAAGGACCTGGGCTGTGCTAGTAACCAGAACTTCTTAAACAGTTAAAAAAACAGTTATATGGCGCTTATGTCATTCAGTGTATTGATCAGATTAAATCACTTACCTTAGATAATAAGTTACGAACCTATAAAATGTATAAATCTGAATCCTGTATGGAAACATATTTACTTGATAATTGTTGTATGAATTATCTACAATCAATAGCAAGATTTAGACTCAGTTCTCATAATCTTCAAATTGAATTGGGACGAAATGCAAAACCTCAAGTCCCTATTCACGAAAGGTTATGTATCCAATGTGACTATGTACTAATCATGAAAATGAGAGACAAATTTTATTTTCTGTCTGTAGACAATACATGACCGGATTCGATACTTGGTCTAGAAAGAAGCAACTTGTAAATATTATGTCATGTAAAATTAAGGCAGTATTATTTAAGGCAGTATTATTTCATTTAGGTAAATTTCTCTTTAAATGTTTGGATAAGAATAACAGACTTGCTCATTCTGCTGTGTGAGGACAGTTACACTATTATGGTTCCTCCTTGAGACCGTAAAGATTAGAAATTGTTTAATTGCATGATATATGTCATACTTTCAATAACAAAGTTCCTGGGAGCCAAATACCATTATGTATGTTCAAGCCTAAATGTTAACTGATATTAGATGTTAACACTTTGGTTCTTTACACCATTTGTCTGTTATGGTTAACCGATTTTGTATTGTATTCTGGACGAATGGATCACCCATGACCCCTTTCAGTTAATAAAAATACTACTACTACTACTACTACTACTACTACTACTACTACTACTACTACTACTACTACTACTACTACTACTACTACTACTACTGCTGACCTTAAACCAAGCGCTTGATTGCTCCCTGAAGCTGCAGTGATTCGAGTGTTCAGTGCAACTGTTTCATTGGGAACTGTTATACTACAATAGACCATGACAATAGGGTCACTAATGTATTTTATGTCACTTTATTCATGCCACGGAACCAGGCAGCCCAGACCACAAGCCCAAGAACTGGGCAACCTACTGGAGCTGTCTTGTAACGTTTGTCCTGTTTTGTCTCCTCTCTACAAGAAGGATTAATATAGGGCAATGCCGTTCTTCCCAAATGCATTTCTTTTGAAGCAAAATATATTTAAACCATGTGTGACCGGATCTGAAGGGATTTGGTGTGTGTGTGTGTGTGTGTGTGTGTGTGTGTGTGTGTGTGTGTGTTGATTGGGAAAGGGTAGCAAGGCCACACCTGTCTTGTATTACCCAGCAGCCCTAGCTTCCATCATGGAAGCTATATTGCCAGCACATCAGTTTCTAATACCACATGATTACAACTTTTGTGTTGTGGGTCAAAGTTATTGAAAAGAAACAATTGCAAAACGAAAGCAGCAAGGTCTTCATGCTGCATCAGTTCGGAATCACTTGAACTTCGAGTCCTCGATATCTCACGCGCAGACTGTTATGTTTGTGATATGTATCGTTTTTAGACTAACATTGTGAGGATTTGAAATGAAGAATATTACATATGAGAAGCATCGCATGTATTATCTGTCATGTTTTACAGGATGTCAGAGCAGTAAAGTGGTTGCTCAGCTTCTGAAAGACATATTCCATGGTTACAACAAGGCAATCCGACCCGTCAAAAATATGAGTACTCCCACACTGGTGGAGATCAGAATGACGTTATACCAAATACGGGAATTGGTAAGAATGTATTCTTAAAATTTTATATGATCCATATGCATACACACACACACAGAGAAATAGAAATATATATATATATATATATATATATATATATATATATATATATATATATATATATATATATATATATATATATATCTGTGTGTGTGTGTATGCGTGTGTGGTGTTAGTGTACGCACGTGTGTATGCACACATATATGCATAGATATTATATGGAGTTATCATTTATAATTTACGATGGTGGAACCACTTCGATTATTTCAGCCTTTCAATCATATCACTGGATAAACCCACACATATACTGCTACTGATACAGGGGTCCTATTCCGGCTTAATTCTCACCAACAGGTTACTTACCCATGTGTCAGATTGTCGTCACAAGAAAGTTTGTAATTTAGAAATTTTAAAACTGCGGACTGTTCTCGAGTTCGATTATGCCAATTACACACACCGTATATAATTCCTCATTAAGACATATTATATATTTCACAACTTTTATTGATAGTTTGGTAAGGGATATACAGCAAATTCCAGTTCTATACAGTGAATTTCAGTTATAAGTTCCTTATGTTAAAGAGTACACGTCAAGGCGTCTCCCAGATTCTTTCATGATAAATTAATCACTTAGAATTGGGGAAAAAGCTAACTCTAAGTTCGAGTGCGCACTATCAAAATTAATAGTGGGGCTTTAAACTGATGACATCAACTTTATTTCTGCCATTGCTCCTGGCCTTCAGTTTCTCATAGACCCCTGTTCAATCAGGCTTCAGAAAAGCCCATTCTACATTAACAGCTCTGACTCATTTCCTTGACTCTGTTCGTACTGACATAGACAATGTGAACTTCTGCGGTGTACTGTTTTTAGATCTAAAGAAGGCCTTCGACACCATGGACCACCAAAGTCTGCTTCAGAGGCTGGGGGGTGTACGGTGTCGAGGGAAGGGAACTTAGCTGGTTCAAATCAAATCTCACTGATAGAACTCAGAAAACCGTGGTTGATGGCTGCTTGTCTGAGGCAAGAACCATCAGCTACCGTGTTCCTCAGGGGTCTATAATTGGACCTCTGCTTTTCATTCTATATATCAATGATCTACCTGATTGCATCAAATTTTCCAATGTCCTACTGACACAGTATTATATGTCTCCGGAAAAGACATAAACATTATCTAAATGACCTTGAATTCTGAACTTGAAAATGTATCTGATTGGTTCAAGGCCAACAAATTAACTTTAAACACACACACACACGCACACACACACACAGACACACACACACACAGACACACACACACACACACACAGACACACACACACACACACACACACACACACAAACAGGTTCATGATTTTCGGCACATCCAGGAGACTTAAGATATGCCCACCGCCAGACATTCATTGTGACAATTCTGCTTTTGAGCAGGTTGATTCCTTCAAGTACTAGGGGGTGGTCCTGGACCACACTTTGTCTTTCTCCAAACACATTGAACATATTGCCACGAAATAAATTGCAGAATAACCATGTTGGGAAGAGAAAGCAAATATCCACCTAAACATCTTCTCTTGACTCTGTACATTTCACTGTCTTGCTCTTTCCTACATGGACTGCCGATATACCGTATGGGACTCCTGTTTTTGCCAATTAAAAAATAAACTCCAAATTCTTCAGAACCATGCTTTAAGGAAGATAAACAAATCAAACAGATATGCACCAATTTCGGATCTTCATAACCTCTCCAGTATTTTAACACTACAACAAAGAAGAAATCTGCATAGTCATGTCTTCATATACAAGGCTACGCATATGGCAAGCCAACAGGGCCATAACGCATTGGTCTTACCCGTTGCCGAGCCTCCACTACGCGTAGTCGAGCCAACCAATCAGATTTCAGTCTCCACTACGCGTTGCTGAGAATATGTTTTCCACTACGCGTAGTTGAGCTTCGGCTACACTTAGTGGAGCAACTTATGACACGTTTTGGCTGAAGAAAAGCAAACCAATCATTTACGTCCTTACAATCATTACTGATATTAAAACAGCCAATCAAATTAGAGTCTCTACAACGCGTAGCGGAAACATGAAATTCTCTACAACGCGTAGTCGAGATTTGAAATTCTCCACAACACGATCATAGCCGAATGGTTGTAAACCATATTTCAAAACGGAGGTTGAACGGGTATCAAATTTTACTTTTCAAGACAGCAAGGCGGCGGGTTGTTCAGTTCACGGACGTATTGGGTCCTACGCAACGCATAGTGGAGAACCAAATTTAATTGGTTTCCTCGGCTACCCGGCGTCGAGACCAGTAATTTCTCAGCGCGTAGTCGAAGAGGTCTAATACAGTTTACAAGAGCATCAGTGATCTGATAGTTTGGCTACACGCTATGGGAGGCATAGTTTCTCTACTACGGCCTACGCGTCGCCGAGGCTCAGCGACGCGTTCTAGAAGAACATTTTCTCCGCAACGCGTAGTGGAGACTGTAATCTTATTGGTTAGCTCGACTACGCGTTGCCGAGCCTCGACTACGCGTATTGGAGACTGTGATCTTATTGGTTGGCTCGACTACGCGTTGCCGAGACTCTACTGGGCGTAGTGGAAACTGTAATCTTATTTGTTGGCTGGACTACGCATTGCCGAGCCTCAACTACGCGTAGTAGAGATTGCAATCTGATTGGTTTACTCGACTACGCGTTGCCGAGCCTCGACTACGTGTAGTGGAGGCTCGGCTACGCGTTATGGCCCTGTTGGCTTGCCATATACGCATAACGTCATGCCCGAATACATCACATCAAAATTCCATAAAGTATCGGAAATACACTCTAATAATACTGGGTCTTCATTCAACAAATCATTATAGGTGCAACCCTCCCGACTTAAAGACGCTCGGTACACCGCGTTATGCGCAACCATTTATGGTCCAATGCCTCTATGCAGTTAGAGCTGGTATTTGTCGATACCTGCACTAGCTGCTGTTCGCTTTTCCTATTTTGCACAGTTCCGTTTGAGAAATATGGATTGTTTACGAAGAGTGAAAAGGAAAAAGAATGGGCGGTTTGTTTACAAGTGCCAAAACAAAGGACTAAATGCTTTAAAACAAGGCAGAATACGTCGAAACACGGCAGTGGTAGACCAAAACGCATGTACACAATCAGCGAACGCTGACCAAGCCACCGTCGAAAGTGCCACGCCCACTTCCCCAATGCCACATGCACATGTAAACACTGACAGTTATAACTGGGACGAAGGTCGTAGAATAGTGGAACTAAGTGTACCAGCCGATAATCTTGTATGCGAGGAATGTAAAAAAAAACATTGTCCCTAAAAATACAGAATCAGAAAAACGATATGGCTTGGGCAGTGTACTTTAAATTTCTTGTGAATGTGGTACGATAAACGCTGTCCCCACTTTGGGGGGGGGGGGGGGGGAACCGCAGTAATTCCCCAGCGTCAAAAGGTGGCACAGGCATATTTGACAATGTGCTGCCTGTGTTACTATTCGACAATGTATTAAGGCAACTATAATTTTGATATTCCTATTTTTACCTCATTTTCCACATTGCTGTATTGCACTATGGAGAGAATCTTACAATGTTTGCCTCTTCTCAGTAAAACTATGAAAGTATATATTATGACTGGAATATAAAATTAACGACGTACTGCCGTTTATTTAACCTACATACATGTATATTGATATGGTATCGAAGTTAGACAATGAATGGATACCTTGTACCTATGAACTTAGAACAAATTCAGTCAACATGCATGAATTCTTTGTACAATTGCGGAAAAAATAGCACCGTATGATATTTTTTTTTGTTAATCAATGAAATCAGTGCATATTTTGGAAACCCCCTACAATTTTTCAGGGATTTGTAAATATTTTTTCTACTTCAAACTTGAAAAATAATGTGAGCACTTATACATTTTTGCAAGACGAGATGAATTTAAAGTCACATTCCAGCATGTTTTGTTCACATATTTGTTATTAAAAGGCTTGATATACATTGCATACATTCACATTGAGTTATTATATGCATCCTTAATTTATTTTTTTGCTTTTACCCGCATATATAATGTTTGCTATAAAATTTCTGTAGTCCTTACATGTAGCGCCACCTAGCGACAAAAGTAGCACCGTGACATGCCAATTTTTTGCTTGCATTTTGTTTCAAATGCCAATATCTTGGTTCACACCAAAAACCAGAGATTTCTAAATTCTTTTGACCAGTGTACCGAACGTCTTCAATATTGACAAGGGCAGGATGACCCACAAAGACGCAGTCGCCTGGAATTCTCTCCCCCAAGATGTAAGGAATGCCCCTTAACTTTCATGTTTTAAGGCCCGGCTGGCTCCGGTCGTCAGATCATAGCCTGCTACGACAATAATTTTGTGTTGGGGGGGGGGGGGGTGGTCTGATGGCCGGAGCTTGTGCTCCCGTTTATCGTGCCATAGCCCCGCATTAATATGTAAAGCCTCCCCCCCCCTTTCCCCTTCTCACTGAATGTTCCATTTGCTTTTACTCCACCTAAGATACGCCTATAAGACTATGTTGTCTATGTGGACATATGTTTTAGATTGTGATATTCGTTTATTGTATTATATATTGTATTCAGTTAACCTATATTTTCAATGTATAGAGAGTTATATTTTATAACTGTCTTCGCTTCATCATCATATGTATCCATCTTATCATTCAGGGCCTGGCGGAAGATCAGAGCTTTTGCACTGAGCCAGGTATCCTGGTTAAAGAATAAAGTATATCTATCTATAGCAGGGACGTGTCCTGATTGGAGTCATTGGTTACAAAACGCGGGCATGCATGTTAGTTTCCCGCTAAAACATCTGACTGTCGCTAGACAACGCTGACACACAGCCGCCAAGATGCCAGCGTACTGGTGGAAAACTAATGATGGTTCTGAAATTTTGGGATAAAAATTCAAAGTATTTAAACCATGCCTCTTTTGTCACTGCCAGGGTTTTCTTCTGCAGTTTTCCCAGTTATATCCCTGTGGATGTCTCTTGTCTGGGAACTACTTTCGGTGGCCAAAATGCTGGACTTCGAATTTTGCTATGAAGCACTAGTGTTTTCTCTCCTTTATTACAGAAAAAAAAAATGAACATATCAGTAAGTTGCCAACATGATTCGAACCCGCACTGATTATTTTCACAGGCCACATCAGCCAGTGTGACCTGGTCGTTGAGACACGTTTTGTAACTCTTATCGTGCTCAGTGGAGCGTGCCAAGGAAGACCTGGCACGTGGGTGCACAGGCAGGTCAAGCATTAGTTCTGTGCTGTTTCTTGGATTAAAGGGATCTCCAACTATAAAATTTTGGCAGTGACAAAAAGGGCATGGTTTACATGGGAGATACCACTTGTTATTGGGGTGTATTCTGAAACCTTGTATTATAAATCCCGATTATTCGTGGTATCTCCCATTCATATATTCTAAATATAAGACATCATATATTAAATCCTCTGTGTTTCGAGACCACGGCCTGGACTTTTTTAAACGATAAATTTCATCGAAGTTGTAAGTTAGCCAAGAGACACATATGTTGCTATACAAAGGGTCTGTCCGTATATAAGGGTACGTCCTTGTTGAATGATACATACCAAAGGGGCACCGTAACCAATATGAATGTTCAGTATTATGGAAAAACATAGAGTTATAATTTTGAACGAAGCGAAACTAAGCGTGTGATCACAGGTGACCATAGGTAGTCGTGCTACACATCCTAATCATATTGGCTATAATCAGCGGTTTCTCGGAAAACTAAACTTTACGTTACTGATGAACTTGAGATTCTGTGGGTGATGTACTCTTCTGCGTGCTCGTATACTTCTCATGTTATTAATGCTGTGATGCTGGCAGACGTGTTTTGGTGCGCCGGCGCAGGTATGAGTTATCGTTGTCTTCCATTCAAGGCAAAGTCATCTGTCGAACAACATACGGTATGGACTGTGTGAAGCTTTTTATGCGTAATATAGATAGTTACCTGGAGTCTACTCAAGGTACATTTGTGCAACATGTTGTTGGCCTGGGCAAGCTCCATCTCCAAACTTTTGAAGGCACCAGAAGTCCCAAAAGTCTCTACCTGTGTACAGAGGGAATACGTCTCCTTATAAAGTCGGTTATCATATTCATAATTACTTGTCCGCTGGTCTTTTTTCTCTTCTTTTAGCCATATATTTTCATAAATGTAAACTCTATAAAAACACTTCAATTAAACTTTATCCAAAGGTGACCATTTTTACATGGGGTCACTACCAATGACCAGGACACCTTCTCTATGCCGCGCAGTCTTCAGACCGCGTGTCTCAAAATGTGCGAGTAACAAGCTCTACTGATAAATTCATAAGAAGCAGGCGTGTTGTGTCGTGGGTGGCCAACAAAACATCTACTGTCCATCTGAAGACCTAATGGCACACGTGAATTGATTTTTACAGATGACATTATAACTTAATGTTTAAATGCTCTGGGCTTCATATTACTGACTCGCACCATTTTTTAAATGATGGTATGATACATTGTTAACTTTTTCTTTATACAAAGTAATTAACATCTTGTGTGTGGGATACTACAGCAATAGCCATAACAAATGCAGTCTTTTCTGCCTGTTTCGGTCACTTTTCTATTTGAATATTGTATTGGGTTCCTAATAACCCAGCAAAGAACAAAAGGGGCCGTCTTCAAATGTAAAGTTACTACATATTTTGCTTGGTATTCTGATATCAAAGACGATTTGATTTTCATTGAGTATTGTTGAATAATTCCTGTGCTTTGATTTGTATTCGTGTAAAAACTTTGCAGCGCTTGCTTCTGACCTCTCTTTCCTTGGGAAGATAGTCAGATTTCGCCTGCAGTGATCTGCCGCTGTTTTACCAGCCTTTTGTGCTGTATTGATTCATCAACTTGGAAACTATTATACATTTTAGAATCGTTTTTTGTTGCTGCCATAAAAGTTGAAGGTGCACTTTAATATTGTCACAGAATAATCTGTACCGTATTTTTCCCCTCTCGTTCTCAGATAATTAAATTGTACAATCAGATGATGTCTTTGTATACTTGTATCATGTTATGTATGTTTGTTGTTTTGTTTTTCCGTCTGTTGTGTTGTATCTTGTTATTGTTCAGCGAAATCCCTCAAAAGTAGAGGTAAAACGAATGAAGTTTATCACATAATCCATCTCTGCCCGGGTGATACTTTGCGGACTGCGTTTATTGGTACTTTTGTTTTATTTCATTATAATAATCATGACTAATCTGATTTACTGTTTTGTCCTTGTGTGAACTCTCTTCTGTATTTTCACTACGTGTAAGAAACATCATTCTTGTATGTTTTTGATTTAATGTACTGTATTTGTATGGTTTTACTTTCGCCACTAATGGGGGTAGGGTTGGGGGTTAAGATGTTACTAAATGTGTTTTACAACTTATATCGATGATTTAGCAAAGAACATACATATGATTGTTTTAAGTTTCCGTGAAAAAAATATAATTTCACTCCACGTGTAGTCAATGTTCATGCTTTTTACCTCTGCTTTTTTCAGGCTGTGAAATTCCAGTATCTTCAGACAAATGTCTGGTTGACCTTTGTGAGTATACATGTAATCAAAGGCATACTCGGTGTCTGTAGGCAAAGTAAATGGACTGTGAACAATGTTTATGTCATAATCTCATAAATGGAGTGATTAAGCTGTTCTTCGTTCATTTGTCCTATGTTTTTCCAGGACGAACGGAACCAGTTTCTGCAAGCAAACGTGTGGCTTAACCTAGTGAGTATAAGGCAAGATATGAGTTTCGAAAAACGGAATTTTTGACACAGTTTCTGAAACGGTAGTATATAATACGAACAAGAGAAAAAAAATCTTAGAATGCACGACTAATTATTCTTCTGAGTGCTAATGTTAATAATTTAATTTTATTTTGACTTTTGAACGCACAAAATCGTTGACACATAATAGGACGAACCACCAGCATATCTCTCAGCACAAAGACATCCCAGTCCATACATGTTCGTTGTGCTCTTCCAAAAATAAATTACACCTTCGATTTACACACAACAATATAAACCATTAAAAAAAACTTGTAATGAGAATATTTTTCACAGAAAGTGATTTGACCGTTAAAACTTTATTTCATGAAAAAAAAAAAAAATATCTATTGATCTTATAACTCATTTTTGTAGCTACAATCGATTTGTATGGGATTTTTTAAAATTAAAAGCACAGTGTATATTTTACTGATTTTATTTTATCCAAACCACAGGAGTAGCCTGTGCAACACTGCCTTTTCACGTATTCCTATAGCGTTGGCTTGAAAGTTGATCAGTATCAATCCTGATGTCACTTTAAGCGCATACATGTACCGCAAGGGAATTAAACCATTCACAAAATTTGTAAGCAGGTCTTACAATCACACATAGGCGTTTTTTTTTTTTTTAGGTTAATCGCATTATTTTGAATAATTACAATTTTTAGCCTTCCCAATCCCCTTCTAAGCCCCGTAAATTACACCTTTTGTTTCTCTGAGTATCATGAGTTGGCACACTTAAAATGTCTTTTTTGCACACGCAAAGTTCAGGATAAAATATTGTTATATCAACTTAGCTGGAATTATAAAAATTGTCCAAATCTTTAAAACCAAGTCATTTTAGTATGTTTATGCTTTGGAAATACTTTTCCCTTTTCGCAACCTTTATTTGCTTTCATATATACGCTCATTTGTGGCATATGTTAAAGTTGCTACTGGAGAATGCATTATTCCACATTGGGGTGAGTGCAGGGAATATTCCTGCAGTCTGTGAACAGTATCAATTCATATGTGCATGTACATATTGCTGTTTCGGATCGTTTTCTTTACAAAATGAGATATCTTGTAATCACATGGTTATTTTATTTCTATGAAAAAGCCATTCGGTATTGTTCTATTGGAAACTGCGCATTGATTTCAGCAACTGGAAAAGCAAAGGAAATTACGCAAGTTTTATTCGTACATATTTTAATCAGATTGTAAGCTTAAGTCAAACAAGATTTTGTTAAGCGATTCGCCTGAAGTTTGGGACTTAAGTGTCAGTTTCCTTTCAAAGTCGTACACCATGAATATGATTTCCATGAATATGATTTATGACGTGTTCTACATAGACCTGTGCTCAGTCTCTGCCGATCCAGAATGATCAGCCCTGTGCTTGCCTGAGTAGCTTCTCACCAGATGCTAGCATAAGTAACGACTCATTCTGTACCATCCAGAGTCCGACCCACTGTATGTATATGGCATATTCAAATATCGTTCAAAGATTTGTACGAGGGGTTGTTATGGCGATTTAATATTTGACGTTAGCCTTTCAACACATCGGTTAGATTGAAACTTTATGATGTTTTCGTTACGACAATAGCATTTGCCTAACCGGGAAACCATAATGGTCTAAACAAGTCCTTGCTGAAGTGGTCCTGAATCACATTATACGAAATTGGCACATACATGTAGTTATACCAACCTTTCTGGTAAGGAAAAATAGCGGAACATTGTGCTGTTCGTGAAAGATTCCGATTCAACTATGCACCATAATTTTTGTTGTATTTGTTCAGTTTGCTTGGTAGAATTACTGTCCAATGATATAGTACTGCTTTTAATTCAAACACTGCATCATTGAAGCGCAGATGTGGATGATGTATTTACCTGGCTTTGGCTTTGCAATTTCATTAACACACCTGTAGCTTTGATCATTGCCATAAAACAACATACGATGCATTTAACAGACTTTGACTGTGCTATTTCATGAACATAGGGCCTGCTCCTTTGATCATTATTGTATAACAAGAACATAAATTCAGATTTATAACATGGACCAATAGGCTATTTATCAATTTATTTTCCTAAACATTATGATATTGTATGCAGTAGTTGACACGGCTATATACTATCCAGCTTGAAAAATTCACATGTGCACAATAACCAGATTTTGAGAGAAGATGCAATTCAGGGACTGATTATAACGAGACATGGCGGGACTCCAGTGGGGTTTTTTAATTGGCGCACAAATCCTTACCAGAAGTCCCTGACCTTTTGAAATCCTGTTGCTGATTGTGCCCACCAGGGTGACACAACGGTACTTCACGGTAGGATGTATGTCCGAAACTACAGTAGGTCAACGTGCCTGTGCTCAATTTTAAGGTGCCAGGCTGTTCTCTCCATACATGCATTGAGATTCATGTATTTGGAGGAATATCCATAGATGTTCGGGTTACTCTCGTATAGCAGGCAGTCTGGCCTTACGTATGAGCCAATCCGGAACAGACGGCAACCCCCCCCCAACATTTTGCCCTTTTGAAGCATCATTCACTGAAAATCTGAAGATTTCTTGTTGGGAAGAGGTGTGGAATATCCAATTTACAATGGCCCCATCAATGAAGTTTTTGCATTTTGTAGAAAAAGTAAGCTAGTTTTACTAATGTGTTACTCATTAGGGCACAACAACTTTTGTCCTAGGTTGGACTTCTGTTTAGCGTGTTCTCGATAGGAACATGATAGGCCTACCCATTCAGCAGAAGCACATGCAGTCTCTTTGAAAGTAAAAAGTAAAATTGCTGATCCCTGCTTTTTATGATGGCGGGACGTTCAAATGACATTTTGCTTGTTTGTTGATAAAACTTCTTACGTCATGTAGCTTTAAATATTACCTGTTTGTGGGTTGTGGATCGTGGGGTGTAGGTTGTGGGGTGTGGATGCTGTGGGTTCGTGGGGGTTTCACTAGTAAAATCCAAAAATTGATGTGACCTTGTATTCTGGATGCACCGCTAGCTTAACGAACTGGGCTTGCGGCGCAGTCATACTGCTCATTACGTTGATTTTTTTACCGCGATTTTGGGATTGAACTACCTGAGGGAAGGCCTTCTCAAAGGTTAACACCACGCTTCCAGTTGTAGTTGTAAATTGCATATGGGCAGCCTTCAATGTAATGAATTAAATCGCATGACCAGCTTCTCATATACATGTGTATATATACCAGAGCCCACATTGTCAATTACGTATAGGCCTATGTATCACTAATTTTTTAATAAATTAGTAGCAGTAGGGCAGTAGTAATAATATTCATGATAATGATGATGATGATGATGATGATAATAATAACAATGCTTTTATTTTATATTAGGCATATAAATAAAATTTTCTAAACCATTCCATTATCATCATGTAGGTTTACGTCAGGGTTGGGCTGCAAACATAGACCTAGGCCTATGTGCGACCAGTTTACTCAAGCAAAGTGCAAGTTCAGATCGAAGTCCATTGAAATGTCAGTTTTTGTGAAACATGTGATCCAAAGGTAGAAAAAAAACACAACTTTTTAAAAACAACAGATCTATGTTTAGCTAATACTATCACGCACCTTACGGAGTAGTTAAATAAAGCACAATTGCACAGATAGGCCTAGAGCATCGCACAACGCATAAAACAATAACATTTTATTTCTGCATGTCAAAGTCATAACATTATAATATATAATTCACAGACCTTAAGCTCTTTAGCCTATAACAATTGCGTGCGACGATTGCGTCGAGCACTCGGGTAACTGCACCCTCTTTTAAGGTTAATTTTATTGCAATACATTGTCGGCATGAACATATTCATGGGGTCAGAGTATTTGTTGTAAACGCGAATTTGACCATTCGACTTTTATGTGTTGGTAAGGAATAACCTTCAGCTTTTAAAAATTTTTAAGCATCCTCTTGCTCACTTTGTACCCATTCGTGAACAACCACACCAAAAATATTAAAAGTAAGACAATTTCTTACGTTTGCACTTTAAAATCAAAACACATTTATAAAATTTACAAAACATTAGAAAATATCGCGGTTTGTAACTAACTGTTCACAGAAATATGCACAAATCGATGCAGTTTCAAAAGCAGATAATTCAAACCTAAAGAGTCACAACTTGTGACATTTTGATGAGGTTAGATTGATTTAAAAGACGCTATCGTTTGGACTTGCAATATCTATCAGAATGGCACATTCACTTGAATGAACATACCTCCTTATAAATTTGAAATATTAAAGTAATATTTAAAGACGTAAAAATAATCTTGAATAGTTGATTCATAGTTCATTCTTGGTCATGCTGCAAGCAACCATGTTCCTAAAAAGTCCATAATTATGCAAACTTTCATTGAATGAAGTACTTTAAAATCCAGCCTGAGCATCCAGAAGGTGCACCTACCTGGTGACCTGGTCCCAGTGTGAAAAATAGGACCCACGACGAAAAATACAAATGTCAAGTAATACCTGTCTCATAGATTAATATATTAGACTACACCTTGTTAATAGTCCTGTAACATCCCTACCAAATTTCATGATACAGTACTAAATAGGGTTCCTATTATTGTATCCAGAAACGTTTAATATTTGCCATCACTGGCCAAAAGCCAAAGCTTCTCTTAATGTGAAACACAGCAGTACCTATCCATTAACGTGTTCGATCACCTTGTCACAGTCACTTGGGGCTCAATCCGCTTAGTGTGATTGTGAATGTTTTAACAATAGGGTCAGGCTTCTTGAATGTGATCCGCCTAACACTGAAGGTGTGCTATTTCCATTTCCATCTGATGAAAGGGGGGGGGGGGGTATTGCACATAAAAGTTGATATGCCCATGAACTCTGTATTTAGATAGGTTGTGAGAAGAGATGATATTTAGGGATGTCTCAGTGAGACTTGGTCAATGAACCCTTGTGGAAAAATGTTATTATTTGTGTCATAATATAGTTACCTCTTCATTACAATTGGTATGGTCTGTATGAGATTGTAGAAACTCCCAAGATTTTATCCCATCAGAAACTACTCCTCTGTATATATTCCTCTGGACTGGAGGACCATGGTGCGCTCTAGCAAGTGACCCTGGCGCCAATTACTTGACCTCCAGTACGACCAATCACATCAGTTTTCTCTCTTTGTCTGCTTCTGCATTCATGTCATTTTCAGTCTCTGTAGAGCTTCTTGTGCAGTTTTTACTTTTATCATGTTAGTAATCTTGTCAAACGTACTTGTATTGCTTGATGGCTATTCAAGGCTTGCTGTTGCGTCTGGTGATGTTCATGTTGATAGACGTGGCAGGATTTGGATAGTTTTAGACTTAGACTGATATTTGATTACAATATTGACATGTAATGGTTTCACTGCTATCTGGTACCAGCATGCCCATGCCAACAGTCACTGGTCTGCCAAGTTCCAAATCAAAAGCAACCAAGTTGTTGGCATCCACACCAGCCACACATAGTGCTGGATCCACTACATCTATATACAGTTGGTTCTTCAGTATTGGCCAGGCTTCTGGAAACAGTTCCTGCAGTACCCATTCTGAATGAGGCATCACTCCAGGACTTCGTAGTGGGCATCATTCACAGGCAGATCCCACTGATGCTCTTACAGCTGCAGGCTTCCCTGCAAGATCAGCTACAGGCCCCAGCACAAGCCCAGTCTCAGGAGGCGTCCAATCTCTCCATCACAGAAGACA
Source organism: Hermodice carunculata (assembly GCA_964020975.1). NCBI lineage: Eukaryota > Metazoa > Annelida > Polychaeta > Eunicida > Amphinomidae > Hermodice > Hermodice carunculata. The sequence continues at coordinate 108,536,542 of OZ026612.1, forward strand.
TTGGCTCCACAGTCAGTACCCCCTATACCTTCCTCAGCAGAGGACACGGTTGGGGAGAAGCATAGCAAGAAGAACATGTGGGGCAAGTCCCACTTCTGGTTTCACATCCCATAATTGCAGGTTCAGGCTTTGTTGTTGGGATCCACTGTATCCTCCACGATGGAGCAAGAATCTGACAGGCTAAGAGGACCATCACCAGACCAGTCTACACCTCACCCAGTGCACAAAGAAAGGGCTCAATCTCTGGCCACTCCTCCTGGACACTCTAGCATCTTCTCAGTCTGCATGTTATCATCCATCACCAGTCCCATCACCTCACTGGACACAACTACCTGTCAATGATCTGAGGCACAGAATATTAGCCTGGGAAGCTTGTTGACTGATCCAGTTTTCCTTGCTGGCCCATGACACCTCACCTCAGTGAGGCACTCTTTATTCGCCATCCATGTTGTTACTCAGGAGGAAGCATTGCGGTACACTGTCCCCATCCCTGAGAAAAAAGACAGTCAAGCTTACTAGAAGTAGGGTTCTAGTGGAAACCTTTATTTTTGCCTGGACCAACCACCCTCCATGTCAGTCTTTGGAGGATTGGGAGTCCTGGGCTCAGACCACCCACCTCAGGCCATTTTGGCTCTCAAATCTGCAGGATCAGAACAGTATTGACAGAGTTTGTTCCACCATTACAGGGCCACCAGATACTCCAGAGGCTCACAGCAGCTGGCATGACCAACCACGTTGTCTCATCTCCATGTCATTTAATCAAAAAGAGTCAGAAGGAGAAGAGGAGTCATGTCCATGGACCTGTTGTGGACAGACACTGAGCAGCAGCACCATCTGCATCCTACAGGCAGTCTGAGCACATCAGCAGGGGAGAAGGTTAAGGAGATGCTCAATATCACTGCTTGCCTGTATAAGAGGAAGAGGAAGTGCAAGGACTGGGATATGGAGTACATGGAAGGGCCACAAGATGTCACCATCAGCACCCACCACACATATTTGATCATGGACCATTTTCTGGGACAGGTTATGGGGACACACACACACACCCCCAAAAAAACCCCCCCAAAACCCCCCAAAACCTGCAAGACTTAGCTCCAAAGTTGGTGAACTAAAGGACAGAGGAACAACAACAGCTGGTGACCCCCTTTTCAACCTACATCATGGAATGGACCAAGCTGATGTAAAAGTCCTTAGCAGTTTGCTGGTCACATGACTTCAACTTGTTAGATTTGCTTCCCAAGCCAAGGATCCCGCCCAGGATCTACAGTGTGCTGGTATCAACTTAGGGTGTCAAGTCTTGCTGGGCCCAGGAGGGGTTCGGTACCTTGTGCCCTGTAGGTCTCTGCCCAGTGTATACCTACCTTAAAAGATCCTCAACAGGATCATCTCAGAAAACAGGGCCATTTTGCTGGCACTTTGCGGATCTCTGGTGGAAGGCTCAACATAAAGCCAACTACTGGCTAGCTGACTGCTTGGATGTAGACCCCAATGTTGATAAATAGTTCTGAAAAACATGACCTATATTCATAAACTTCATACCCAACAATGACAGCAAACAGATTCCACAGTTACCAAAGCATCACAGTTCATCTTCCAATACCAATGTGAAGAAACAAATTTCACTCCTGACTTGAGATAGGCAGTCACCCATAAAAGGCAACTGGTGGTTTTAAGTCATCAGCATTGTACCTTGGATAGAGCAGTCCAGGGCCCTATTGCTATATCATGCCCTAGAAAACATGGTTTTCCTGGAATTCAACTCATTGATAATCCAGCAATAGCTGTCATCAACACAGCTGCAGTAAACCAGGCCCTGGGTTCACAGCTGTATGGATCAACCATTGGCCAATCTTGGTTGTTCGACCTGGATGTCCTGCAGAAAGCCCCATCTCTGCAGTAGTGTTTCTTCAGTGGCACTGCCAGGAAAATCAAGGTGGAGGGGGGCAGTGTGGGCACCACTCATAGCCTATTTCCAGGACCAGTCAGAAAATTCAAGTGCTGTTGGGGGGGGAGGGGGGCTAGACTAACAGAGCCCGTGGTGGCTTTTGAGGAAGAAGCAGCAGCAGAGGAGGAGCAGCAGGCCAGTCTCCACAGCCAGCCAACACACACCTGTCATCCATTACCACACAGCTACCCACTGTGACTTCTAAAAGCCGCAAAAAGTGCAGATCAATATATTTTAAGTTTGATAAGTGCAGGTTACACTCTCACATTTACAGAGTTAGGTCTGCCTTCATTGTCAAACTTACTTATTCACCTTTCCATATCGCGGGAGACAGGAACATTAGAGAACATAGAAGTAAGAGTAGGATCCCTCTTGCAAAAGGGGGGAGGGGGTAGAGAAAGTCCTGAAACTATGGTTATAGGGGGCTTTACAGCCACCTATTTCTGGTTTCAAAAAACCTGGGATGGGTTTGTGAATGTCAGTGATATATCTTCTTTAGACTTGACACCTTTCTCCACAAGGAGAAATTTAAAATGGAGACCTTAGCTTCCATAGCAGCAACTACGTTATTTTGGTGGACTTGAAAGACACATATTTTCTCTTGTTTTTAGCCAAGTCCAGTCAGAAGTATGAGCATTTTGTATAACATGGACTGGCTTATCAAGTCTTGACACTCATCATTTGGCCTGGCTCCAGCACTGTTGGCATTAATTTTACCAATAATGAGTATGTAGTGGATTATGGGCACTGTTGAGGTGTGCACATCCACATATACCTGGAGAATTGGTTGATTTGCTCCCTCTTGCATAATGGTCTGCAGACTAGATTTAGGCCTGCTCATGAATTTTCTGAACACAAACCTAGAACCATCCTGGGACTTTGTGTTTTTAGGCACACTTAACCAGACAAGACCATTTGTCTGTAAACCACTAAAGCAAGTATTCGACAGCAGCTTTCCACCAGAAATGGTATAGTCTGATAGGTATGTCAAAGTCTCTGGACTTACAGGTGCCCATGGGTAGACTTTACTGCAGGTGAGGGGAACAAGCATCCCTCCATGTATAGTCCAGGACCTACTTGCAGCAACCTGTGGCAATCCGCAATTCAGTCCATCAATCACTCTTGTGGTTGCACAACACAGAAAGTGTGATGTATGGTCAGATGCTAACCTCTGTCTGTCCACTGGAGATTGTTAAACAGACATGTTGCTTCAGGGGTGGGGAGCTCACATGGAATCCAAGACTGTATCCAGGGTCTGGCCTCCTGAATGCAGGTCATAGCCCATCAACTGGATGGAATTAGAAGCAGCTCACTTGGCTGGATGAGCAGAATCTGCCACACTGCACTCTTGCTTGCTTAACCAAGATGCTTCTGCACTGGTGTGCAGTCAAGGGCATAAGGCTCCATTGGGCACACATAGTTGGAGTCCTCAATGTGAAGGCTAATCTATTGTCATGCCAGCATCAAGCAGTCAGCTCAGAATGGTTGCTACACGTACAGATTGGCAGATCTTTAGGGGAACTTTGGGTTCCCCCTCAGTCAGATCTGCTTGCCATGAGAGAATGTTGCAAGTTACTGACTTTTGTCTCTCCAGAACAGGACGATCAAGCCTGGGTGGAAGATGCTCTCTCTATAAGCTTTGAGAACATATGACCTTATGCCTACTGTCTGACTCCCCTGATTCCGTTAGCCTTTGAGGGAGTCAGAGCACAGAAGGTGGGCCTTATCTTGATTGCTCCTTGGTGGCTCAAGAGACCATGTGCTGTGGCGATTCTGGAGCTGAGCCTGGAGCCCTGTCCAGCTCTCCTGGCCTGGCTGATGCTGCTGTGACAACCTAGATCTGGCATTTCTCGTCAGAATCTGACCATACTGTATCTGCACACCTGGAAACTGTCACAAAGGGCTTTGCTGATGTTGGATTCTCAGTCAAAATGGCGGCACAGGTTGCCAGAGACAAGCTTTACAACACTTCCCTGAAAATGTATGACTTAAGGTGGGCAAAGTTTGTCAGATGGTGTGCAGAACAAAGTCTCGATATTGACCTCTGCCAGGACTCCATTCAGGATATAGCAAACTTGTGGATGTAACTTTTCAACCAGGGCCGAGAGTTCACACAACAGGAGGCTATAGGTCTGTGATATCATCTTCTTTGGACACAAAGGGTGCCAGTGTTAGCTCGAGCATGGTACTTTCCCAGCTAATCAAGAGTTTTTTTGTGGGTAGCCAGTAAGACACAATGTATTCCCTCAATGGGACTCATCAGTGGTTCTCACTGGCCTATGCTTGGCATTTTTTGGACCTAAGAACATGGACTCACTTAGTTTAAATTATTTGTCTTTTAAGTCTTCTTGCTGATGTTGGCCTCTGGGGCTTGGAAGGGTGGGGGGTGAGATTCATGCCCATGACCACATTGGTTAAGCTGGTCAGAGGACTTCACAGAGGTATTTTTAAAATCCAGCCCTGTGTTTACGAGTAAGACATATGCTCCTAATCAACCAAGTACTACCTTTGTGGGCTTTTCTATCAAAGCCTTGCCTGCTTACTTGGAACAGCAGGATCCAGAAATATTGCTCTTCCCAATTAAAGCACTCCAGTTCTATTTGAAAGGACAGATCCCATCAAGAAAGGTACAGGCCAGCTATTATTACATTTAAAGAAATGTCTTTGATTACAATAGGTTCTCCAGGAATTGGCACTAATACTGTCTGTAGCTGTGTTACCAAGGCAATCAAATTAGCCTATGCAGTGGCAGACAAAATCCCAGAGGTGCATCAGCTGCACCAGATCAGCCCCCCTCCCCCCCATGAGGTCAGGGCCATTGCCTCCTCCTGGGATGCAATTATTAAAGTTGCATTTAGTGACCAAATGTCAGCATGCTTGTGGAGGTCACATAATACTTTCTCCAATTTTTATTTGAGGGACCTGTCCTATGTTGAGGGACAATTTTTTGCACTTAAAAATATACATACAGCCCCAATGTGTAAGCCATGATTTATTTGGGAATCTTCTGACTACTCTGTTTCCCCTGGGCACTGTCTTTTTAATATCATTGCAGTAAATTTTGTCCCTAAATGGTCTCTTCTGTAGTGCTGTGTTTTGAGGAACACTTCCTCTCTCCTGGAACCCGAATGATCTCCCTTCTCCAATTGGTTAGTAAATCTATCAAAATAGTGTGTAGGTGATGTATTTTGACACAAATCTGGGAAATTTATTACAATTTCCATATTGGTGAGTAATACTTACCTATCCACTACACAAAAACCCACCCATCTGACCCCACATCAGCAAATTCTGAAGTTTGTCTGTCATGAAAAAATGATGTGATTGCTCCATATTGGAGGACAAGTAATGGGCACTGGGGTCAACCGCTTGAGGGCATCATGGTCCTACAATCAAATATATACGGATTAGTATTTTCTGATGGGAATACAATTTTGATGTAGACACGATCTCATACAGATCCTACCAAGTGTAGTGGATTGGTAAGTATTGCTAACAAATATGGAAATAATAATAAATTTTCCAGTTTTGTCACTCTGACAGGCTTTTGTGTTACTTCTTCTAGATTTGGAAGGATGAATATCTTGCATGGAATCCTTCCAAATACGGAGGTCTCAAGTCTCTTAAGGTTCCATCTGAAAATGTGTGGCGGCCAGATGTTGTGCTCTATAACAGGTATTTTGCTAAATGGAACATTCATGGGATCATTTATTATCCACCTTCAAAAGATAAAACCAAAATAGTAATTTAAACTGAACAGCAATAGAAAAGTTAATTTCTAATTCTGGCAATGAAAATCATTTTGCGTTTCGTTTGCTGTTCATGATCATTTGTAATACCTATTAGTGCATCTTGTTTGTCTGTATGATTATTTATTGATACTTTATGATTATTTATTAATACTTATTAGTGGCATTTCATGGATACCCACTCAGTAGAAGATTGTTGATGTTTTCATTGATCATGAAACAAATATCAACCTTGTGGATCAGTAGTATGTCGAATATTTATAACCGTCTGGCGTTCCGCGTACTTATGTAGCAATTACGTCACAAAATTGAAATTATGGTTTTGATTTGGAATTTTCATGTCATTCCTATTTAAAGAAACACATGCTTTTAAGATGTTTCTATCTGTACTTTTCAATCTATGTGCTTAATAAGGTACCGGTTGGTCAAAGATGCGTTGATGTGTCTCCTTCCCGAAAATTCATATGATAATCACCACTAACTTTAGTTTTTCAATTACCTTTCAGCGTCGACGACGAAAGATTAGTTACAGAAATTCTGGCCAATACAGAAGTAAATCTAACAGCACATGGCGACATGTGGTGGAGCATGCCCGCCTTGTTGAAAACATCATGCAAAATTAATATGGCGGATTACCCTTTTGACATTCAAAAGTGTCCAATGCAATTTGGCTCATGGACTCATCATGGCTTTCAGATAAATGTTACAAATTACCACGACTCTGCAATATTGGAAAACTTCATTACCAATGGAGAATTTGAAGTGTTAGGAGCACCGTCAGTCCGTAACGAAGTGATTTATACATGCTGCAAAGAGCCATACCCAGATGTAACGTTTACAATAATACTCAAAAGGAGACCGCTGTTTGTCTTGATCAACTTGATTTTGCCGTGCTTATTTCTTATCGCAATTGGTGTACTTGTATTTTACCTTCCGCCCGTATCTGGAGAAAAAGTTGGGCTTGCGGTGACTGTTTTGTTGTCAATGACAGTGTTTCTTCTGCTGGTTATAGAGAATATTCCACCAACTTCTGAAGTAATACCACTTATAGGTAAGTTGAAGTTAGTTATCACAATACGATACGACACAATAGTAATATATATGCCCAGTGGCCATATACTTGCCTGAGCACACACCCAAACTGCGCATGCTCTTCCCGAAAGACCCAATATCAATAGATCAATAAATGCGTTCACGCATAAATATTGTTATGTTCATAACTGAATACAACGTGGTTCTCTATGTGTATTATTTGAGTCACTGATGGTAATCTGATATCACCACAGGGGCAACCACCAGAATAATTGTCATAATATTCAGATACTGACCACCAAATATACTGTCCCCCGAAGATACCGATTGGGGTTAGACGGAGAAAACAAATCAACGCACCCCTCGTGCCAAAAGATTCTTCAAAATCCAATTCCTCGATCCCTGTCTTATAATTGCCTTGTCTGACGTATTTTAGGCCACTTTGGTCATTCAATTCCATGCGGAGCCTCTTCATTCCAAATGAGCCAAACTTCTTTGAACAGAAGTAACGCCGGCAGACTGACTCGAATTTTTCCTTCATGCTCATTGGTAATGGTCGCCAGTGTATAAATTTGTATTTTCATTTTCCAATGTATGCCGGCGTCACTTCCGTTGAACGAAGCTTAGCTTAAGATCTTAAAAAAATGTACATGAAACACAAAGGGCGAAATGGGGCACCCTGAGTGAGTAGAATTGGGGAGTAGAAAATATAAGCAAGGGAGAAATGCAAAACTGTCCCATCTCTCCCTTTTGTCATCTTTTGCACCACAGTTCAGCTTTCTATACTCTAACCAACACATTCCAGAAGACTTTTTTGGCTATCAGATGGTACACATATATGCTAGAAAGTCCAGACTCAACACAAACATGGCAGATAAGTATGTTTTTTTTCATTACAGTATCTTTGGGATCCCGATGCAGTGTGCAAATTGGTTCCCATTTGACATTCATTTGCCGTATTGGGGGGGGGGGGGGGGTCAAATGTTTTAAGAGTTATAAACCTGGAAGGGGATCCATTTTTCGAGTTTGCTCAAGCAACTTTATTACTGAGATTAACATTATGTGACAAATCAGATCTGCATGATAATAATTAAAATGTTAATGGTGAATTGTCGTGTGATATATCACACTTATAATGTTCCATTTAAATCTCCCGTTTCAGTCAAGCAAACGGGTTAAATACTGTGTGTTTACTGAATTTCGCTGATGTCATAAAATCGAGAAAAAATACAGTGATATAGTATGTTATCATGCAGGGTCAAAAGAAATATGCTCAAACTACTGATATTGAAACTTCAGCTCAAACATGTCAAAGGCTGCAAACGCAAAAACTGTAAAAGTTATACACGTGAAAATACGAGCATTACCAGTAGTTCGCGTAAAATGTATGAAAAAGGACCTTTTTGTGGATAAATTGCAGTTTTTCAGAATAAGTATTTCGTCTTCGCTTTATTATATTCTGCTGAATTTGAGGAAAAGTAAGTCTATATTTTACCTTTAGGGTATCCAGATGAATATATTTCATTGAAGACCAAACACAAGGCCTATTTCAGAGAAATGGCTGTTTCAGTTGTACGCAATTATGGAGACTGGGGTGAGGGTGGAGTCTCAAAATGCTTATGGCTGTTCCAATAGCCCTGGCCGGTGGAGAATAATGTTCTATTAATGAAGGTGTAATTGACAATCAAGAACATGCTTGTTGTACTTTATGTGAAGGGATTTCTTGTTCTATGTTTCAGAGCAATTTTTCATAGCATCTATATCACTGCTAGGTGTAGCAACGATGGTGACCGTTATAATCATGAACTTTCATTTCAATGGGGATCACAGTACCAGTCCTCCTCAGTGGACACGCGTGCTCGCTTATGACGTCCTGGCAAGAATAACATGTATGCGTCCCGTCGTGAACCAGCAGCTGGAATCATTTAAGGTAAATGTGTCAATGGGGAATGGGTGGGGGGTGTGGGGTGTGGTGAGGGTTGTCATGTTAGGCCACAGTGGGAGATCAGAACTCCTTTGGTTTTAACGCAAGGGTCTTCCTGCTTTTGAAGTAAAGAGTCTATTTCCAATAAACCTTACGTCATTTCCTACAGAATTTACCTTTTTTTTTCTTGTGTACAAACCAAATATTTAAAAAAAGTCCGTGAAAAAGTATAAAATTTCCACTTTGCCTCTACATGGCCGAACAGGGTGAACCACCGACTTCTGCTGAGATACATGCATATTAGGCCCCTTATAATAATGAATTCCAGCGTGATGGAATCCCATATCGTACTCTATTTTGATAGTTCAAAGAATTGCAAGGTATTTCTCCTCCAGTTGAGACTTTCTTGAACCTAGTTTGTCATTTTGTCTGTGCAGAAAAAATATTTTCTATCCAATGGTAGCATTTTATGGTGGAACACTTGAAATAAGAAACTAAAGTTACGTGACGGAAAAAATGTGCACAAAGCTTACATTCCAGGCATTGATTCAAACAAATTAAAACACTACTCTGTTTTCTGGCAAGGTTAAACCATTCACTTTCTTCATTGATAATGGGAGTTTGATTCTATTTATTTATGTTGGTGAAATATGGAAGGAAGCAAATATAATTTTAAGCAATGCCCTATTTTCTGTAAGGGAATTACAGAAAGACTGTGGCGGAATTACCCGTGCATTTCAGAAAAAATACCTTGGTGGCTTGAAAGAAAAGAAAATGGTGTAGGAAATAAATAAACAGCTTCCAACAGTTATACCTTTTTGTCGAAGAGGAGCTAAATTTACGTAAGCATGTTATTTTCAATATTTAGAACATGCAAAAAATGCACATTTTTGTGTCGAAATTCCCATTGAATCATGCGGCAAAATCACGGTTGGTACCAGATTTTGACTCAATAGTTGACAAAATAAGCAAGGAATTAAAAATCAGAGACTATTTTTGTCATTTACATTAGTACAAAAACTGTTTTGTATTTGTGTCTTTTAGCCCAGAACCACTTCCTAGTAGTCATTACCCTATTCCGCAGTCCGAACTCTTTACTCTCCATAAGCCAACCTGTCCCTGTGTAACCTAAATACATATGGAATTACTATTGTTCATATTGCACACGTTCCTTCGTAAAATTTCGACATAGGCTGTATCAGCCCAAATAAATTAAAGGGTCTTCAGCGGGTAACTACTCAACATGTTTCGGAGCCTTTTACCCGTACATGTCTCTCTGAGTAGCGGGTCCTCGACTAAGCTAAATATTCAGCAAAGACAACCCATATAATAAAGACCTAAAATAGATATGAACGTGGCAAATGATGAATTAGCTAAATACGTGAAGTTTTGCTTATAAATGCAGAGCTTCATTATGAAAGAAGAATACATGTAAAACAAACCATAATTACTAAATTTGTACAGTACAGGTTCAGATGAGAACAATTTGACTTACCCCTGAACCAATATGTACCCTTTCTATCTGGACAGCTTATCATAGTCAAACCACCCACCAGTGTATAACTGAAGTGGAAACAAGCTGGGGCATCATATTCAGTCCCAGTGATAATAAAATAAACAGTGGCAGCTAGACCACCTGTACAAACCAAGGGAAATACTAACAAAGACTGCAACAATGGACATCCTGCACCATACATGCAAAACAAACTCTATGATGACACGTACCCCTCAAACAATTAAGCTCTATGCAACTGCCAACCCAGAGTCCATGTATCAACGTAATGTGTCAGGTTTGTGACATTTGAGAAAATACTGTCAATTTTGAGTAATAAGAACGAAAGTCATTAGCTTTTATGCCAAAAACATTTTATCAAAACAATTTTACGTAAGCACGTGTTACAAAACCAGTCTTTCGGAGACAAATTAAAAAAGTTGAATTGCATCAAAGTTGCAATATGGTTCTTTCTATAATCGTGAAGAAAACAACATTCAAAGGGTTAAATTATTTTTTGTATAAACGCAGGACAATAAACACATGTAACAAAAAAAAAAAAATAAAATAAAAGAGCAGTTTGTTCGCTCGCTTTCCAAAATGTACAGTTTGTGGCCCTTTTAAATGCATGCTGATAGTTTTATGATATGATCTTTACCAATCATGCCCAGCTTGGCACTCAAGTTGGTGCTCATCCTTAAGCATGTTGCGTGAAACTAATATTGTAATTCAGTCACATTTTCCATGTGTAATTTCTATCACTGTAAATTGAATGTGCTTTTATTCTATGAAATAGAGTAAACAAATTACTTTTGTTCAGGCTAAGATACATATGAAAGGACTAATTAAATGTGAAGCAAAAAAAAAAAAAGAAAGTTCCGTTTAACTTGTTTCTGCGTTCAACAAGTACATGCTGTTCTGAGGGAATTACCGGTGCAAAATTGTGACAGATTTACAGTGTCAGTGCAATTCCATCACACTTTTTTTGGTAAATCCGTTATGGTCCTATTGCCAAAATATTAACATTTCATGTCATCATTTAGAAGTTCTGGATTCCACGCGGTAAATTAAAAGAAAATTACAGTTTTCAAGACTCCTTAGATACAAACAACTGGTCGGGTGATACAAACACATTTTAAATGTGATGGAATCACATTTTCCAACTTTTGACTCTTTCGAAGGCAATACAAATGAGAGATCTGTGTTAAACATATTTTCTGTGATATTTGAAAAAAGTACGTTTTTTAAAAGGTGTGCATTTTCAGAAAACATTTTTGTCTCGCCAGCATAAGCTGCTGGCGAGACTAAGCAGTCACTTTTCGTCCGTCCGTCAACAAAAAACTTCGGAGTGGTTTGAATTACGCTGGCGAGACATTCATGCCCCCGGGCATGGCTCTGGTATACAAAATTTTGCCCTTTGAGAAGCTTCTTTGAGCAGTTTATAGCGTCTACCATGACACCATTTTGTGTCATTTTGCCATGGTTTAGCATTCCAAAGTTGTTGATTAGAAAGGATGATGTTCAAATGCCAATGTGTAAATATACGATGGCCATTATCAGAATTTATGTTTTAAATACTTAACGTTGTGGTAATCAGTTTGCTGTACGAAGCACATGAGTATATATAAAGAAAACAATAAAGATCTCCCCCAAAAAACCAAAACAAAACAAAAACAAAACAAGAAACCAAACAAAACAAAACAAAACAAAAAAAAAAAAACACAAAAAACAAAAGACAAAAAAACAAAACACCCCCCACAAAACAAAACAAAACAAAACAAAACAAAACAAAAAAAAACAAAACAAAACAAAAAAAACCCCAAAACACAAAACAAAACAAAACAAAAACAAAAACAAAAACAAAAAACCCCAAAGAAATAAAAAAATGCAAAAAACCGCTAAAGTCAGCTGGTGGTACACGAGTTACCCGAAAGTAATCATGTTTTAATTTCAAACCACCAGTTCACATTGAAAAAGCAAAAGTCGAATGAACGTAGGTCCTGTACGCAAATGTTTATTTGAACAACTTAATTCAAGAAAGCTGCGCGTTGATGAGGATGAAAGAAACCTTATGCACCTATGTACCTCATACGTATGTCAAAAAAGCTCCCGAATAAATTATTGACGCGAGTGGTGGGAATTTTTGTAGATAGCATTTAGGCCTAGTACTCGTTGCTTTTTGCCGTCGCAGGTCCAATTGTGCAAATCAACTGGAGTTGCGGTGCAATCGGGCGATTATCTGAGAACAAAGCTCCTCAACTGGGCTCTAGTGCCGCGTGTTTTCGAGTAAGTCTGTTGACTCCCACTCTCTCCGCGTCACGGATATCAGCGATTGGTGCCGTCCTCAAGAATTTATGGCGCCGCGCTAACGTACGGGATTCTTCATCCTCAAAAACAAGTCAAATCCTAGAACATACAATATAAAGACAATTTTCTTTTATTCTTTGCTACAGAACCGCAGAATATCAAAGGGCCTGAAGAAGACCAAGAGCAAAGCCGAGGGTAATGGTACTGGTGTTACGCTTTTGAATTTTAATTCCGGTGGATTAGAAAACGGTTTTGTATGCAACACAAACAACCCCGTGCCACCAACAAGAGAAACAGCTGAAAGTATACTACTGCTCAAGGCAATTCTAGAAGAATTGAAAGAACAAAGAGCCTCAAGGAAAGAGGTAACTGAACGAAAAGAAGAATTCAGAGAAATAAAATGTGAGTGGCAACTAATAGCATTGATTTTGGACCGAGCCTTTCTTCTGTGCTTCGCGGTGCTGTCACTCATTGCAATTGTTGCAGTATTTGCACGTATTCCGAATGAATACTTTCAGAGCCATGGAAGGTAATGTCAACTGTTCAGGAAAGCTACCACAATGGCATTTATTAAGACGTCTCCTTGTTGTTTCATAATATATTATAAAAGCCGAAGGGAGAAGAGAAAATGTGTGGGAATTTGGACCCAATATGATTTACTGACGTACTTGATAGTCAGAGATAACTTTAATCACCTCACAACGTCGAGTGGAATTTGTCAGTGATCCAGTAACCCGCAGTAATATTCTGTGGCCATTGTAGTAGCATGAAGAGAATTATTTGTAAACGTCGGTTAGTACTCGAGGATCTATAGGTTGTCATTTTTCTTGTGATCGGGTAATCGAGCATGTTCCATTATTGAGTGACATATGTTGTTGGTAAGAACCGACAGCCAGGAAAAATAACATGTTAAATTGAATATTATGACAACAGTAATGCCTAGCCTCTCCGGATACACGCAACTTGAGATGAACCAATTTTGATTGGTGGATGTAGCAAGCGTGCACGTGCTCAACAGCAAAAGAGTATCAACGTTTGGCGATTAATTCAAAATTTTGTACATAAGGATGTCACATGCGAAACCAACAGATCTGCGTATTTTTCTCCACTCCAATCGATCGGCCCTTTGACAACACGCACCCTCTTTTAGCGTTGCATTAGACTCAAACTCGGGACAGACACCAATGCACACACTACCGCTGCGTAATTATGCCTCCTTCCTTAGGAGGAGGAGGCATAGAGCAATCAATTTGTCCTTTCTTCCACAAAGTTTCCACACTATAACTTCAGCTGTATTTCAGCTAGGGCTATCATATTGCACAGGATTATAGTTCAGTGTGATAGAGGGATAAGTTTTGAGATGAGTGACCTTGACCCACTTGGTTTCCGCATGATAACTAAAGACGTTTTTGACTTACAGCTTCCATATTGCACAGGAATATAGCCTTCTATAAAAGCTAGGTCAAGTTTTGAAATGGGCGACCTTGAATTAATTCCCAAGGTCACAGAGTCACATTACTGGATTTGGTTGGGTCCTAATAACTGCAGAATTTTTGAGCCTGGGGTTTTTACTTTCCAGAATTTTATAGTCTTCTATTAGGCCTAGAGCAGCTTCAAGGAAGGGTGACCTTGACCTAATTTCCAAGGTCATAAGGCCACTTTAGTGAATTCGGATTTTGCATCCACTTCCCAAGGCCATGAGTGCCCCATTTAATACTATCAACAGGGTAATTAGGGCAAACATAATGATGGTAGGGGACATCTATGCTTTACAAACATGTCTTGTTATGATATTTCATGTTTGGAACAAGCGGGACTCGAATCTGCAACCTTTGGCACCAGTCACCTAGCTGAAATGGGAAACGCACATATCCACTCGACCAAATCCCCATTCTAAAAAGAATGGTTCAAGCGAGGTAGTTATGAGCGAGTGCCATATCAACACGGTTGTGCAGTATAAGTACTGAGTCGGCATTTATTTCCAGAATCGGGGACTTAAATCCGCCAGCATTGAGGAAATGGCGAAATATATATTTCATGTTTGGAACGAACGGGACTCGAACCTGCAACCTTTGGTAAGAGTCGCCTGGCTGAAATGGGAAACGCACATAACGCACATAATGTAAACAGTGCTCCGTCAATATAAGTATCATATACTATTACATGTTACAGTTCAAAACAATATCAGATTATCCTTTCACTTTTTTAACTATTTATGACTACAGCTATTCCAAATAAGACCTGTAAGTATCAAGGTTATCAATGAGGCAAGGGGAGAGGGCGCATGGATCCAGCAATCTCTGATTACGGTTAAATTTCATATGAATTTCCAGATTGATCTATACTGTCATTGCAAAGGTGACAAAACAGTGTTATTACTCTTACTGTGATAAGATCTTGTATTCTTGGGGCAAACCAGACAATATAAAGCTTGATCTGCTTAGGAGGCAATTGAGGACTAAATACTATGGGCTTTGTAAAGTATATCTGAAAATGGTAGTTAGTTATTCATGTTGATTGTCACTTGTTAGGCCTTTATTGATCTATCTTTAAACCGATCAACAAATCTAAGCAAACATATCATTACGGAGCTGCTACATACATCTTAAACTGGACCATGTTATACTAAACTAGCCTCGACCAGAATGAACTTGCGGCTTGGGCCCGGTTCGCCTTTCTTCACGTTGAAACACGCCAACACTTACACTGGCGACCTGTTGGAACTCTTTTACGTAATTTGATTTTACTAAGTTTGGTCTGTATTGATTACATGGTTTTAATCAGGACTTTTAAAGTGTGTTGGTGACATCATTATTTTAATCCTTTAATCATTATTCAGCGCATGCTTCAGCTCCATGGTGTTTCCTTTTTATGTATTTTAAAGTAAGTATGTGAACTAAATGCCATTTTAGCAGTGAAATCAATTACACAAATTTAGAATTGGCATTAGCTCACAATCAATTCTCAACTTTAATTGGAAATTTCCCTTTGAGGATAAATAATTTAAACAGTGTAGTGCTAATCTAACACACAGAACGTGACATTTGTGGTAAAATAGACGTGCGTGTGGATCCCAGAGTTAAATTTTGACAAACTGGTGTCCATTCTATGATTGGCATTTACAGACTGCTGTTCATCCCCTTGTAGTGTTAGCATGGGCAGATTTGCATATACCTCTCAACGGACGACTTGTGTTAAATGATATATGTGCAGACTTGACACACTGAATTGATTTACATGACACTGTTCTCATACCGTGCAATGTATATAGCTCATGCTCAATATGTGATATGGTCCAACTCGGCTGATTTGTATTGCATTTTATAAATCCGATAGACTGTTGAACATTCCAGAATATAATTCTCTGAGATTAACGATGGTCCTATCATACTGTTTCCTTGCATCTTAATTATGCCATGTTGTCCAGTGAAGTTCCTGTGATAAAAACAGGTTAACGGATACAACTGAAAATTTCATATGTAAATAGTAGTGAATGTTACGGACTCAGTAGAATTGGTTCTTCTGGGCTAATTGGTATTGAATGATATAAATCACATAGGCTGTCGAACATTCCAGATTATCACTCTCTGAGATTAACGATGGTCCGATTATATAGTTTTCTTGTACCTAAATTATGCTCTGTTGTCCTATGCAATTCCTGTGATAAAAACAGGTCAAAGGATATGACTGAAAATTACATATGTAAATAGTTGTGAATGTTACGCACTCAGTAGAGTTAAGAAGATTGTGATCGATGTGTAAAATTATAGTATATTGGGCCACAAACCGCAAGTTTTACCCCTCGGCCCATAAGGTCGGAGGGGTTGTCGTCACCTACGCGTCCGTCCGTCCGTCCATGCCTTGTTAACACCATATCTCCAAAAATACTCACTTTACAGGGACCAAATTTTCATCACAGGGAACCATTTAGGTGCTTCAGGTGCCTATTGAAAAATAGGTCATTAGGTCTCATTTTAGGTCAGAGTACTACATTGCAGAAAAAATGGCGTTAACACAATATCTAAAAAAATATTGAATATAGCTTCATCAATTATTTATGACAGTTGGTACTAAGAATGCCTGAGATGCCTATTGAAAATTAGGTCTCTGGGTCACATATTTAGGTCACAGTGTTGCATTGAAGAAAAATGGCCATACCATGATATCTTGAAATATTAAATTACTCATTGTAGCTGCACCAATTATTTATGACAGTTGGTCCTAAAGATGCCTCAGACACCTAGAGAAAACTAGGTTTCTGGGTCACATTTAGGTCACAGTACTGCATTGAAGAAAAAAGGCCGTGCCACGCCATATGTCCAAAAATACTCACTTTACAGAGACCAAATTTTTATCACAGAGGGCCATTGAGGTGCTACAGGTGCTTATCGAAAAATAGGTCACCAGGTTACATATTTAGGTCCAGTGCTACATTGAAGAAAAAAACGCCGTCAACAAAATATTTAAAAAATAGAATGTAGTTTCATCAGTTATTTATGACAGTTGATCCTAAGGATGCCTCAGGTGCCTATTGAAAACTAGGCCACTGGGTCACATATTTAGGTCACAGTGCTGCATTGAAGAAAAATGGCCTTCCCATGATATCTCTGCTCCTTGCATTTTCACCAAAGCTTTGTCATTTGGTCAGACAGAAGTAACCATGACCTACCGGAGGGGTATTGTCGTCTCCTACGCATCCGTCCGTCCTGGCCGAGGGGTTTTCGATCACTGGTCGGCTTCCAGTAATAATTATGATTTTATTACACCACTGATCTATTTATTTTTATGACCATTTATTATTCGTCAACTTCAATTTATACAGGTGTCTTGTCATGGCGTGTCAATCAGATACACTACCCATTTTCACACCGTTCTAGAATAAAATATTTTCATACGTTTTGAATTGTGAGTCTTCTTTCACATTTTGTTAATTCACTTACAAAAGACATTGTGCGTGGGAGTTGATCGTATTTTCATATTACATATACATATATAAATCATTGGTTACGAAAAACAAAAAACAAAAACCAAAAAGAAAATCGAGCTGGACACCATCAGTAGTGTGTGGGTAATTGTTACAGTTGTTAATATGGGCATTGCCTGATGACAGGTTCTTTTTAAAATGAAATAAGTTTAAACCAATGTTGCACATCTAAGACAGCTAAAAAGAACCCTGCTAATCTTATCCTCACTACATACCTACGAGGCCATTCCATGCTTTTTCAGTCCAGGTTAACCATAAGTTTGCA
This sequence comes from Hermodice carunculata, assembly GCA_964020975.1. NCBI lineage: Eukaryota > Metazoa > Annelida > Polychaeta > Eunicida > Amphinomidae > Hermodice > Hermodice carunculata. The sequence goes on from OZ026612.1 coordinate 108,554,240, forward strand.
GATTTTTGCAAGTGTAGTGTGTCACAAAAAGCTCCCCCCCCCAAAAAAAAAACAATAAAAACAAGAAACGAAGCACTGATAAATTTTAAGACTAGTGATCAAGGCAATTATCTATTGCATCAAAAGTCGAGCAGACGCAGGTTCCATGCACGAAAGCTGCGCTACGTGACATGACAACTTTGCTTGGATGATGGTTATATTTTGAAAACAGGGCTGTAGATCTAGTATTTGTAAATTAGGCAATTCCTTTCAAGCTGCTTGCAATAGGCTAACATAAGTCCATGATTTGTGAAGTGCCTAAATGAAGAGAGAGACCATATTGTCAAAATAAAATACAGGGCCCTTTTCTTTAACCGTGTTTTGTGCTTGATTGTATTCACTGGAAAAACAAAGCATCCACCTTATCTTTGTTCTATTTGAATAAGAAGTTTCTAAAAATGTAAATTTATATTTGTATAGTTAAAGCGTAAATTGGTTTAAAAATACAAATACGGTTATTGGAGGCTGTGTGCCCATTTAGGATCAAAAGGACAATTTGAAAGAGGAAAGCTGTAAATACGTTCCTGCCACGGTAAAAGTCCTCACAATTTCTCCAGACTCCAGTTACACGCTTTATTTTTTAACCTCAGCACACTTGTCAGTCAGCGGAGGTTGCAGTATGTGTGGTCGCACGTCGTTTGTGTGTCAATAATTACATTTTCGACTTCTCTTAAATCCTTCAAACTTTCTGGAGATGTGCCTTTCCTGAATAATTTCTATCAAGCTTATTCTAATAACCATGCTTCATTGGTTTTTAGATTAGTCTTTCAATTTTTACACTGCTGGGCCAATTGCTTCAAAATTGTATTAGTCACTTCTGCGTACTCTTAGATTTTTCAACAAGTAAAGTTTTGATTTCATCTATTTTTAATGATTTTTTGTTTTTTGCTATTCCTTACTTCCGCATACCTTTAGTCAGATAACACTGAAGCTTGATAGAAATATTCCTTGTTGAAGGGTAAAGCAAAGTTCACAAGGCCTTGTTGCTCTGGATCCCTGATTTTAAATGAAGTTTTCAATTCAGGTACTAACCAGTTAATACATACGTTCCTGTTGATTATTACACATGTAAACCAGATTTTTGTTTTTCCTGCCAATGTTTTTCTTCATTGAGGGATCCAGGGGGATTGGAACCTGGACGGCTCTTGATAAATTTGTTGGTAATAGTTAGTGTGTGCAGAACCAAGTGTATAAAAAAAGTAGACTTCGATCCAAAGGAATTTTGACTTGCACGGCCTACATCTTCAGCATTTCATTCTTAGGGAGCTGCAGTGTAGATGTGATGGCTGTCACAAGTCTGTTGCTTGGGAGCTTAATTTTAAATCGTTATACACTCCTATATTTGGCAATGTGTCCACACGATAGAACACCCAGACGTGACTGTGTTGCGAATTTGTTTAGGTAATTTTTTTTAATTCGTTCTCTATGTACATACAATATTTACACTTGAATACTGATATCAATAAATTGACAGCAGGGATGCCACAGGATCCCAATGTTTACTAAATAAATCATGCTGCGATTGTAAGGTGCTTGCCTTTCAACTTTAACTTTATGTAAACAGTAATATATAATAAATAACATGTAAGAAAGTGGTAAACTGCATGTTCATTTTTTGCAAGCACGAAGATGGATACAGTATTTGCCTTGTAAAAGTTATTATTCAAGGCGTACAAATTCTAAGACCTATATAAACCGAAAATGATATCAGGAGATGTTAATACAGTCGTTGCACTGGTATAAATGCTGTTTCACTAGTCTTGGACTGTTTTAACGTGGTTACAATCTAAAAACATATGAGTAAAAGAATCTACTTGTGGACAATAGACCCATAGCTCAGACCTGATTGAACTCATCTTTGAGGTCTACAAATGTGAACAACAAAACGATGAAGAAGTGAAACTTGAAATGTCTGTAGCCTTGTTACTATGGTTCATTTATATGGAAGTTTATAAATGTTAACCCAGTAAGAACCGGGAATTTCAAGAGTTTTAAACCACATTATCTGACCCAGGACTACATCTGTCAATGTGGAAATAACAAGATACCAGAATATTTGCTTGCATGAAGGTGTAATATGCAATCAGCCATATCATTTATATGTACCACAGGAAACTCTTTAGGAATTTTAATAGGCTCAGTACGAATTTTGTTGTTTCCATCTGTTGTTTCCAGTGTGCTGGTATTACTGATCACAAGGAATAGTATTTTAAAAAATGTGTGGTGATTCCATATTTGTTTTTCAAATTTTTAGTGGATACAAAGGTATCATAATTGTCAAGAATCTCCCTTATAAATTTAACTCCTCGCTAATAACAGTGTTTGAAATATAGATTTTCTCGCAACTGTAATGAAATTGTTAAACCTCATTATTTCATTTTTCATATCGGTTCCAAAATTAGGGGTATACAATAATTGAATTTCTTTCCATATATCGATTAAATCACAGTAAAATACAGAAAGATTACCGAAGTTAAATGTCAAAAAGGATCTGCTGGAAAAGATACATCCGTATATGTTCACTTGTACATGCATATGCAAAATATATTCTTGAAAAGTGGCCTTCCACTTTCCAGTTCTAATATCAAATAAAGTTTACAATACAAGTCTGCATATCTTTCATTAGAGTACTAGTTTCATCAGTATGGTTGAGAAAGCACCTAAAAAGTAATTTTGGAATATTCAACGATTTTAATACTATGCCTTTTTTGACCGATTCTGTCTGGCTCGCAAGACTTTCAAAACTTCTTTAAATGATGTAAGTTTAGTATCAAAATTTACCTTAAACCATGTTAATTTCATCTTCATGAAAGGTTATACCAAATTCAATAAAGTGGTCTTTATATTAAAGAATAGGTATGCCCCCGTCGGGGGGGGGGGGTTACTTGCACCTGTCCACCTAGCAGAAGTTTTGTCTATATTGCATTTTAAGCCTAAAAATGTTTCAAAACTGTGTAAAACTGTAGCATTTGCTTTGCAGATTCTATATCTGATAAGAAACATGTACTGTCATCTGCCAAGTGGAGATCTTTGTCTTCTCAACTCAAAGGGACATTCGTTTGATATTATAATTACTCCTGGTAGATATAGCCAAGAGCTCAATAGCTAAAAGGAACAGAAAGGGTGAGACTGGGCACCCTGTCTTACTCTGGATAAAGTGAAGAATTCAGAGGCATAGGCTTTATTAATTATGCAGCTGGATGAATCAGTAACTAAGACGGAAACCCACCTTTTGATATTTCCAATATTAAAGGCATCTGGTACTTTATTGATATATGGCCATTTGATTGTGTTGAATGCCTTTTCAAAGTCAACTTATAAGATCATTCCAGGAATATACTGTATTCCGGTTAATTTTCAATTACCGGTATCATCTATTTCTCTTATATTTTCAACAATATATCTGTTCTTTTTGTAACCCGTTTGGATCTGTGTATTAATTTAGCTAGAGACTTCTGCACTCTTCTTGCAATCGATTTAGAAAATATTTTTTAGTCTCTGTTTAAACGGGATATATAGTGTTTTTTTTAAGTTCGCTCTTCATCCTTTTCAGAGATTAGAGATATGATACATCTGCGTTGGGCAATAGAAAGCTTGCTTTTGTTGAAAGCATAATCTAAAACATCGATTACTACCTACTTAATTTCTGTCCAGAAAAACGTAAAGAACTCTGGAGTAAGACCATCTGTGCCAGGCTGTTTCCATTTTGCATTGAGTTTAGAACAAGTTTACTCTCTGTCTCTGTTATCATACCGTCACATCTTAATTTTTCCTCGTCGTCTAATTTTGGTATATCTTGAAAAAAACAGGCCAGTTTTCGAGATCACTTGTAGTTATGTTGTTACTTTAGTACAATTTTGCATAGAAATATTTCTCCCCGTATTTGATTTGTTTAGGCCCAGTGACTTCTATGTTATTTGAAGTCTGGAGTTTTGTGATGTGTTGTACAATCTTATAATCTTGTCTTATAGTTTCATTTTCGTGGGCTGCAGAAATAGTCAGTGTATTCCCCCTTAGTTCAACCCTTAGAGTTTGTGACCTAACCGTAACTCCCTAAGTTTGTGTCTTATATGTAAATTATATTGTTATTGAGAGATTTACACAATTCTAGTCTTATATTTTCAGCATTTGGTAAATTGTTTATGTTTTCCAATAATGTTTCAAATTACACGATTTTAACCGTTTTTCCTTGTCTCTTCATCTTACCTTTAAGTTAAGAATATTTCACAATATAGCCCCGAATTTCACATTTTGCAGTGTTCCAGAACAGCTTTTTATCGTCCAATTCTGTATAGTTACTTTTGCACGCTTGAATTAACTCTGTCATAGTACCTGTGTATGACTCATCTTGTAATAGGCTAGAGATGAATTTCCAGTATCTTGGACCCCTCTTCCCATACAATTCGCCTTGTAAAAGTAGTGAGACCAAGCCTAGGTCGGTCTTGATTGTGGGTTTGATGTTCGTCTCGCACCCATTGAGACATAAAAGAAGAAACTAAGAAGTAGGCAAGGCAACAGTGAATACGAGGAGGGTGTGATTGCCAGGTGTACATGAATGTATCAGGGTTCTGTAGGCGCCAGATATCAACGAGGTCAAGCTCATCCCGTAATAATTCACTAATGCTTTGGGTGTATTTAAAGGGGATTCAACAATACCTCCATATTTTAAAGTCAGGGATCAAAACAATGTTAAAATCACCACCCACAATAAAGTTTTTATCAGGGTATTCTACTATTTTCTCTCTCCCCCCCCCCCAATATAATAAAATAAAAAATAGAAATTAACACTGTTCCCTGTGCATATTGTTATGTGTGTGTGTGTGGGGGGGGGCATATACAATTGCAAGAATGAAACGACCGGCATCGATGAATATGTCAAGAATGACAGCTCATTATGGGTTGTAAGTGTTTCATGAATACTGTGATTCGCATTATTTGGTATGAGTATAACTACTCCTCCACTGTTGTGGCTCCATGGGCAAAAGAAATAGGAGCCTGCCATTCACTTTTCTTTACCTGTTTAAATTCTGGACAGCTACAAGTTTCTTGTAAAAGGAAGATCCCCTAGTGGGATTTGTTGAACCAATGAAACATGGATTTTCTTTTGAAAGAAACAACTATCCCTATATATATATATATATATATATATATATATATATATATATATATATATATATATATATAATCAAACGTACAAATAAGTCTAGCCTGGTGACACACTTATACAGATTATTTGTATCTTCATCAATATAGAACAGGGTGAAACTTTAGCCTAGGCAAAAATGTATTGTTTCATCTCCCAGTTGATGACCACCTTAATCTGCTAGGAGGTAGGAACTTTAAGGTAACTCTAAGGATACAGTGGTTTGTTTCTGTACTAAATACAAGATATGAATAAAAAGAAAACATATCCTAGAATACGCGGCGAGTAAAACCCTACAGCCTTTATATTCTTGTCGTCAAAATATGACATAAATACCAATGAAAATTTAATACTGAGCAAGTTGGAAAGCAAGTATTATACGTGACTTCCTTGGAAAAATAAATTTAAACCAGAAGAGAAGATTTGCTTCAAAGCAAATCTGTCTGTGTGACTTTAAAAGTTGTAAATAATAAATGCTACAATTTTTTGTCCTTTGGTACTTCACATTCCATTGAGCTTGTGGCTGGATGAAAAATTTCAAAGTCCAAGTGACCTTGACCTTTTACCTTTACAGGTCACATGTAAATTGCAATAATGTTACAATGTACAGTTACAATACCCACAGTTTGAACCCAATATGAACCAAATCAGATGAAAATAAACTAAGTTATGGATCAGACGAAACTTTCAATGTGGCAAATGACCTTGACCTTTGCCATCTAGAGGTTACATGTTCTTACAAAAATGTGCAGTGTTGCAATACCTACAATTTGAGTCCAACATGAAGAGAATTGGATGGAAATTGGCCTAGGTATGGCTGGATGACACTTTCAAAGGTCCAAATGACATTGTCCTTTGATCTTAAGAGGTCACATGTAAGTTTCAAAAATGTGCAGTGTTACAATAGCTACAATTTTAGCCGCAGATATGTGGCCTTCGAGGGGGCAGCAGGGTATGGGCGCAGTGAGTTGGAGGGCGAAGCGACTGGAGGGCCTCGGACTGTTGGCCCCCTCGGAAGAATTGCCGGTAATCATACCCTCATACAAAGTGTTTGTGGCAGTACAATGTGAGCAAAGCACAAAAAAACTAGCATTGATTGAAAGAACGAAAACATCTTGAGTAAACGAAAAATAAAAAAGCCTGCTGGAAGGGAATTAGTCCTTCCATTCCGTATAATTATTGTATCACTAAAATAGATATTCACATTACAAATTAAGGAATACGAGTTGCATTGTTATTATAATCATTAAAGAAAAGAAATGGATAAAAGACAGCTTTCAACTGGACCTTAAAGTGGCATTTGACTTTTGACTGAACATCCTCTGTAAGCACTTTTAGACAGTTTCCTGGGGTTGGTTCATACATAGCATGTAGGTATCTAGCTAGGTGACATATTCAAATTTATCAGATCACAGGACTTTATCACGAGAGACTGGTCCACTTTGTCAGTATTAAGAATGGAAGCATAGACCACCGTTACCATTACCATGATTAGTAGACATCAAATCTTTATACCTCATAAATCGTTCACAAGTTCTGACTATCTAAACGGATGTAGTATAATCGACTCCGAAGCCTTAGGAGCAGAGTGTTGTAGTAGTATTATGTTTATTGTAAACACACGTAAGATATAATTAAATGTCCAACTATCATACGGGTATTGAATATAATCAAGTTCTTAACCAGGACAACATGATGTAAAACTATAAAGTTTGAATCTTATGAGCACGTATAAGACCTGTTTGCATGTGTCAAACTGCCTAATGGTATCTCACGTTAATCCAGTCAAAAAGCAAATAATAATCACTGGGTACCCTTAGAAACAACTGGTCCATACGTATGCATGTAGGACCTATGGTTAAATGTAAACTAAAGACATGCAGACACATGACAGACTGCTCACGCCACTTCACATTATTCTGCAACCAGGTATAACCCTGCTGACAATACAGATTCTCTCTGTCTGTCTGCCTGTCTTCTGTCTGTCTTTCTCTCTCTCTCTCTCTCTCTCTCAAACACACACAAAATCAGCATTTACAACATTCAGGTCTTCCTGTCATCATGCTTTTAGTGTATTAATCGTTTAAAAATAAATACCTGAGTATCCTGTAATAGCCACTATAAGCTTTTAAATTCCCAAGCGGAAAACTATCATAAGAACTGTCTTCATTTTGAACACGTATATAGGCTTCAATGTCAATGTTTAGCTTCATAATCAATACATATTTAAGGCTTTTTAATCACATCATCGATACTTGGACCAAACTGGATTCGACAAATCTTTCCATTTGTCATTTTCACTCTCACTTTTCCGTTGCAGTCTTAAGCATCTTCGACACGAGAGTCATTCTTCAAATGGTTCAGCATGGACACCCCTGCACTATTGAGTTTTCTCCTGACAAGGATCACTACCCAATAATCTCTCTCGTGCAAATTGTACCAATAGACCTCTTGGATGATCAGGTTGCTTTGTCCCTAGATGAGCAACATTAATATCACGTTGAGTGAAAGAAACATTCAGTTTGTCTCGAAAAAGAGTTCAACGCCAAGCCCATAAGTGTCTCCTCTCCATTCTCCTTTCCACAAAAAGTACCAATACCAAATTTCCTGACGTAGTGTTCATTGCGAACTCTTCCATCCGTGAGAGTTTTGACTGCTTCACTCTTTGTCAAGGTGTTGTCCTCTTTTAAAGCTTTGATATCGTCTCTGAGTTTTTTATTGTCAGCCTCAACGACAGTTAGTCTAATTGCTTATCCTTGTAGGCTTTCATTCACAACCTCTTTAATTACTGTTCTTAACTCTGTTTCAATTTCTTGAATGAATTCTGTTTCATTTTCTTCATTAGTTCCTTCATTTGAGTTTTAGGATCTCCCAGATCGCTAGTACGCTCACCCATGGCTATATTGGTTTCCTCAGATATGGTTTCTTTCTTCCTCTAGTATGGTGTTCTCCTCTAATGTTACATCCAAACAGCCATCACTCTTTGTACAGCTGGAATAATAATGCTCTAACTTTATACTCTCCAGCTGAGGAGATGAACTATGACGTGGTCTCTTGCTAACAGGTGTCTGTTTAGAGAGAGACATGAACATGTGTACCGGTATCCACTCACTTCTCATGGATGTATTATTAAAGTCTGCTTCACATATTAGGTCTACTTTACTATTATGCATCAAAATTGAACTATTATGATTACTGCATGAAACACACAGTAACCTGTGCACGGACATATCTCACAGGTCAAAAACTTACGCGAGGATGCACAAGTGCACTTAATATTTTCCCAGTTCTACTTTTTAGATTCTCATCACTGAAGCAGTTAAACGTATATTGCCATAAACTCAATTTCTGAAGTGTTCCATATGTCATCTGAAACACTGTGCATGTATGTATCCCAATATTAACAGTAAATAGTCACACAACAACTCGCTTGAGTCTTAAGGCCACCACCGTTTCTTGACTTTTAAGTAAAGGCAGGAGTCACATGTGCCCACTGAGCATGGTTTAAGGCTTGCCAACCACACACACCATTTTATGTTTTGGGGGGAGGGGGCAAAGTCCCTTAAATTACACCAGCAGGCTCCCTGTGTAAATAGTTAAGCCAGGTGAAGTTTGTGGAGCTGGGTGGTCATTTTTCAACCAATTTTTTGCAGATTTTAAAAGGTAAAACTCAAACCGCTCCACACTATTCAATCACCAGATGGCGCGCCCCTGTTTTGCATAGTTTTTATTTAGTCCTTTACATCTAAAACCCTACACTGTGGGCCAACATAACCCAGCTGTGGTACAAATTTTGCAAGTTGTCATGCGTTTTCCTCTCACAGTGATTGGTGTGTCCAGTCTACTATGCATGCCGTGGTGGCATCAGTGCCATAAATACGATATGTCTAACGTGTATCATTAAACATACACACATGCCTATTTTGTTTAACCTATGCAGTATTACCACGCATGTTTGCTTTGTTTAACGCGTTTACTGACTAATCTGCGCGTTTCCACAAAATAATAGCGAACAAGCATTTAAATGCAGGCATGTCAACTAACTTTAAACACGCATGAATCTACGCGCTAAATAGTAGGGAGACCATTACGTGTCAAATCAGACCTTTGACAATAGGGTCGCTTTTGCTTATTGTCAAGGCAGTATTGTGCCTTAAGCTCGAGAATATTGGAGAAGTGCAAAGGACATTTAAATTCAATCTCAGCTTAAAGCAGATCGGGTCTGAGATCTCTGTGATCCCGACTCGATTCTGACTTGCGCAACTGACCTATTGTTTTTTCCTGTCACCATTTGGCCAAAATCCAACTCGAGTGTTCTGCCTAACTAATTAAGCTAAATGTGTTTGACTGACACGCATTTTTTTTTTTATAAATGTCTTCCAGCGAGACGAATAATTAAACAGAATGTCCTATAGAGACTCCAATCAAGAATAGCAGATGTGGCCCTACTGTAATGCCATGGTTCTCATAATAGCTAAAGTTTTCATACCAACTTTGATTAATATGAAATACTTTGTTAGTGAAATTCTAATGCGGAACATTCACTTTTCTGTTTATGTATTAAACTCACCAGATGTCACCCAAGTACAAAATTGACCAAATGAACCCACGAAGAACCCACATACAACGTATTAACATAATAGATACCTTGGCCAATGACATGGATATTTAAAAAAATAATCTAAGACCAAATCAAGGCAAACTTCAGTCGTGTTTTAAAATACTTCACTCGTTTTCAGGACTGCATAGCATACATTCTATCAACTGAAGTCAAGACAGCCCGGCCCGCTTTGCAAGCATTTTGGTCTGTACTTATCCTGTTTTCACTGTTGTGTGGCATACATTCTATGAACTGAAACTAAGATGGCCCACATTGCAAGCATTTGATCTGTCTTCATCCTGTTTTTACTGTTGTGTAGCATACATTCTATTAACTGAAGTCAAGACGGTCCGCTTTACAAGTATTTTGCTCTTCTGTGTTCACTTGTTTTCACGGCTGTATACCCTATATTCTTTTAACTTAATATAAGTCAAGAGGCCGCCTTCGCAAGCTTTTCGATCTTCTGTCTTAATATTTTATGCTGTTGTGGCGAAAATCACCAGTGTTGTTTGCCAATCACGCTAAACGTTTGAAGAGTCACGCTTTTCAAGGTTGAATTTGTAGAGTAAAAATAGATCTGTAAACATCATAATTATCTCGACATCGACTGCTTTTTTTTGTTCTGCACTGGGATGGCCGGGGGTAAAAATGTTAGCCACACTTAAGTGAATGTATATATTGTGGTGATGTAGTTCATATTTGCTTCAGTTAAGGCTGGGTAATGACACTTGTTGAAGTTACAGACATTGGTTGAAAACAAAATACCCTTTTATTCTGATCAGGGCATTGATGGGTATTGAAGGTGAATGCCCAGGCCGCTGGAGTTCGGCTATTTACCTGGACACAGTGTCTATTATAACCTATTGAGGAAAAACAAACATATGTCCTGCCATTTAAGCATCCATCGATTCAATAAATCAAATAGTGTTCACAATGAAAAAAAGTAACAGGACATGTAAATTCATTCTATAAATTCATTATCACGTTCAACACACTGTAAAATTCGTGTATCGCTTTTTTATGTAATGTGATTTCTTTTCTTCAGCCAAGTTTTCATTTCCTTTATCCAATCAAGGGCATTCTTTCTACTGTAATGCAGAAAAATAAGTACTTCTGTCATCTCTGGCTTCAAATTACCATTGATTTGTTGATATATATATATATATATATATATATATATATATATATATATATATATATATATATATATATATATATATATATATATATATATATATATATATATATATATATTGGGTTCCCATTTTCAGTTAGCCTGTATTGTAGCTGAAGCTGGGAACCACGATGCTGTAAATTCTGATTCCTTACACTCAATTTATACGTTGTATTAGATATAAGATCAAATCATACACTAAAAGCGCAAGTTTTGTGGGGGTGTACGGGTTAGAGATGTGAAGGTGGCTTTATGCTCCTGATTTTGAGGATCTTGCGCTTTGTGAATAGCCTGGCTAAAAACACAGTTTTGAAATTATACATTATCTCTACTTAAGAGAAAATCGAAGTCAACTTGCGGCCTGAAAATATTAAGTATAATAAGTTGCATCAAAATTTACCTTTTTTCTGTTCGGTTTTGTGAGCATGAAATCTTAAGGGCTCTTTGGTTCCTCTTAAAACACCTCTTCATTAGAATGATGTGCCCGTCACAGGCGAAGTGCCTGATCTATGCCGTGTCCGTAATCTACATTTTGGGGTCACGGCATACTTACCTGAAAACTCATTTTTGTTCAGAACTCTAGAAAATTTTTTCGAATGATAACAAAAGTATATGAAAAGCTTACGAATAGGAGCATTTTCCCCCTTGTATTTATCCCTAAATGCTAAAGGTGAAGGTCAAATCACATCGCAACCAAAAACATATTTTGTCTGCTTTGCATAACTGTGGGAATGCAGAATCTTGACTATAAGGCCTCTAAGCTGCCCATGGTCTCTTTAAAGCAAGACATATCTCATTGGTCTACTTGCGATTGGATGCCTCTAGTTTGAAGTTTCTTAATGCAGCAACCAGATTTACTTTTGATATTTAAATTTAAATCGCATTTGCAGCTTGGAACACTTTATATTTTCTCTGAGTAAGGTTCATGAATGTCTCAAAAGGAGTAACTTAGAAGTTTATATACCGGTTTTCGCTCTCATATATAGGCCTATGTAGAACACTCTGACTCTCCATTTTCTTTCTTCTTTGTAAATACATACAATAATAATTTTGGATATTGTAATCTTGCTGTTCAAAACACGTCACTCTTTGACTCTTTGCATATTGATAGCTAATCCTGTAAGTCCATAGCGTTGAAGTCGAATTATGAGAATTCACGAACAAATATACAGAAAAGCAAGAGTGCAGTATAGCAAATGCTGTCAAGCAATATCCAAATACGTCCATGAGGAGAACATTCGCGTTTGGTTAGTCAACAATATGTAAACGTTTGGCAACATCGGCTGCTTCAGTGGGTCAGTGTTGTGCTCGAATGGACACTTCCCCATCAACCCAACGTTAAATCAATACCCGAGGACATTTTGTCTGGCTACAAAAAGTCAGCCAAACGTGTGTGCTGCCAATGTAGAGTCTGCGTATCACACACAAAAATAGAACCAACTGCAATATATTTGAAGCAAACATAAAGTCAACGTACCACAAATAAAACACAACCAGCTGAAGCGTATTTGATGCCCACATTAGTCAACGTACCATCAACAATATACAACTAACTGCAGTGTATTTGATGCCCACGTACGTTTACGTACCATCACCAAAATATAATCAACTGCGATGTATTTGAAAACAAACATAAAGGCAACGTGCCATAAAATATATATTAACCTATCCCTTAACTGGAACCTGTTGGAAGTAAGTGGTATGGTCCATGCATGGGGAAGACTGTTCACAATTCTTCAGGTAGCCAAGGGGATTGAGCCACGCGCAACGGTTCCTCGACTTTGACGTTGCATACATGAGTTATATTTCACATTTCACCCACAGAACTACACATTTTATTTAATTTGCAGATATCTAAATTTGTTAGAAAGAAGTTTCATATCGATATGATAATTTTCAATGATTTTATAAGACGGTTTACAAGAGCACATTTTCCTTGCATTTCTTGAAAAAATAATCTGTGAAAAAGTGTTTTATATATGTAAAATTATAGACCAAAATGCAGGAACCGCATTCTCTATTTACAAATATACTAAATAATTACAGTATAATTGATTTTTTTTATCGTCGTTTTAAACATCAACAGTTAATTCATTTTGTGAGCTACAGAAATCTCAGAAGGAGGCATCTGACGGAAAAACAAAAACTACGGTTCCAAGATAACAAATTATCTTTCAGAAGATGATAATTTGAAGAGCGATCAGTTAGGTGTCAATTGACGCTACGTACACAATTGATTGATGAGCAGAGGCTTTAATTTCAAAAAATCGGTGTTGAAAGATTTGAGAAGCTTTTCAGTTTAGTTTAAACATATTTTTTTTCCGACTGGGTAACCTCGTAACCTAATAGTACATGAATACATTAATTCAGAGGATCCCCTGTGCATAGAAAGATGCACAAGGTATATACAGGACACAATAAACAATACAACTTACAAGACGAGAATAAATTTTAAAAAAACCCCCACCAATTCGAGGGTACATCCCTCTCTTATCTTTTTGTTAACATGACTGTATCTCACTTTGCATCCAATACATGGAGCTTACAGTTATAACACTATACAAATCTGCACGCTGATTACTTTTTCCTACATTTTTGGAGGTATTACACACTCAGGGGAACACACACCACACAGACACACAGACACAGACACACAGACACACAGACACACACATATATATTATTTAATTTGCAGAACTAGCTCTCCTTTTTGTGGCTGTCGTCTCGACAGGTTAGCTGCTGCTAAACTTGAACGCTAACGGCATTGGGTCTTGCTTTGAACATTGTTAGAGAGAGAGAGAGAGAGAAGAGGAGAAGAGAGAGAGAGAGAGAGAGAGAGGAGAGAGAGAGGAGAGGATGAGAGAGAGAGAGAGAGAGAGAGAGAGAGAGAGAGAGGAGAGAGAGAGAGAGAGAGAGAGAGAGAGAGAGAGAGAGAGAGAGAGAGAGAGAGAGAGAGAGAGAGAGAGAGAGCGCCATGAACTATTTTTGCATTATCCACATTAAGATACTATTTACAAGCCAAAGGAATAATTTACAATTACCACGTCAGTTGTCCATCACTCAACATATTAAGACGGCAAATTACCTGTCACTGTTGAACTGTCCATTCGAACCGTATTTGAGATGCTGTATCAATAAAGGACAGGATCATCATCTTACAGGTTACACTCTCATCACCCAATGTCATTATACAATTAAATATGGCAGTTTTGTTCAAAGGATTGAACTGACAATTGATTGAAGCCAAGCTTACATCGAGAGTCTGTCGCAAATCATAACACAAAATGACATTTCTGTGACACAATGAAGTTCATCCTCAATAACATTTGATTGGCATATCTGGCATGTTCTCAGTTCCACAGGGGTTTTGGGCCTTGCATATCGACCTGCTTCAATTTGTACGTTATGAGCACTGATTCTTAACTTACAGAATTTATTTCTCCTAATGACAGGTATCCCAAATTTCAAGTAGCTATCTCTCTCAAAGTTGTATTTAAAGGTAAGTAAGTGCACAACTTCTGCTGACCATTTTTATTGGTACCGTCTGATTTATTGTATCCAATCAGAACAATAGACACATTTTAACATTTCCCTTAATTTTGGCACAACTGAATTAGGATTAATTCTTCCAAAATTTTCCCCAAATGTCCTAGAATCCCAGTTTGTTTAAGCCAACACTTTATATTGAAATTACACAATCCGTAGCTCTCTTGCAAACACTTAGACTTCAATGAGTTGTGGTCACTAATAAGTCTTTTCATAAGATATAGCCAGTGTTTTACAACACCTCATAACAAATCACCATGAATAGGGAAACTTCCTAATTCAGCTCTAACTGCCGCATTCGTGTCAACAATAATGTTAATCTGTCAATGAACCCGTTTAATTTATCCTGTTATCACTTGGTCTTTGAGCTTGCTAATGCCATGTGTAAAAACACTTGATGTGCAGAACTCAATACCAAGGAAGGTGTATCTACTGGTAGTCTCTAATGTTTCATGGCCACGTGTGAATTTACTGTATATAATCTTCCAGTTTTGTAGAAAACAATGATATTGGTTTTTGATGTGTTCACAGTCGATTAGTCAGTGGCCAGGCGTTGTAGTATTGTAAACATATTTTAACATGGATTGCCTGGTAGTTTACATAAACTAATCTGGAGGTTCCTCAGACACATAAAATACACACACACAGTAGTATTTCCAATACACACAGGACAGATATGTAATACATATTCATAAAAATTCTAAAGATTCTGTTCCCCTACATGGCTCCCTCGCAACATGTAGGCAACCATTCACAGGCCGAGAAGAATTCATGTTAAAAATTGTCTGCTGCTTCCAATATAAGTTTGCACAGCGGAGAAAATAAGTTCGACATCCAGATCAGAACTTCCACTGAGCATAAGCTGAAGCATATAATTTTGTCAAACGATACGAGGAGGGATGGGCTGACCCCAGGTGCTACGATTAAGGAAACAGTTTGCAGAAGGGTGGTTCTGTTGTCCGAATAACGAGGACAGCAGAGGAAAAAACGGTCAATATTTTCATTTCCGAATCCACAGAACCAAGATGGATCGGTAACAATATTTACTCGATACAAGTGACAATATAATGATGAATGATCGAGTCTTAATTGAGTATGGCATATATTTGGAAAACGCTGCCCATGTGCAAAGTAAAAAGGGGGACTATATTCAAATAATATACACTTGAGTTTGGTTTTGAATAGGGATAAGGAAGGAAATTGATGAATGTCGACTGGAAGTTCATTTCACAACTGGATTGTCGACGGGAGAAAGGATTCTTTGAAACGTTGTGTTCTGAATTTAATTTGTCTCATGTTATGGAAGTTTCTTAAGATACGACCTGTCGTTGTTTCAGAAGAGGGCACTAGGTAAAACAAATAGGACGGAACGTGTTTATTGTCGATTTTGTAGAACATGATAAGCTTGAAATATTTCCTACGGGTGGCCAGCGTTTTCCAACCGAGATCAGCGAGTAGACGAGCGCGATTTGTGTGACGCGAAGCGCCTGTGCGCGTCCTCAATGCTATATATTGGACGGACTCTAGCATGTCTGATAAAGTTTGACCATAACTGTCGAAGAAGACACAACTGTACTCAAGTATAGGACGAATCATTGACTTATACAATTTACAATGACCATTTCTGGATAATTTATATTTGAAAAGCTTGAGAAGTGTTATCCTGCTGCTACCTTTATCCGTGATTCGCAAAATGTATTCTTTCCAATATAAGTTTGAACACAGAGTGATGCCAAGATGTGTATGGCTGGAGCTCTCTGGGATTTCATTTCCATTTAGGTACAAAGGTCCATGAAATGTTTTTTTCTCCTATTGGCGAGAATAAGCGAAAGCGATTTTGTGGTATTAAAGGTTACTTTCCAAAATCTTCCTCAGATTCCAACATGATCTACATCCAGTGATCATGTAATATATCCAAGGCTTGCTGTTAGCCAGTTTGCAGTAGCAGCATACATAATGCCAGATGGGCGGTCTTCAGAGATGATGATCATCATGAGGTGACAACTGAAAGAAGAGTCCCGTTAGTGGTAACAAGTACTCCCAGGATGAATTGGAGTTCAAAAAGAAGAAGAAGAAGAAGAAGAAGAAGAAGAAGAAGAAGAAGAAGAAGAAGAAGAAGAAGAAGAAGAAGAAGAAGAAGAAGAAGAAGAAGAAACAAAAGCACGAAATGCCGTACAAGTGTAGAGAATGCATTAGTTTCAACGTTATATCGGTGATACGACTGTGCATTGTTACATATGGATAACTTACTCTATCGGTTTCAAAGAGAGGTCTTTGATCAGATACTTATATCTGCTACAGAAGCTAATAGAATACACCATGACCAAGGCGATGATATTACAGTTTGTACTCATGAGTGGAAGTTTCTTCCCTGCCAAGACGAGCTGTGTTTGCTGACATAATTCTTCTAGCGTTACAAGCACTTCAATCGCCATTTAACAATATCGCAAAGCGAATCTGTTTTGCAGGCAAGAAAGTTCCCAGTTCCCTAAAACCTAAAAAGGTTGGGGGCATTGGGATGGAGTTAATTCTTAGAGGTTTTGCCTTGGCTGTGGGAATGTTAGGTTATCAAGAGAGTAAATTATATGCCAAGCCTATTTCACTGCTTCTTCTGCAGATTTGGGCCTTCCTCGTGTTAATAAGACCATGCACTTTGCCATGCTCTTCTCGGTTTGTCATTCAGGGTTTCATATATAATTTTATTTTGTGGAGATATGTTACCCATGTTGGTTCATACATAAAGCTCCGCAGTAAACCGATGGCGAAACAAAACCGAAACTTCGCGACTGGGGTGAGGCGGTAACGCGACAGATCGCTCACAGACACATTTTTATGTGACCGATCGACCAATAAAAAGCAATGTGCAGAGCCAGTTTGCGGTCATTTACAAAACAATAGTAAATGTGATTGTCATATCCTTGAAATAGTCAAAGTTTCGATTCTCTCCCTCACGAAATCGGGTCTTTTTGGCTCAGTATACTTTGATACACCTCCTCCCATCTAATTCAAATACATTCACACGGCGCTTGCCTTGGGTTACTTACGTATCCATTCTCCCGAGTCCGTCGAAGCAGTCACAACAACAGCACATTTTCAAACTGATACGAGCACAAACTAAACATTCTAAAGGGTTATTTTGAAGATACGCATTATTATTAACGCTGAACCAAATGTCTATTTTTATAGTTTTCATCGTATTTATGTGTAGACAGTATATAGTACAGTGTAGCGTAAGTGGTGTAGTGGGGAGTCCTTGATCGTTGTGCTTATTTTGCCACCAAACAGTAAAGTAAGTCGGTCATGGATTCGGCAAGACAAGACTACAGGCGTGTTTGACTTTCTAATAGTTACAATGCCACGATTCTGAATGGCGATTAATGCATCGGCTGAAATCATGAGGGGAAAAAAAACTAGTTTTCTTCC
The DNA here is from genome assembly GCA_964020975.1 of Hermodice carunculata. Classification (NCBI taxonomy): domain Eukaryota; kingdom Metazoa; phylum Annelida; class Polychaeta; order Eunicida; family Amphinomidae; genus Hermodice; species Hermodice carunculata. The sequence continues at coordinate 108,572,165 of OZ026612.1, forward strand.
TCCATATTGAAACCGCCTTCATTTACTTTGTGAGTCCTAGTTTTGTCGCCAGGCGCCATTTTGACTATAAGCATCTGTTATCGCCCCCCCCCCCCCCATCTCGTGAGGTGAGGGTGTATATAAAACATCATGTTCTTATTTGGGACAATCTCAAATAAAGTCAGGTGGCCGATTTTGATATATACCTCTAGTGTTGTCTGTTTCACACACGCTGGTACACAGAATTGGGTGTTTAGAAATAAGCACTGATGGCTTTTCGAAAAAAGGACTCTGGGATCAGGTGAGAAAATGTTGACTTCGTTTGGGCACTTAAAAAATAAACATTTTACCGTAATGCATAGTCACTCATCATATATTAAGAGGAAATGTACATTAAAAATCATCGTGAAACAATTATCCATTGTTATTTGTGTAAGAAATATGTAATGGGCACCGAAACTTTATGAGGACAACTGGGAGACTGGAAACAAAATCACATGGGCCAGGTTCTGAAAGTGTATCACTGAAATCAGCCAAAATGTGTTTCAGCTCTCTTCACTGTGTCTGTGGCATATTTTGTTGATAAACATAAACTGTCTCGTTAAGTCTTTCTCTTCGACTCCCTAGATATGGAAATCTCTGTGTTTGAGGGTAAGCTTGTCAGTTGGTCCCTGAAGTTTGTCCATTCTTTCCTCCTTTTCCTGGTAGAAAAGGAGTAATATAGAACGCGTTTTTTCAGTTGCTGTCTTTGGCTTAATATTTAAACCTATCAAAATAATAATTTTCCAACGAAAAAAAAAAAGATTGCCCATCTTTCAGAACTTCATAGTCTAAGCAATACCTTTCATTCCGATAAAACATACTTCTGCGCAATTTATGATATTTTATGACATTTTCCAACTCATCTGATTTGTTACATTTTTTCTACAAGATAACTCACCCGATTAAGTACATCTTATTCTGCGAGCAATGATTACTAATTGCATCATGTAATAAATTATATTTTGCTGCAATCAGAACATATTGTCGTATTATTAAAAATTTCTGTTCGTTTTTTGTGACAATTGGAGCTGTCATTACAAATTGCCGCATAACAGGGGAAACCCTTAGTTGTACATCGCAACCTGTCAAAGCAGAGGCCTGTTTGTCCAACGTTGGTTGAATGTTGAACCAGGGAAATACTTCAGCCAGGAACCTACATTAGCTAAATGAATACTTGCTTCGGCGTACGGCACAGTGATAAGAAATAGTCTACACCAATGTTAACATTCAAATAACATAACTGAAGTGTCAGTTTCAAAAACGCTGTAAAGACCACACTTTCGTTTGTTTGAAGGAGTATCTTGTTTTTAAAAATCCAACAAACCTTGGGTGCACGAGTTTTACGATGGATAGTCTTTGTTGTCACATGGAAAATAATGGACCAGTATAAAATTCCTTGACGCAAAATAGTCTGACCATCGAGTGGACGCCATTAATCTCCTCAATATATAACTTGTCTTTGGACATTGTGAAATCTTATACATAGAAAAAAGCGGATAATACTTAGTGTAGCTAATGCAGAATATATTATACGGCGACAGGGTCAGTAAAGTGTTTGTCCCAGGTGAGTGCTGTGATCCCTGGATTATACACGTATTTTGTAAGGAAGTTGTAGCAATTTGTTGTACAATAAACGAAGTAGAGAACTCATTGGCTATTTGGTTACTGGCGCAGTTCAGCAGAGACGTTGCAGTAGTGAGTAAGTATTGAATTGTTATGTCTTCTAAGTATATATATATATATATATACAGAACTTATGTCTATATTTTGTAGAAAAAGGAAGCAGGTGTTCCTAAAACGTGGTGTAAGTAATTCAAACAGAAAAACATATAACAATTTTAAGTCCTTTCTTAAGAACACTGTACCAGTATAAATAGAAAGAAAAACAACTATAGATTTTTTGCCGAATATCGTTAATATGATTATGTCATGAGAAAGAATGTTTGACATGTACTTTGTATTGACACTTTGGAACGAAGCAACAGTGACCAATAACGTATCAAGAACTGGGAAGAGACAGTCAGAGAAAGTTTCACGGCAGAGCGATTTTATGCCAGGGAAAGCCAGCAAAGCATGGCGCGTAAAATTTGTCAACCATTTCTTTTACAGATTATTTTAAAATAATTCTGTGACTCATTAGATGTACATACACTAAAGCCTGTTCAGTCTACAGTATTGAATGAATCAGAAAAGCATTGGAGATCTGAGTAACAAGAGCAAATCATATAGTCGAGAGACACATCCTGCTATATCTGATCTGTACATAACGTGTCAGATGATCCCTCTTAACCGAAGGAATTTATGTGTCCTCGGTTTGCCCCATTGGTCGAATATTTTTATAATCGCCACGGCTCAATATTGTGACGTAAAATCAGTTCTTGGTAAATGATTTGTTTTTTCTGTTTTTATCTCTATTTGTTTGTAGGTCTGCAGATCGCGATATTAAAGTTTCTCAGCAATGAGTGCCTTACCTTGCACCCGGAAGCAAAAATAACCCGTGTTGCTGCAGACAAAAATTAAAATAGACCCCTAAAGATGTTTCCAATTCCAGTGGTCGTTCTTTTGGCACTCTGGGCCTTCTTCGGATCGGTCGGAAATATCTTTATCATTGGGGCAGTGTGCATAAATAAGAGACTGCGCGTGCGCGGCCATGCATTCATCATCAACCTTGCTGTCGCTGACTTTATTGTTACCGCCTACATAATGCCATCTGGCATAATCCAGTCTCGCATTTCAGGACGAATTTTCAATGATCTTTTGTGCGATTTTAATGCATTTATCACCATGACAACATGCGGTGTATCAACTCAATCTCTCATGATGATAGCTGTTGAGAGATACATACATATTTGTCGCCTATCTTGGTATGACAAATTATTTTCACAGAAATTGATTGGCGTGTATATCACATTTACGTGGATATACACAATCTTGTGGACTATGCAAGGCTTCACTGGTTGGACTGTGTATGTTTATAGTGATATCATATACACATGCATGTTCTTCGGTCCAAAGAGCTTATCGTACGACATCTGCTTAGTATTTTTTGGAATGCTCCTACCAATTATTGTTATGGCTTTTTGTTACATCAACATCTTCAGAACTGTAAAAAGGAGTTCCTCCACGTTAGCTGCCCACAGAACCAATTCTGAAAACCAAAACAACACAAGAGGAGAAATTGAGGCTGTGATGCAAAGTCAAAGGGCTAAGAGACTAGCAAAGGAACGGCGACTGATCATCATGCTGTTTACAATTGTAATCTTCTTCATATTATTCTGGACTCCAGCAGCAGTTGTTTTGCCTATGTCTGGCGCGTGGGCTCAGATGCCAGATTTCTTTTACATACTTGGAGTGTGGATTGCATTGTGCAATTCCAGTATCAATAGCGTAATCTACGGCATTATGAACTCCAACTTCAGACAGGGTTATAAACAAATTTTCAACCAAGTTGTATGCTGTGAGTTTCGTTGGAAAAAGACATGCGCACGGAGGTTTTGGGCAAAGGAAGAATCAAGTGGTAGTACAACTCATAGTAAACTTACTGTTCTTGGTTCCAACATAAACCTCAATCAGCATAAAGAGGGAAGTTCCTTTGTATCCAATTACAATAGTTTCACCAGTTCGGAGCAAACCTTCACTTGTGCCTCATCAGGTGAAGACAGTGGAACGGGGCGGTATCGTGACGCAACGCATTCGTCAGATGACGCGAGTGCAAGCGGTGGATCTGCAGACCAACAGCGTCCGATTCCAGGTATCAGGGAGTCAGAAACAAAACTGTAAAAGAAGATAAATTTAAAGAAAAAAAAACATTTGAACATTTAACTGTTTCAGAAAAATGATGAATTTTAAGTGATAAAGTACTTATTAATACAATTTGTAGTGTTGTATTTAATCCAGCTCTCACCGGCAGTTTTCTCCACTTGTTTGTTTTACCATAGGGATATTATACAGATATTATACATAAAGGAACTGCCAAGCGACATCAATGGTAGAGGCTGCATTACCGTCGGCACCGACTGTTCACAGAATACCACCCACCCACCCACCCTCCTACACACGCATGTAGATTGCTCAGCGAACACAGCTCCAGCCACCTGTTTCACGCTGGGCAGTCTCCGTTGTCACTTTCGGAAGGTGCCGATGACTAAAACCAAAGTAGGCCTACTTGCTTTGTTTTCGCCCACTGTGACAGGGTTGATGAACGGAATTAAGCTTTACTTAACTTGCGTTTTTCACATTCTCGGCAAATGTCGTCCACAAAATTGAACATGTTTAAGGAGAACAAATAGCACAAATCTTTATTGTAAATCAAATTTCATGCTGCAAATGTATGCTTCACATTCTAATTTGGACTTTAATACAGCAACAAATATACATGCAAATTATACACTCATCTTGCGTCAATATTATGACTTAATTGGTCTCCGAGTTCAAAAGCTCATAACATCGCCGTCGTTTGTTCAATTTGGATGAATCAGGGGAGATTAGTGTCTCAGACACTAACTGGGTACCCCTCTGTAATATATATATATATATATATATATATATATATATATATATATATATATATATATATATATATATATATATATATATACATATATATATATACATATATACATATATATACATACATATATATATATGTGTGTGTGTGTGTGTGTGTGTGTGTAATCAAACATCGTTCAAAAGCTCTCGCAGTAAGGAATGCGACTATCATAAAATGGCAGCTCTATCATTTGTTTTTCATCTCCAGCCTAAGAGGTTTTGCACCAGTAAATACGCTGAGAGATGCAGGTGTATCACGCAATGAATACAGAGCCTTAGGTGACAGGTTATTACAAATTAGGGAGTAGAGAAATTCTTATCCATTTTGTTTGTAATAAAAATGGAATAAATATGCCTGATTATCTGTCGGTTTTGGGAAGGGTGCCACTTCAACAGTTAACCCTTGAACCACAAAATTAATCTTGTTTGACTCTTATTTCGTTAAGGTTTGCTTCGGAACTATAACGATGGAGGTAAGCATAAACTTTGAGCAAAATGACAGTTACAGTGTCAACGAAATTCCTAAGTGTCAGAGACAAGCCACCGAATATAGCCAATTTAACCTGTTACTCTATTACGTTTGATTTATTGGTCCAAAACCACGGGAGTATAACGATGAAGAAGCAAAGTGTGCTGGGTAATTCACCACTCAGCGCCGCCTGATGAGCAACTGGACTGTCATAAGCAGCAGTAAGGAACCTTGCACCACGCAAGCTCTACATAATAAAGTTGGAAAGGCAGTGTACCCGCAATTTAAGGTTAGCTCTTTTGTCGCAACCTAAATGAATATCCCCTACAACACAACAAATAATCATGCATCAGCAGAGCGCTAAAACACTCACACTGTCAGCAATCCAAAGGGTAAGACCAGAGGCTCCCCTTCCAGAGTATTTCCTAATTGTTTTTAACCCGGGGTTGTATAATTTCAGTCACTTCGATTGAAGTGGCTGCATGGATCAACTTAAAGGTTACCTAGCTAAATCAACGGATTAGTATGACTTCCTCAGTAAGCTTACTGTGAATACCGGACACAAAATTGCATTTTGCTATCACCGTGCGAAATGCAACAGTCGAATGCGAAGTCCCCATTGAGGTTCCACAGTCACAGGCTAACGGGTCATTAACATTGAGTAATCAGTTTTGAAATTAATTTCTAAAATTATTACAGTAAATGCGTTTCACGTAATGCTATGCTTACTTTGTACAAATGCATAATATTACCTCCCTTTGACTACTGTAATACAGTTTGGGGCATCTGCGGCACAGCGCTAAGAAATAAGCTACAAAGTTCCAAAACAGGGCTCCCAGAATAATTGTTTAGCCAAGACAGACAGACTCCGACCCTTGACTTATAACTTCTTGGCAAAGCCAACTCCCCCCCCCCCCCGCCCCCCCCCCCCCCAAAAAAAAACCCCGACCAGATTTGCTGTCTTCAAAATTCACATTCACACCACAATTTTAGCATATTCCACTCGTCTCAGCCACAAGTGATACATTTCATTCCCCTGACAAATAATTCATTTGTCTCACTTTATACAGAGGTACTGTTGCGTGGAACTCCTTGCCCGCAACGTGAATAACCTAACTTATCTTCCTTTAAATCTGCCCAGAAAAATCTGCTTGCTGATCCCACCGAACTGTCTCATGTCAAAAGACCGTTGTCTACATACATTTTAACACTATTTGCACTTTATTTTCGCTAACTTTGAGTAACATCAGTACATTATGTTTGCACATTTTATTTCATGACTTACCTTTATGTTTCAGTAATTTCCGTGCAATATGATTTAATATTTCGGGTCAACTATGTATCCTCTATCTAATTTCAGATTTTTGGTTTAATGGTCTACTTTTTAGAATTGAGGCTTTTCTACGACTTTGTTTACACTTGTCATATGTATTTGTCTTTATTTCATATTATGTATCTCATGCCATTTTGTATTATCATTTTTCATCCAGGACTTTCAAAGTTGAAAGTTTGACTTTTTTTTCTCTAAAAAATGTCGACTTTTAAAAGTCAAAATTTCGACTTTTTCTGTCAAAAATTCGACTTTTACAAGCTTTTTTTAGCTTTTCCAAAATCATTGGCAAGGCAATAGTTCGTCAGTTATATGAATATTTTAAGCTAAGCAATCTGGACTGCGACCACCAATAAGACCGCATTTGCATTGTACTGAATTTGCCACTCTTTAATTATTTGGTAGAATACTAGCTAATCGGTATAGACTTAGCAGAGATTCCATTGAACAAATTAATGGATTTATCTAAAGCTTTCGACACGATCGATCATAAAATACGTATCTAAAGGTTAGAGACTATGGTATCACAGACACCACCGCACTCTACGAAATATAGCCAAGCACATATTGCCCCAGGAGCATTCAAAGCTCTGCATGATTGTAAAAATATCTATTTCTACTGGATTGCCAGATAGTTACATGCTTAACTAGAAAAGAAGATTTGCTTCAAAACAAATCTGTGTGCCTTTCAAAAGTTATAAATATTAACTGCTACAACTTTTATCCTTTGGTACTTCACATTACATTAAGCTTATGGCTGGATGCAAATTTCAAAGTCCAAATGACCTTGACCTTTGACCTTTACAGGTCACATGTGAATTGCACAGTTTTACAATACCCACAATTTCAGCCCAACATGAACCAAATCGGATGAAAATTGGCCAAGTTATGGCAAGATGAAAATTTCAAAGGTCAAAATGACCTTGACCTTTCCCCTTTTGAGGTTACATGTTCTTGTAAAAATTTGCAGTGTTACAATACCAACAATGTTAGTCCAACATGATCAGAATTGGATGGAAATTTCCCAAATTATGACTGGATGAAACCTTCAAAAGCCTAAATGACCTTGACCTTTGACCTTTAGAGGTCACATGTAAGTGTGCTGTGTTACAATAGCTACAATTTGAGCCCAACATCATCAAAATTGAATAAAGATTGACCAAGTTATGGCTAGAAGAAAGCCACCATCGGAAGTGGCCTTTGACCTTGAGATGACCTCTACCTGAAGTGAACCTTGACCTCAAAAATGACATTTTGGCCTAAATTTGACCTCTGATCTTGACATGACCTTGACACTTGAGATGACCTTTACCTTGCTATGATCGAACTCCTATATACTCAGAACCATATCTACTATAGTATATAAGATATTGAAGATTTAAAGTTTTAATTAGCCCTCATTTGCATTATTTTCAAAAACATGACCTCTCATTATAAAAAGGCGAGACTTCATCTATAGAAGTATAATTGTGCCAATTTTGCAGTTTCTACGTGTAATACTTTTCAAATGAAATGTCGGACAAATTTGCCTGTAAAGAAAGAAAGAAAGAAAGAAAGAAAGAAAGAAAGAAAGAAAGAAAGAAAGAAATTAAGAATTCCTAGAAAAACATGTCTGTGTTGGCACACAGACATAACTAATCTGGAACCTCTCCAGTACATGTACAGACACCAAAAATGTGTACAATTACACACAAGACAAAACAATATTATTAAAGCACTAAAGTGGAGACACAGTGGATCCTAGATTAACATACCAATATTAACATTCTTGTAACAATGACAACTAGGTATATATCAACTGATGTGACTGAAACAGAAATCGCCTGCTTTCGATAAAATACTGGTGCACAGAAGCAAAAACAGCTTCGTTTATATTATCATAAAACTCACTTCAACCATACAGAAAACTTTCAATGAGAATATCACCAGCTACATGTATAAGAAAATTTGAGTTTTCACCAGGATCAAGTATATTTGTAGCAGCCTTAAGTAGCTTTATTCTCGATTCAGTAAATTTAGGACATGAAAAATGCATTTTGTTTTCTTCTGGATACAGACACAAAGAAACAGGAGATGCAATAATACTTACTCTAAATAAGTCACCCATTTAAACAAGAGTGACCTAATATTAGTTTTGTATGACATATATTAGCAAAGCGATTTCCAAACAAGTAGATTGTTGGTACTTGGTCGACTCACGGAATAGTTAGTTTAAATTTAGATTTGAATTCAGATAGCAGAGCGGAATATTCGGCACCCCGAATGTCGGTAGGAAGATTATTCCATTTGGTAATCACGGATGGGTAGAAAGAGCCGTTTAATCTTTTGATGCTCAAGTTAAGTTGACGTAATTATGGCGCATTTCGCAACTGTCTGCGAGTACCGACAAGTAATCCGGGGTTAACATATGTAACATTTTGTAAAATAACACAAGTTTTGAATATTTGCGCCTAACCTCTAGGGTCAGCCATCCCAGTTCCTTTAATAAGCGATCGCAGGATGTATTGTCTTATTGCGCCAGTAAATACTTTGGCAGCCTCAAGTTGTCCGGATGCAAGTAAATCAGAACATTTTCAAACTACAGTTGTCAAAAATTACGCTGCTATATTCTAGAATAAGACAGGCCATTGTAATATATAGTTTAATCAGTACTTTTCTGGATAATCTGAATTGCAATATTTTCAGTAAAGCAATGTGTTTACTGGCCTTACAAACTATGCGCCTGATATGCTCGTCCCAAGACATATAACACGAAACTGTGATCCCCAAATGAGTATGGCTGGTAGCTTCGGGGATAATTGTGCTGCCCATGTAGAGGAGAGGATGAGCTTGTTTGATTTACTCTTTAAAAAATAGATGTGAAATAGATTTTGTGGCATTAAAAATAACTTTCCAGAGATTACCCCAGTGATCAATTCTGACCAGGTCAGTATTCATTCTGTGTCCTGAGACTTCTGGATTTGGTATAATTTTGAGAATACTAGTGTCATCAGCAAACAGTTTTTTATATCACGCAGAATGTCGTCAACAATGTTAATGACGTAAACAAGGAAGAGCAGAGGTTTCAGGATAGAGCCTTTGGGGATCCCTTTTGCAATGTGCAGCCAGGATTAATTTTGGCCATTACTAACAACTCTTTGGATTCTGTTTGAAAGGTAGGTTATTATCCATGTGATGACAGGATGCGAAATCCCTAATTAGCGTAATTTTAGAAGCAGTCCAACATGTTAAACTTTATTCAAAGCCTTGGAAACGTCAAGAAAATCATTCTTGCTTCTTTGTCAGACTCGAGGCCATTATTAATATCGTGCACGATTCTTATGAGTAGGTTTACAGTAGAGTCATTGGTTTTAAAGCCGAAATATTTGTCGGTAGGGCATGCCTTATAAAATACTCATAAAGTTTGTTAAACCCGTGTCTTTTAAGGACTTTGGAAACATTGCATAAAAGAAAGATAGGACGATAATTTGATTGATTTTGTCATCGGATTTTTTGAAAGCTGGCTAACAGCTACTTTTTTCCACGATTCAGGGAAAATAGATGTTTATAATGAAAGTTGGAAAAAAGCTTGGTGAGAGGCTTATTTTGCTATCTGCGATATTGCAAATTCCGTCTAAATTTCACTAGTAACCTTACTGCGTATTGTTTAAGATACTAAAAAAAGCGTTCGGGAAAGAGATAATCTTCCAAGGGAAGAGTACGTGGTTTTTTTCTGATCGCTGAAACCGTTTCCAGGCTCTGCTGCGTTGCCGCATCAATCTGTTTATGAATGACTTTATCCATGGTTTGTCCTTTGGTTTGATAAGTACTTCACGAAAGGGCATGGCTGTATCTAGGCAGAGATTAGACCAGTAATGAACAGAAGCTTCTATGTCACAACCCCCCCCCCCCCCAGCAGTCCGAGTATCCCATGGGGCCCAACAGAAAAGGTTCATTTAGGTCGGCAATTTTGGCTCTATTGTATGACCAGACACCACGTTTGAAAAGGCGGTCTGATATATGACAAAGTGATAAACTATAGAATAAGGCTTGCTGTTATTCATTATTTATGTATCTGATTGTTCGACAGTATCGTATCTATTTTGCCCAATAATATAACTTGCTGACACAACTTTGGTTGCTTATAACAAGTTTTAAAATAAAAGTTATTCTAAAGACAACTTTTAACATTTATTTAACAAAAGGGAGTGTAGCATGAGTCAAATAACCGGACAAAAATTAATGAAGTATATCTCTAAATAAAAAAGGTAAGCACTCATGAAATACTCACGAAGAAAAAATGCTTGAAAACCATACTGGGACTTTGAACAGTATCAACGAACTTGAAAGTGTTTTGACAAAAAATATTTTTTTCCATGCTTCACAACTCACTTGTACTTCTCCTCTTTAATTAAAACATCTTGTATAAAGACATAAAAAGTAGCAAGCTAAACCGCCTGGAAAAGAAATGTGTGAGAATCATAAATCACAACAAATAGACAGCACATATAGACCCATTTTTCAAAATTTTACTCCAAAAGATAAACGACATTTCTTCCACCAACAACTGAACTGTTATGATCATATAAGTAGTCTATTCATATAGCAGTAAAATCAGCCTCTCTGAAACACTCCGTTGGAACACGAGGAATCAAAATCACATTATCAAAGAGCGAACAAAACTCACCGATACAAAGTAAAGTAACTCCGATAATTTGTATGCTGCCTGTATTGCTCACCAACAATGAATTCTGTTTTAATAATCGAAACAATAAGAATTCATCATGTGCATTTCAATTCTGCTGATCTTCAATAGTTATATACCTCATTTTTGATGGAAGCCATATTACGTATTATTACTTCCATGGTATTTCTATTTTATGGTGTTAAAGGCTAAAGACAAGAGTAAAAGTTTATTGTAACTTCTGACAGGGTGGTTCTCATGTCGAGGAATATTTTGCCTATATGTGAGTCTCCCGAACACATTTCACATACAGTGTATTTTATACACCACATAGTATGTATTTAAATTTAAAAGTGTTCTGAGTCTGAATCATTTTCCACCCTTGCATCTGGAGGGCGACATCAAGTTTAGCTGATTATGTAAATCATTTTGACAATGTTGTTCGTACCACTATTTCAAGCCTTCATCAACAAAGATCGCACATAAATGCGAACACGTTACCAGTGGTCCCTCTCTTTAAATACCCGCCTCCCCCCGCCCCCGTGCCTTAGGGTACATTTCGAAGTATTTTTCATGTAATTTATAACTCATATGAGAGACCTGCTGTCTTAAAGAGCCAATTTGCATCGCAAGGGGCAATAGGATGTATTCATATTTAAATGCGGTCCTACTCTAACACCAGGCAAGCAAAAGAGGGAGCCACCTGGATCAGGTCAGATCCATGTATTTAGCATGGTCAAAAGTAGTTTTCCAATAAAATGCACAGCATGAACACAGAATAATCTTAAGAAAATGTATTAACATATATTTGAAATATGAAGAATGCCTAAATTGATTAGAAATGGGCTTTCTTTTGGTTAAAAAGGTGTTATTTATGGATGTTTCTGTAGTATATAACACAAATCTGCCCTGATCATGGTGGAAGTATCAGTCTGTTGCCCCGGCAACACAGGAAGTGCGCAGGATCGCAGTTACATATGAATATCTCCTATTGTATGTGCTGCGCTGCAATCGAACAGTGCATTATAGAAGACGCCTTGTTATTTTATGCAAGAGGAGACTAGCTTGTGTCAGTGACGGGTTTCTGGCGTGTGTAGATATGTGCGAATGCAGAGTGCTGATGTCAGAGGTACTGGACATCACAGTTTTAAGGCGAATTCTAATGACTCACAGGGCCATGTAGAACACCCAATAATTGGCGATCGAAACGCTACAGAAAGATTCTGTGATGAGATTTTTGATATGAAGCCGAACATTTAAGCTAGGTCATTAAAGTTTTTATAGATACAAATTACCCTGTTCTGTGGATGACATACTGCGCCAAGCAGACAAATGGCTTGTCACAGCTATGTTTGCAGGTCGGAACCACTAATTCAGCCAAACCGGATTAAGTTGAATAGCTTATTCAAACAAAACTATTCACCCATTAATTAGAAGATATTTTAATAACATGATAGATATTATTGTGATTACTCATAATGATAATAATTCTAAGAGTAATGTATCATCAGTAAAACTTTGACTTTGACTCGAGCACGTGATTTCAATTTTTGAACGTTTAAAATGGAATATCACATTTGGTCTGGGTGTGCAGGCCTATCGTTTTCGGTTTGCAAGATACGCCACTGCAACGTTGGACTGATGAGCGCGACTGTGGGTCATCGTAACATGCACACATTGGACGCACTTGGGCCAATATTTACTTTTTGTATAGAATCATTTGATATGTTTCTCTTTAACTTCGTCAAGGCCAAGGGCTCGTATCATTTCACCACAGTGTGTTAGAAGTCTGCAAACCAGAAAGCGGACTATGTTTGTCCAATTGGAAGTGAATTGTGACCGCCTGCAGGAGCTCCCGGGTAATATGTTGGCCCCTGCTGAGTTTGCTCTTGCATAATCAGACTCAAAACATTTATTCGCCTATTTTATTTGCAAGACTTAATGTTTTCTTATATATTTGACCCAGTACTCAAATCCAGAATAGGTTTTTCGTTGGTGCATGTATGGACAGAGAATACAGAAGTGACAAACAGAAAGTAAGTTTGATTTATTTCATTATATTTGTTGACATCTTTCCTAAATTTTCCAGTCAGATGCAAATATTTTGCCACTTTATTCTTTGTGAAGAATAGATTCACTATCGTATCTTATGAATGGTGTTATCTCTAATTTAAAAGGAATCACATCAGTGCTTATCTATGGGCCATTAACTTAAACGAGGTTCATGGTGGAATCTTTTGAAATCTCTTCATGACAAATTAATAATACATGCTTTCTACAGATTTGAAACTACTGTCAGTCAGTGACATTTTATTCCTTTTTTATCTCATATATATATATATATATATATATATATATATATATATATATATATATATATATATATATATATATATACATACACACACACACACACATATATATATATATATATATATATATATATATATATATATATATATATATATATATATATATATATATATATATATATATATATGCCAGAGGCGAAAATGCGAGAATGCGGCAGAACCAAAGGAGTTTCCATGGTAATTTAATCCTTTTGCTAATGTTCGTTGACAGCCAATATATATATATATATATATATATATATACCTATATGTGTGTAGAACCTTCAGACGTCCGCACATTTTTTCACCAGAGAATTGCACTAAAATGATACTATACAGTCTATAATTTCCACTTCACCCCACTGTAACATAGCATGAAATTTGACCTTGACCCTTGGGCTCAATTTTGTAAAACTGTAACGCAAAAAGTCGATCGCAAATATAATGAACCCAAATTTTTGACGTTGCAGAAAAATAGTTCTTTTATATTCTGTGTACTGAAATACTTGTTTGGGCCTATGTCCAGGGTAGTCCACCAACAACTGGGCCCTCTCTTCACTCATCCCATCCAATATTTTAGAATTTTAAGTAAAATTGTAATTATGATAATCTACTTATAATCAATGGAAGAAGATAAGAAGACGAAAACAAAATAAAAACAAACAAACAAAAATAGCTAAAAATGCCGCTGTTCTTTTCTACTTTTCTAATCCTTGTTTTCAAATTTCTATAATCTTGCTGGCTTCTTTGTTTGTTTTCGTCTTCTTGTTTTCCTGTTTATGCTTCCTACTTTTCTTCTTTTCCAGTTTTCGTCTTCTACTTTTCGAGTATTCTACTTTTCGCGTTTCTAGTTTTCTTGTTTTCTAGTTTTCTCATCCGAGTTTTCGTGTTCTAGTTTTCCAATTTTCGATTCCTAGTATTCTTGTTTTCTACTTTTTGTGCCGTTTTCTCTCAGATATTTTTGATGGCACTAACATGCCACCATAAATATTCCACCATACCTTGCGCATCATCGAATTCTCACCTCTCCTATTCTCCCTTTGCGCATTCTTGTCTTGCCGGCTTGCTAAAATTTACACAGGCCTATGTCACCTTTTCATCATATCATACCGCCAGCATATTTCCAAGCTAGAGAACAAAAAAAAAAAAAAAAAAAAAAAAAAACAACAGTGGCAGAAAGACAGAAATGCAGATGCTCAACTGTATGGATACAAGATAATTTTAATATACTGTACTAATGCAATAAGGAAGGAAGGAAAGAAAGAAAGAAAGACAGACAGACAGACAGAAATAATGAATGAAAGAAAGAAAGGAAGAAAGAAAGAAAGAAAGAAAGAAAGAAAGAAAGAAAGAAAGAAAGAATACGAGAATGCGTGAAGAAAGAATGCAAGAATGTTCTGCGCCAAAATATGTAGGGCGAGGAGACGAGAATGCCAGAGGTGAAAATGCGAGAATGCGGCAGAACCAAAGGAGTTTCCATGGTAATTTAATCCTTTTGCTAATGTTCGTTGACAGCCAAGTTTTACAAGCACAGTTAGTTACTCTTCCGCTCAAAATAATATAAAAATGGAAGCACTGGATGGCGTAAATTATTTTTTTTAATTAATTTAATAGGTACTCCATATACTCAGTACGCATAAATACGTTATGAACACACACACATACACACACACACACACACACACACACACACACATATACATGTATGTATATACATATATATATATATATATATATATATATATATATATATATATATATATATATACATATATACGTATATTTGTCCGTGTATCACCATATCTTGATTGCAATACAGACGTGCAGGTACCCTTCCACTCTGTTGCTTCTAAAAGCCATAGTTTAAGTTAGTTTGTCATGTGGATTACGGGTCTTGTTTAAGACGCTTTGGTCACTTAAAGATTATATGTGCACGTACATGTATGTGGGCCAAAACGCCAGACACAAGCACAAAGTTGTGAACAATTTTCCGGTCAGTGCTTTTGAAAAGGTTTAAGAAGTTGTTTAAAAGACATCTAAGATTAATGTCTTGGACATTAAAGGACTACTCATAAGTTGAATGTATATCAAATAAGGAGAAATAAGGTTAAACACATAAAATAAGATTCCACTTGCATTTTGGATGTGATATTCAAGTAACTCGCAAAATGATGATATTGTTCTTATAATATTAAATGCACATACAGATATATTTTGCTGGGTTATTTTAGCGTTCCATGGGCTGGTTGTGTAAGACCTTGCACCCAAACTTATTGCAGGAGGAAAATGTGTTTGGTTTAAACATATTTTATTTCATTCCAACCAGCCTGTTGGCCAATTGTTTTTCTGAAATAAAATATGTTTAAATCAAACACATTTTCCTCCTGCAATAAGTTTGGGGGCAAGGTCTTATGCAACCAGCCCGTGAAACGCTAAAATAACCCAGCAAAATATGTCTGTAGGTGCATTTAATATTATACGAAGAATATCATCATTTTGCGAATTACTTGAATATCACATCCAAAATTCAAAAGGAATCTTATTTTGCTCTTTGTAATCATATCAAAATGAGCTTTTTTATTATTTCATTTTATTATTTCATTTCCTTCTTTGTTTGATCGAATATTCGCTTATGTTATTTATGAATGTTTTTGCAGATTACATCTACGACTTGTCTACTGTGAGACTTCAGCTCTTTCTTATGATCAGCGCGGTTTGCTGACCTTTTTTGGTTGAGCGGATGAGCTAAAATAGAACCTGCAATGTTCCCAATTGCAGTTGTCGTCTTGTTGGCACTGGTGGCCTTGTTGGGGTCGGTCGGAAATATATTTATCATTGGGGCCGTGTGCATAAATAAGCGACTACGCGTGCGCGGTCATGCCTTCATCATCAATCTCGCTGTTGCTGACTTCATCGTGACGGCATATATTATACCGACTGGGTTAGTCCAATCTCTGCACTCGGGACAAATATTTAGTAAAATTGTATGCGATTTAAATGCGTTTCTGATCATGACAAGTTGTGGTGTTTCGACTCAATCTCTCATGATGATAGCTATTGAGAGGTATATACATATCTGCCGCCTGTCTTGGCATACCAGATTATTTTCTCCGAAGCTGATTGCCGTTTACATTGTATTCACTTGGATATACACAGTTCTATGGACCATGCAAGGTTTTACAGGTTGGACAGAGTACGTATATGGCGAAGACATATATGTATGCATGTTCAATGGACCCAAAAGCCTATCATATGACATCTGTTTAGTATTTTTTGGAATGTTACTGCCGATGATTATTATGAGTTTTTGTTACCTAACTATTTTTCGAACAGTTAAAAAGAGTGCATCAACACTTAATGCTCACAAGAATAAATCTATGAACAAAAACAATAGCAATGGGGAAGCTGATTCGGTTATTCAAAGCCAACAGGCCAAGAGGGACGCAGAAGAACGTAGACTGATCATCATGCTGGTCACAATTGTCATCCTTTTCATAATCTTTTGGACTCCGGCCGCAGTCACATTAACTATGTCTGGCTTCTGGGCTAGCATGCCGAAGATTCTCTACGTACTTGGAGTCTGGTTTGCCTTATGTAATTCGAGCATTAATAGTGTGATCTACGGCGCAATGAACTATAACTTTAGACAAGGCTACAAGCAGATCCTTGTTCGTCTTATGTGTTGTGAACTTGAGTGGACACACAGGTGTAGACGCAAATTTTCGTCGCAGAGAGAGGAGTCTGCAAACAGTACAAATAATAGTAAACTAACATCTGGTTCCAAAGGTAATTTCAATAAAATAAACGAGAGCAAATCCGGTGCGTCGAATTATAAAAGTTTTGACAGATCAGACGAACCCTTAAATCCCTCAACGGATTCTTCATCAGCTTCAAACGGGGAACTCAGTGGGAGACGACATCAAGGCACGGTATCTTCCCCAAATGCGGATGCAAACAGTACCTCTAGGTTTGAGACACCATCGGGAGTTCATGCAAAAACGCATTCAGAAACAAGATTGTGATGGCTAGGACAACGAATGCGATGTTCACTGAAACGTTCGTTTCCATTCCCTCATACCGATATATTAATATTCGGTAAGGTTTGTAGCTATACAGACATAGGAATGCTACAGTTTCGCATAGGATATCATATGTAAACTTTCAAATATGGCATCCCAATTGCACAGTAGATGTGATGCAACAGATTTTACTGCTGTTTTTTCCGTCCATCATTCACCCAGAGCACTCCGGTCGCTGTTTGCGTGAAACGCTACCGTGCTTCACACACGTCACCCAAATGTTTTGTATGTAGCCCTCGGTACTTCAACAAAACGACGTTAAATTTTTAACTTGTCGAATGTCTTTAATTCGGCATAGACACCAGGATGATTGTTTTAAATTGACGAAAACCCACAGTGCATAAAGACAGGAAAACTGCAATGGCTACTTGAATTTGGTATTATTATGTCTGGGTGCATTTTGTTTTTCCAAGAATTTTTTCTTTCTCTCTCTCTCTCTCTCTCTCTCTCTCTCTCTCTCTCTCTCTCTCTCTCTCTCTCTCTCTCTCTCTCTCTCTCTCC
Organism: Hermodice carunculata; assembly: GCA_964020975.1. Lineage (NCBI taxonomy): Eukaryota > Metazoa > Annelida > Polychaeta > Eunicida > Amphinomidae > Hermodice > Hermodice carunculata. Next base: position 108,590,127 of record OZ026612.1, read on the forward strand.
CTCTGTCTCCCTCCCTCCCTCCCTCCCTCCCTGGATGACCAAATTTGCCCGGAGACTTTTTCCTGGACACCATTTTTGCGAAAAACCACCAAACTTCTCATGGTGACTGACCTACCAGGGAAATTGCGCATATCGTTTGGAATAGTCATGATGTTCAAAATTATACAAATTAGGGGCAAACACAATTTTAAAAACTCCATATCTTCCAAACTATTAACGATAAACACAAAATTTCCATGAGCAAGCACAGGTTTGTGACAACTGCCAATATAATTGACAGTGAATAAAGGTTGTAGAATTTTAAATTATGCTAATAAGTTGCCTGCTAAACATCCGTTCTTGGCGGTCTACTACCCCCCCCCCCCCCGGCGAACTGGGTAATAATGTATTGCACCAAGAAAGTCTGCTTAGGAGGCATGCTAATAAGGGACATAAAAAAAAATTGAACATAGCCAAAACTGTTATGGATGGAGATGTCATTCCAACTTCACTTTATAGGTTTGTGGCAGAGCCGTATCCAATGAACCATGAACCATGAACCAAAGTTGTCGGCTTTTAATTTAGTTTCAATTTTAATCCAGTCCTTGTTGGGATTTCCCTTGGTTTGTACAGGTGGTCTAGTTGCAATTGTTTATTTTACTATCACTGGGACTGAATATAAGGCCCCAGCTTGTTTCCACTTCAGTTATACACTGGCGGGTGATTTAACTAGGATAAGCTGTCCAGCTAGAAAGGGTACATATTGGTTCAGGGGTAAGTCAAATTGTTCTTATCTGAACCTGTACTATACAAATTTAGTAATTATGGTTTGTTTGACAGGTGTTCTTCTTTATAATGAAGCTCTGCATTTATAAGCAAAACTTCACGTATTTAGCTAATTCATCATTTGCCACGTTCATATTTATTCTTTATTATGTGGGTTGTCTTTGCTGAATATTTAGCTTAGACAAGGAGTCGCTACTCAGAGAGACATGTACGGTTAAAAGGCTCCGAAACATGTTGAGTAGTTACCCGCTGAAGACCCTTTAATTTATTTGGGCTGATACAGCCTGTGTCAAAATTTTACAGAGGTACGTGTGCAATATAGACAATAGTAATTCCATATGTATATAGGTCAGACAGGGACAGGTTAGCTTATGGAGAGTAAAGAGTTCGAACTGCGGAATAGGATATTGACTACTAGGAAGTGGCTCTGGGCAAAAAGACACAAATACAACAATTAAGATCTGGAAAAGCTTCAAAACTATTACAGATAGTGGTGCCATTGAAACTTCAGTCTATAATTTAGTGACATGGCCGCATAAAATGAACCAAGTACCAACGTTGTAGCATTTAATTTACACAAATTAGGCTAATACACAAAATTTAGATTTTGTTGAACAAGAGCAACGTGTAGCATTTCAAACCATTCTCATTTGGAGGACACCCAGACAGATTTGCTGTGAAACAAATTTTCTTTTCAGGTTAGTTATGTGTCTTTGGGTGTTATATCTGCAAACGAATGTTATTAACGGAAAATGCCCAAATTTATTGTGTACAGTCTTGTTCAACATAATCAATATGAAAAAAGCCAAAATAGGTTGAATAGAACAACACCGCAATTTTAATGTTTGCGGATCATCACCCCGTGTACATAATAATCAGGCAAACATGCTCAATTAGGTTTTATCTGTTCAGATCACAGGTCACAGGTCACTAGATGCAAGTGTCTGCAGAAATGTATAGTGTTGCGAATTGAAAGAATAGAAGGGAGAAGTTTGGAAGGTCTTTTTTCCCCGCAAAATGCTACGCAGTTTTAACTTTTGGGACAAAACTGGCCCAGCAAGATGATGAAAGAGATTTAATGTTGGTTACCAGGGTAACATGACAAGTTGAATGGGGAAAGGTCACTTTCTGTGTTGAATGACCTGTGATCTGGATCTGCATATGGTTAGCAGTCCTGAGATAGCGACTTGGTTTATTAGCAATCGATATCAATGATACTGTTTACATAATCTTTCTTCATGTTCCATCACATATGACCATTAAATGATCGTATCTTGAGAAAAACTGTTGTTAATGTCGTCATATCGATTCTCAAATGAGTCGGCCTATATACGACATGGCCAGCGTGAAGGAATGCAAAATATCACAATGATACATAATTTGTAGACATTGCAAAATATAGTACGATAAGTCAGAAAATTGAATTCCATTTTCCTTTTGTATTCCTCCGCGAACGCCATGTATGGAGCGCACAGGCCAGGAAAAAGAGGTGTCTAGCTTTATTTCAAGTTGGTTTAAAAAAAAAAAATAAAAGACAAAAAGAAAAAAAAGCCAAAACAAAAAACCACCCCCCAAAAACAAAACAACACAGAACAAAAACAAAAACACACAAAAGTTCCCGCTCCCCCCCCCCCCAAAAAAAAGCTTTCACAACCGACAATTAAAATAGAAAGTTAAAATAAGCCGCATAAAGTAAATAGTGGTATGTTAACTTGATATATATAAGTATAAAGTACAGCCTATCACCACTTCAATACATTTAAGAGTAATCCGCATACAAGTCAAATCATGTTGACCCCTTGGGGCAACTGCCATGAATTAAAAGATGTCGTGCCAAGTATCGCTTTATAAGAATTAAACACACCAGATTCGTGTTTGATTGAGAAAAAAAGACACAGATGGACAGCGGAGAACCTCGAGACAGCTTTGTAGTACCAGAGGAGACCATCATTATCTTTGGTGAGACTATTTAAAGTGAGACCGTTCTTACACATTCCGGGGACAAAATGTCAAGGACAATTGTCCTACCAATGTAGCCGCTACGCGAAAGTCCCGTCTAAGATTTCATGGCCTGTTTAAATTAAAAAAAAAAGGTTTAGCCGTGTTGCATCATTTTGATGAATCAATCTACAATTTTGGACTAAGAGCTTTTAAGGTAATGTCCAACCAATTTTGGCTATTTTTAGGCATGTTTGTGTTTTTTCACCATTGATAAGATTTATATGTATAACTCGGGTATACAGCACACACACAAAAAGAAAAAAACTAGGTAATAAGATTTGTTTCTCAGCAAATCTTTTGGGTGCCTTCAAAATGAGAACAGTTTGAAATTCTACACTTTGCCATTGTTCAGCATAATCTAAATTTTGTGTATTAGTCTAATTTGCATAAATTAAAATGCTGCAACTCGGGTGCTTGGTTAATTGGATGTGGCTATGTCACAAACGTTTAAAGTGAAGTTTGAATGACACCACTCTCTATACTACTTTTGAAGCTATTTAATACTTTAGTTTTGTGTGTTTGCTTAATTTGCATAAATAAAAGGCCTACAACTTTAGTTTTATGGTTCATTGGATGCGATTATGTCACGCACATAACTACAAATTGAAGTTGGAATGGCACCTCCATGTATAAAAGTTTTGAAGTTATTCTAGATTTAAATATTGTGTCTTCATCTTATTTGCATTATCAAAATTGTACAATTTTGGATCATGGTTCATCGGATGCGGACATGTCACAAACTCATAAAAGGAAGCCGGAATGGCATCTCTATCTATAATAGTTTCGACGCTATTCAGGATTTAAATTTTTCAAATTCACTTAACATGCATAAATTAAAATCTTACAACTGTAGTTCATGGTTACAAACCTATAAATTGAAGTTGGAATGGCATCTTTTTGTATGATAGTTTTGGAGATATTCAACTTTAAATTTTTCAGTGCCCCGAATGAGCATAATTTGCAATTCTACAAGTTTCATTAACTGTCCATTATATTGGCAGGTGTCGCAAACCTGTATATGCACATTGAAATTTTGTGTCGGTCGGCAACAGTTTGGAAGATATGGAGCTTTCAAAATTTTAATTGCCCTTCATTAGCATAATTTTTAACACCATGACTATTCCAAACCAAATGCATAATTTCACTAGTAGGTCAGTCGCCATGGAAAGTTTGGTGATTTCGGAATAATAGTGTCCGAGAAAAACTGAAGACAAATTTGGTCGTAAAAAAATAATAAAGAAAGAAAATAAAGAAAAAATGAAAGAAAGAACGAACGAAAGAAAGAAAAAAAACAAGAAAGTAAGACAAAAAGAAAAAAATCTAGAAAAGAAGATTTGCTTTACAGAAAATCTGTCTGGGTACCTTTAAAATGAGAACAATTTGAAATTCTACACTTCGCCACTGTTCAGCATAATCTAAATTTTGTGTATTGGCTTAATTTGCATAAATTAAAATGTTGTACCCCCTTCGTTCTTAGTTTATTGAGTGTGCCCATGTCAATAACCTTAAAGTGAAGTTTGAATGACACCACTCTCTATAATACTTTTAAAGTTATTCAATATTTTAATTTTGTGTGTTTGCTTAATTTGCATAAATAAAAGGCCTACAACTTTAGTTTCATGGTTCAGTGGATGCGGTTATGTCACGTACATAACTACAAATTGAAGTTGGAATGGCACCTCCATGTATAAAAGTTTTGAAGTTATTCTAGATCTTAATTTTGTGTCTTCATCTTATTTGCATAAATCAAAATTGTACAATTTTGGATCATGGTTCATCGGATGCGGCTATGTCACAAACTAAAAATTGAAGTTGGAACGGTACCTGTATCTATAATAGTTTTGATGCTATTCAGGTTTTAAATTTTGCAAATTCACTTAACCTGCATAAATTAAAATCCTACAACTGTAGTTCATGGTTCATTGGATGTGGCTTTGCCACAAACCTATTAATTGAAGTTGGAATGGTATCTTCATGTATAATACTTTTTGGAGATATTCATTTTCTAAATCTTTTAGAGCCCTGAATTTGCATAATTTGAAATTCTACAAGTTTTATTAACTGTCCATTATATTGTCAGGTGTCACAAATCTGTATGTTCGCATTGAAATTTTGTGTCTATCTGCAATAGTTTGGAAGATATGGAGCTTTCAAATTTTCATTGCCCCGTATTAGCGTAATTTTTAACATTATAACTGTTTCAAACCAAATGCACATTTTCATTAGAAGGTCAATCGCCATGGGAAGTTTGGTAGTTTTCGGAATAATAGTGTCCGAGAAAAACTGAAGACAAATTTGGTCCTAAAGAAAGAAAGAAAAAATAATAAATAAACAAAGAAAGAAAGAAAATAAAGAAAGAAAGAAAGAGAGAAAGAAAGAAAGAAAATTGGAAAAGAGGATTATCTTCACAGAAAATCTGTCTGGGCACCTTTATAATGAGAAAGTTTGAAATGCCCCACTTCGCCATTATTCAGCACAATCTCAATTTTGTGTTACCCTAATTTGCATAAATTAAAATGCTACAACTATAGTTATTGCTTCATTGGATGTGGCCATGTCACAAACTTATAAAGTAAAATTTGAATGACAGTACTATCTACATTATTTTTTGGAGCTATTCAACATTTTATTTTCCGTATTTGCCTAATATGCAAATTATAAGCCTACATCTGTTATTTTATGGTTCATTTGATGCGGCTATGTCACATACCTATAAATTGAAGTTGAATGGAACCTCTATGTGTAATAGTTTTGTTTAATAAGTTATCCAATATTTAAATTTCGGGTATCCATCGTATTTTGATAAATTAAAATTGTCAGTTTTTTGGATCATGGTTCATTGGATGTGGCTGTATCACAACACCATAAATTGTAGTTGGAATGACACCACTATCTGTAATAGGTTTGAAGCTATTCAAGATTTAAATTATTCATTTAATTTGCATAAATTAGAATTCTACAACTTTGGTTCGTGGTTCATTGGATACGGCTTTGCCACGAACCTATCAATTGAAGTTGGAATGGCATCTCTATATACATGTACAATAGTTTTTGAGACATTCAACTTTAAAATTTGTCAATGCCCCGAATTAGCATAATTTAAAATTCCACAACTTTCATTTACTGTCCACTGTATTGGCAGGTGTCACAAACCTATAAATGCTCATTAGAATTTTGTGTTTATCTGCAATAGTTTGGAAAGTATGTAGCTTTTAAAATTTTCATTGCCCCTAATTTGCATAATTTTCAACATCATGACTATTCCAAACCAAATGCACAATTTCACTAGTAGGTCAGTCGCCATGCCATTTTCTTGATGATCTTTCACATTCAATCAATATGCTCTCAGAAGTTAATCCAAGTCACTTGATCAATTTACAGGCGACTTTAACGATCGCTGCACTAATTGTAACTCAAATCACGAAAACAGTGAGTTGGGTATTAATTTATTCAACATAGTCTCCAATTTTAACCTCTTTCAAATTATTTCTGAACCAACACGCTCCACTGAATATACAAATTCCCTACTAGACCTCATAATAACAGATTCTCCAGGGGGTAATCTTAGACAATGGTGTTCTACCTCCTATATCCACGTCTGACCATTCCGTTGTTTACTGCAAGATCGCTCTGTCCTTTCCATCTGAAAGATCATTCAAACGAAAGATTTGGAATTATAAAAAGGCCGACTCTGTGGAAGTAAACCAGTGTCGGCGAACAGCACCTTGGCACGTGACCTTCATAATATTTGAAATGCTGATGATATGTTAGCTTATTGGTACGACTTGCTTAGGACTACTCTAAAACAGCTGATCCCTTCCGTGAAGTTGGTTTAAACATATTTTATTCAACTAAAGTACATTGTTCTTGTTAAAAACATAAATTTAACGATTAGGAAAGAAGGCTCAGTCCTATATTAATCCCTCTCGTGAGAAAAGACAAGTATGGACAGCTTAGCACGAGACGTACATGGAGTCGGGAACATGCTGCAGATGACAACACCCAGACAAGGCAGACAGCGGGGATGCACCAGTAATATTATGTTTTAACCCATGTAACCTGCACAAGTGACTGCTGTGAAGCTTAAATGACAAGTTATACATGTATCTCGGTCCTTATGTTGACGGTTTATTCATACTGAAGTCTTTAACTTGACGAGATGTTCATGTGAACTCTTCACTGACCATGCAGCAGCATGTGTTAACTCCTGAGAGCTGAAGGGCAGGCTACAGAGTTGAGTGCACCCAACCGCTGCAAGGGATCCGAAAACCCTCGGATCGCCCGTCACAGCATGCAAACGCAGCGCTGCCGCCATCACGCACAGGCTAGGTAAAGTAAACGAAATCAGCCAATATCCACAGTACTGAAGCGCCCGGTGGCATGTATGTATGCGTGTACAGCCAAAAAGAACATTGCGGCAAGCCGTATAGCAAAGTATGTTAAGTTATTGTTCAACCCAAAGACAAACCCTGGATTAATTAAAAACTTAAACGCTTTATAAGTAAATAATGATAATAATAGTAATAATAAAATGAAAAAGCAGATATACTTGATACTTATTTCGCTAGTCATTGCAAGTTACACCAGCAGATGCATCTCCCACCCTGTACCTGATTTCTACCTCCTTTCTGCTGCAAGGCTGAAACCTTTTCTCTTCAACAGGCAAGATGTAAATACAATGCTGTCCTCACTAAAGACACCCTATGCCTCAAACCCAGATGGAATTAGTATTATTCTTTTGAAACAAATTAGACCCAGTATTTCGTTATCTCTTTGTAAACTATTTGATTTCTCTTTGGCAATCTCTCGATTTCCGGAACAATGAAAAGAAAATCTATGTCCCACACAAAAAAAGAAGATTGCCTAGCAAATAGTAATTACCGTCCTATATTCATTCTCAACAGCATCCGCAAGTTAGTGGCATTATACAAACTGCCATGAGCGATGTTTCTAGTTGGAAGAAAATGATTCTGGACAGGAAACTGCGAGCCGCGAAGGGGCGAGTGGTTTCCTTGCGCCGAGTCATTGAGGCCCGACCAGAAACACTCGCGAATGATGGTTTGTATTTATCCCATATTTATTCTTTTAATAGTCTGTTTTGGTGAACAACCAACGATAGTTTTTAAGCAAAAGTGTGACTAGAAATACGTAGAAAAGCATAACCACCCAACACTGCCATGGTCAAATGAATCAGTCTATTTTTCTAGAAATGTGATGTGGTACTATATGATACAGAAAGCAGACGTGATAGCTGTTATTACCCTCCCAGGGCCCCATTATGGGTTAAAGACTGGTATTCAACAAATGTTACGAATATTTAATTGCATGCAACTTAATTGACATGGAAAAACTATGGTTTCAAGGAAGGTGATGCAACAGTGAACCAACTCATCAGTATTGTTAATTACATTTACATGGCATAGACTGCAGGAATGAAATACGTACGGTTTTCTTGGATATTTCAAAAGCTTTTGGCAAAGTCCGGCACAAAAGCGTATTGCTTAAACTTCGCACTTTTGGCTTTTGTGATAACTTGGTGTCTTGCATTTAAGATTATCTTTTGGACCGTTGCCAAAAAGTTGTCATTTCTATGCAAAAATCCAGTTGGCTCCCTGTTGAAGGAGGTGTACCTCCAAGAGTCCATACTTTGTCCCCTTCTTATCTTAATATATCTCAATGACATGGTTGATAAAATTACTTCAGAAATTAAACTATTTGCAAACAACAATTCTTTTCTTGAAGTTGTAAAAAATCCTACAGATTCGGTCCTAAGATTGAACACAGGCTTAGATCTGATGGGAACCTGGGGATTTACATGGGAAATAACCTTTAATGCATTAAAATCCCTTTCTCTGGTCTTTTCTACAAAAGGAAACAGACCCTTCCACAGGCCATTTTATTTGAATGGAAACAACAATTCCTGGAGGTGCAATCCTCACAGACCTTAGCATCGCTCCGTGAGCAAGCTTAAATTGGAAAGAGCATATTTTACGAATTACAGATAAGGCTGGTTGAAGGACTGCACTCCTTAAGCAATTTAGATATAGGTTTTGCAGAAATAAACTTTGTTAATTAAACAAATCTATGGCCCTTTCATAGTTGGATATGAATGTGTTTTATTTGACAACTGTGGTCAAGCGTTATCAGATCAATTAGAATCAATTTAGGATAAAGCAGCGAGAACGTGTTCAGGTGCCTTAAGCCCCATGAATCGTGCTCGTCTACTCATGGATCTCGGCTGGGAAATGGTAGCAATCCGCAATAGATATCTCAAACTTGTCCTCTTCTATAAACTTATCAATAAACGGGTTCTCTCTGCCTCTCCGATCTAGTCCCTTCTACATCTGGAACAATTTCTGGTCGAAATTTCAGAGGTTCTCATAACTCACGGCAAGTCAAATGTAGGTATGAACGATTGGGCGAATTATTTCTACCATGATCAATTAAACTATGGAACAACCTCCCAGTTGACATTCGAGAAAGTCCTTCCCTAACTCTTTTCAAAGACAAACTAAAATGTCTTTTATTTGAGCCAAAATCTCTGGTCTATTTTGCTCATGGCCATCGTTTCTCAAATATATGCCAGACCCAGCTAAGACTTGGTCACCCAGCATTGAATCATCATCTTGACAGATCATTGCCAACGCTTCCTGTGCTTACTATTTTCCACAGAGGATATAAATTACTTCATGTTAGATTGTCCTAAATATGCCGACTTGCAAAACACAATTCTGAGGCACAACTGTTCAGAACTGCATTGCGGAAAACCGACGTTTTGTCTTTTGGTCCTTATCAACAATATATGCAACTTCAATTTCATGAATACTCTTTTTTAATAATGGTACAACGTGTATTAGTCTTGGTACTTTCTCTCTTGTATTGTCCTGTTTGGGCTGTAAATACTTTTATGTACGTTCTCTGTGTCTGCAGAACCTCTAGATTAGCTTTGTAAGCTACCATGTAATCCAGGTAAAATAAATAAGATTATAATATGATATATGGACAGCACAAACTTGAAGGCATTGGTCTGAATAAGAGCATACTTACATACAATTGTGTTTGTGTCTTTTTGTCTAGAACACTTCCTGGTAGTCATTACTTTATTCCGCAGTCTGCACTGTTTACTCTCCATAACCTAACATGTCACTGTCTTGTAAGCTTAAAATGTGTGACCCCCCCCCCCGCCATCATTGATGATGATAGGATCATTTCCAGTGACTCTGAAAAATATAATTTATTCAATGCATACTTTGATAGTCAATGCAAAACCAAACCCTATGCAGATGCTCCACCTCTGCCAGATTTCACTTATCCCACTGGTGTCCGATTACAAGATGTTACCTTTGATCAAAACAGCATCTGCAGAGTTCCTACCACCCTGAGGCTTACCTCTGCCTCTGGTAAAAACAACATAAAAACATATCAATTAAGCATACTGCGTCTTCCATCTGTAATCCACTTACCAAAATCTTCAAACTTTCACTCAGTCTTTCTGAATTCCCAGATTTGCGGAAGAAATTCAACACATGTCTTGTATTTAAAAAAGTCCAACAGACAGCTCAAGGGAAATTATCGCTCCAGCTCCCTATCGTGCAATGTTTTGAAAGTTTTTGAAAGATTGGTTTTCAATGCCTTTTGTGAAATTCTTCTTTGAAAATGATCTCCTCACCTCTAACAAGTCTGATTTCAAGGCTGACGACTCCACCATTTATCAACTTGTCTATATCATTCATAATATATATTCATAATGGTCAGGCGCATTCCAAGGAAGCCAGGATGGTTTTCCTAGATGCATCCAAGGCATTTGACAAAGTAAGGCATCCTGATCTTCGTTTCAAGCTGCACCAACTTGGCATCTCTGATCACCTTGTTGATTGGATTGAGATTTATCTATCAAACCCCCTGCAACGTGTAATAATTCGTGGTCAAACTCCCTGCTGGCTGCCACTTGTAGCTGGAGTTTCATAGGGATCCATACTTGGCCCTCTTCTGTTTTTGGTTTATGTGAATGACCTTGTAGATAACATTAGTTGCGATGTCAGGCTTTTTGCTGAAGACACCTGTCTGCTGGAAATTAGTCAAAATCTCATGGAATGTTCAGATCACTTGATACCAATCTTTCTGCCATTCATCACTTGGGTAAAACTTCGAGAATCATACTTAATGTCAATAAATCTCTATCTGTAGTTTTTTTCAGCCAAAGTTTCCAAACCTACCATCCATCAGTCATTCTTGGTCAATCAGCCATTCCTGGAGCTAGCATACTTACCCATCTTGGCATTACTCTCAGCAGTAATTTATCCTGGCATGCTCACATTACCCTCATCACTAACAAGGCTAGTCAGCGCATAGCACTACTCCACAGGCTCGAATACAAACTGTGCCACAAAGCTTTGACCAGACTATACTTCTCGATGACTCAGCCCATTCTTGAATACGGTTGTGTTCTTTTTGACAAGTGCAGTTAGGGTCTTTTGTGATCTTCTGGAATCTATTCACTTTGAGGCGGCTAAAAGTTGTACAGGTACCTCACGACACACTTCTCATGCTAAACTATGCCAGGAACTAGGATGCCCAACCCTCTCAAACAGACACAAATGCTTCAAGTTGATCCTCTTCGATAAAATGTATAATCAGCTTACTCTCACTTACCTTTAAGCTTATTACCTCCTTCCTTCACTAGCCGGTGTTTACGTCATTCTACCTCCATACGCCCTCGAAAATGTAGAACCCAGCATGTAAGCAACTCGTTTTCCCCTGATACCATCCTGTTATGGAACAATCTACCCTCTGATATTAGAAACTCCCCTTTTCTTCAAATTTTTAAACCTAAGCTGAAGACCACCTTACTCGCGACTGATGATGTCCCTGAGTTTTACTCCGATGGTGACCGCTTACCCAAATATGCCACACTTGGTTGCGACTGGGGTTCTCTACACTCATCTACCACCTTCATAAAGTAAACATCCTTCATAGTCCTTCATGTGCATGCGCCTGTCCAAGTGAAGATTAGAAACACTTCCTCATCTATTGCTTGAAATTCTTGCAGTCAAGGAAAAAAAATGTTACATTCTACTCTATCTATATTGGCCCTTAGAGTTGATCCAAATTTTATTATCAATGTTACAAGTGGTAGGTTAATTAACTGTTTTTCTTTCCGGTAGCAAATTAATATTTGATGTGGCAAATGCTCAAATTTGGGAAGCAGTTCAGAAATATTTCACTGAAAACAGACGATTCATAGTTTAAATTTTCTCTCCCTCCACATGGTCCATCTTTCCCATGTCCTTTTCCCCTCTATATTACTACAGGGACATCTTTGAATTTAACTGTATGGAGGTCATGATGTCCTGACGTGTTATTATTATCAATATCATTTTAGGTAAGAATTGTTAACATAATTTTTGTACTCTCTTGTCCGTTTTGTATATACAATGTGTGTCTTCGTGTCTGAAGAACCCATTATAATGTCTGGTCATTCATTGTATTATGGCGCTATCCAGGATTAATAGTATGTTTATAATTAAATTGTAATTTTTGGTGGACAAACGGCAGGACATTTGCGGGATGCTGGGTTGTTGCATGCGTGAGGCGGAACACAATGTTTTACTTGTATGAGTGTTACTAAAAACATGTTTTTAGCATGGCGCTCTATTTGACATGGCATTGCGCAAAATTATTTTATTTTAGTTATTAATGAAAATCAAAGAAATTATACAATAGGCCTAAGGTATGGCTAACATTGACTGTACACCGAATGTGTTTCATCATCATCACGATCATGATCATCATCATCCCTCAAAGATCACGTAAGTGTTTTTTCTTACACAATTTGCTTTACACACTTTTCAAGAGTAAGAGTTCCCGCTCAAGCTGCCATAATTTATTTTATTTTTGTTATATTTTACATTTTTGGTATAATCTTTATTGTTTTACTAGTCTGCTTATTCTATTACCAATGATAAGCTTGCAGCCATTTACAAACATTAAGGTAGTTGGATAAAATAATATCATCATTACAAGAGGTCGTAGAAGTAGTGTTATTATTTTAATAATCATATTAGTATCACCTGTAGTCCTTTCTGTGCCATGTCCATTTTTGTTGTTGTTATTTTTTTGTTTTTGTAAACGTGGACTGACGACTACTAGGTGAACATCTAGAGGACCACCTCTGCACGTATTACAATCCTAGCTTCTCGCCCCTCGCCAGTTCAGATACGGAGTGAAATTTGGACCCATACCCTAATTTTCCGACAGTTCATACCTGGGTCATCGTACAAGTAATACACGCAAAAATATATATAGGTCAACATAAAGCTTTCTTAGCTCAATAAATATCAAGATGCTGTAATGTTCACCTACTTTTAAGCCTCCAGAAGACAGGTATCTGTGAACAAATGTGACCCACTTTAGGAGTAAGAGACCCAAAATTCCAACATCGAAGAAGAAAAGTGGACGTGCGGGAACAGTCCTGTAGAACGGCACGGTAAGGTTCCACCATAAATTTGAACTTGCAAGATCGAAACTTGCGTCTTCGCTACCAATACCACATGGGCGACCAGCAGAATGGTTGTCCTAATACTCTGGTACATTCGAACGTATACATGTATATTGACCACCAAAGACTCTGTCCCTGATCAGTATCTTCGGTTGGCAGTGTCTTTGGTGGGCAGTATCTATGGGTTCGTATGTAGGCCTACCAGAATATTAGAACAACCATTTGGCTGGTTGCGCGTGTGAACAGTACAGCCCATCTGAATCAAAGTGGAATTTTGTCGCAACGTATTTTGTATTGAGCAGTATTTTACACGTGGGCCACCAAGTTCACTTGAAAAAAATCGGTCATCCCCCCATATCATTTCTCATTCATGAAAGAAATCAATCAATACACCATTAAGCCGCATTTGAAAAAAATACACGTGTACACACACACACACACACACACTACATATATATATATATACATATATATATATACATATATATATATATATATATATATATATATATATATATATATATATATATATATATATATATATACATATATATATTCCTGGTGACGGTGATCAGTGAACACTATGTGATCCTTACTAGGCCTATAACATAAGGATCACGAGCGTGTATCGGGATTTATCGCTGTAGGGGGCGTACCCCGTGCCGTTGAAGCCGTGAGCGCGAGCGGCTGTGACAGCACCGGGCTTACAATACTAACCCAGTTTCACTCGAGTGTCCATGTTGTAACTGATTTGTCCTATAGGTAGAGTGTCAAACACAATGTCATTTAAATGAAGAATGCTATTGATTAAAAGCACGTCAGATCATATTTGGAAGAGACAATTTTTCTCCTAGGCCCATGTCTGAAGCTTATCCTGAATGGGTTATCCTACATGGGTATGAAGAATAAGGTTTCAATTGTAATTTTCCATTTCATTTGTCACTCATTGGTTTCAAGTAGTGGACATAGCAATGGGAGGCCATGGTGCATTTAATAATAGACCGACTCCCACCACTTTCTCAGTTTCTGCTAACGTTGTTAGTAATGTGAACGTCATTGGCACTACTTTCGCATGTGACTCGGCAGACATTTTGTACGCCCACTGCCTACTTCTGTAAACATCCGGAGCACGTTGGTTTGTTTATGTTGCTGTTGAAATGATTTTCTGCAGAAATATGCCAGGAGATATTGCTGGTCAGCATGTACAGTGCAGAGGTGTAGAAGCTGTGGTACGAGATATCCAGAACTTTTCATCTCGGCACCTATGGAATTTACATAGTGCAAGTTATTGACAGTGGTAAATTTCTACGGAGGGCGCACCACCTGCTCGATCTTGAGGCATCCCAAATGAATTCGTCTGAGGACGAAACGTTGGCGAATCTGCCTATTCCAGATGCAAATACTGGACATTTACATGATGTTGAGGTGCACGCTGAGCCTGAAGTGACTGCAGTTGGTGCAGTTAGGCCTAAGAATACTGAGTCGGCACCAGCAGGCCCTTGAAATGCCAGCCAGATTTGTCGCTGTATCATCTGCTGACGTTGATTAGTTTATTGGCGATCAAGAGAACTATAACACTGTGAAAAAGACTGAATTGCATATTAAGCTTTTCCAGGACCATCCGGCCGCAAATGGTGAATTTTCCAACATGCAAAACATGTCACCTATGGCTCTTCGTGACTGGTTGTGTCGGTTCTTTCTGGGGATACGCAAAAGAGACGGCAGCGAGTACGAGCCTGTCACATTACGAACAATGGTAGGTAGGGTTCAGAGACACATACAGAGACACCATTACTGTACTGCAATGCACTTGCCCTGGTATTATCCCCTGAGTTTATGCAAGTACGTGAGACCTTGAAGTTGAAGAGCAAACAGAAAGAGCTGAAAAAACAAGGAAAAGGCAACAAGCCCTGCAAAGCTGATGCTCTGACTGATGATGATATCCAAAAATTGTATGAGAAATGCCAGCTTGGACCGTACACACCAATCAGTGTGATCAACACCTTGTGGCTGAATAATACAATTCAGATTGGTTTGCGTGGTGGGGTCTAAGAGCACAGAGACAATGCACTAGGGGCTATTCATCTGAAAATAAATGATGATGACCGAGAATATTTCGAGTTGACTGAGAGACAGACAAAGACCAGAACTGTTCGAGATGTAAGACATGTCAAGCCAAAGTGGTGGGCTTCAGGGGATACGGGGCGCTGCCCTGTTGAAATTTATAACGTTTGTACATTGAAACGTCCAGGAAATTATTCAAAAGCCAGGAATCCCTTCTATATCGGTACCAACACACGCAACAAAGCACCGGGTGATTCAGAGAATTGGTACATATCCCAGCCAATCAGGGTCAACAAGCTGTCCAAACTGCTACCTGAAATAGTGAATGTAGCAGGAATAGTTGGAGATCGCAAATTGACCAACCATTCTGCCAGAAACTATCTCGTGCAGAAATTGAGTGTCAATCAGGTGCCCCCCGTTCCCACATTCCATCGTGCAAATCACAGGACATATGCGAGTGGAAAGTATCCTGTCCTACAGTTCCATCGATGTTGACCAACAAGGAGAAATTTCCAAAGTACTTTCTAGTCGTCAAGACAACACAGATGGAAGCTTTCCCCCAAGCTCAATCTTCTTGTTCATTTGCAATTAGCGCTGACCAGTCCTCACATCTGTATCGTTTAACTAATTCTACAGCCTGAGATAAAACCCACCCATTTCCTTGTAATCCTACATGTTTCAAGGATGTAAAATCAATTTAGTGACTATAAATTACAACTATTCTAAGCGGAAGGAAGATTCCCCAGTCCCACGATCTTGGAAGCATGTTTGCAGGCATGTGATCTAGTCAGACGGTGATCTTTGGCAAAAGTAAACTTGCCTTATGAAATGTCAAAATGTGGATATGTATCCAGTCAAAGATGTGAAAGTCAACAGTTTTATTTCATTTTTTTTCATAATTATGTCGTTTTGACTATGATTTATTATTTATTATCTCGTCAAAGTGCCAGGAAGTTCTCAATGTATGATTCTTCGATGGTATCCAGAGCTCTGCATAAATTACCAATGAACATGAAACCCCACCTATTTAATGAGCTGATCAGCTGTTTTGGTCAGCGATGAAGTTTCATTAAACATCCATCTAAGACTACTGCACGTATGTATTATTAGTCATCTTTCTTAAGTCTTACGTGCTGATTTAAAGATTTACAAGAGCATTTCACTCACTTTATGATAACTAACCAAAAAGTATGGAACTATTCTTTTTGCGTGGGGATATGTGAATTGTTGCGATCTGTCACCAGATGGCATAGTGATAAAAGTATGGAAGTTTGTAGATAATTTTCTTTCACATACCGAACCTTTGTTCAAAATCATGCATACCCTTAAACTCAAAGATAAATTATGTATGAAAGCCCTTAAATTTTACTATAGGAATCTAAACAACCAACTTCCTCTCTACTTTGATAACATGTTTTTGACTCAAACTGCTACACACTCGCATAACACCAGATACAGAGATGTTCCTTGATCAGCTATCCCTGTCAGAAGTTCCACACAAAACTCAATACGTATCTACATCTCTAATTTGATAAAGCAACTTCTTCTAATATAACAGACAAAGTCTGTACTCACTCGTACACTGGATTTTCAAGATATGTAAAATTGCAGTTTATCAATGAATATTCCGAAATATGTTCAGTTGTAAATTGCTATATATGTAACAGAAATTAATCGAAAATTTGATATGGCACATTTTTAATTTTTATGGGTTTTTCAGTCCCACCATGGCCTGAATTACCTTTTCCCTCAGTTCCAGATAAGCAGTGTTTATATTATGCACAACCAGGTGCTAATGTTGTGATCCTATGTTTTCTAGGTGGCTCCAGTTATAGCGGAATTATATATTCCTTAACTGGAGTTATCTTGACAGTATATATATTTGAATGTTATTTTGTGTGTACTGTTTTGCCGATGCATTTTTTTCTAACTCGAAAATATTCTGTCTGACATGTTCTATGTCATACAGTTGTCAAATAAAGCCATTTGAGTCCTTGAGTCCTTCCAGCAAAATGGCGTCTTTTTCAAACTTATTTCTCCGATAGAACTTCGATTAGGTGCGTATTTGCCCTTTTTAGACATAGGAGAAAGAAACTCCAGTATGGGTGACCTATTGGGGATAAGGTTGGGATCACCAGTTGTTTTATTTTCATGTTAAGCACTATGCGCTCCTCGAATGAAAGTACTGGCCAGTAAAAAAAAAAAAAAAAAAAAAAAAAAAAAGAGCTAGTGCGTACCTGGATCCCCCACTTTCTGGTGGTAGCGTCAGTGTGGATAGCATCGGAGACAGTAATTTGGACAATTAAAAAAAAAAAAAAAAAAAAAGAAGAAGAAGAAGAAGAAGAAATTTGTTACTAACGAGTACAAATATGAAAATGGATTTTGGAAATAATATTACTAATAACGGACAACATGTATGTGGGCAAAGGTGCTGGAATCCAGTTTTCCACAACTGCACTTTTAATTTCAAGAAATCTAGGCCAAAAGATCTCAAGATCTCAGATATTTCATATTTGGTTCATGTTGAGACTTGAACTTCCATGACGACAAATAATTTACATCATGCCTTATTTTTTGTTGTGTGGCTTATAGGCCCAGGCTAAAATTGTGACTTTGCGGAATAACGACACCCTTATGCACATTGGCCAACAATCACGTAGATACGACACACAGGTTGCTAAATCTTTTATTTTGTGACACAGTCATGTTGTTTCTACTTCTATGTCATTAAAAGATGATTTGCGAAAACTGCTTTTGCATCTTTTGATTTCAGTGAGTCAAATGCCACGCCACTTAGCCTGATATTCATCACGGGAACTTATCAGGCCAAAGGGCGTGGCATATAGGAGTGAATGGTGTGTGTATCGGGATGTATGCAGTGTAGCACTTATAGTGCCGAAGCTCCAACTATACAATGACAGCCCTTACGTGCTACCAACACGCACACGTGCATAAGTTATCGATTCAAAATGCTACGCTTTCCACGGTTTGTATAACGCAAGCTACGGGCTGCTGTGTGGCCAAGATCCAAACTATAGTTTAGCAACGTAGGTAGCAGGCCGGTGGCAGAGAATAGTTGTCCCGCAGGTACAAATTTCCTGACAAAGCAGTTCTAAATTCTTAAGCTTAGGGAAACAGGAATATAAAATACGCTCTATTTTATACACTGAATTTTGGAAATATACGCACAAAGTTGTTTTAAAATACACATAGGCCTACATGCATCACTGACTGATATGCTGTGCAATGTAAGTTCATGAAAACATTGAATATTTTCATTTGTATATGTGCTAATTGTCAAAAGGTTTTTTATGCTGAATAAAACAAGTGAGCCTTTTCCAACTGTTTTTCTTGAAGTCATTTAAACTTAGAAAAGTACAAGTTTGAAAGTCTGTATGGGAGTGGAATCTTTATCATTTATTATTGTCATGTCGTCCTTCTATTTTACCACTCTCACGAAAATTGTAATTACTTCTGAAATTTTACCTAGTGTGCAGCAAATGTGAACTGGGTCGCAATGGGTCTTAGATCAAAGAGGTTTCATGAAATAGTATGATCATCTGTCTTATGAAATTATGCCTGTACATTTTCTCATGTGGGAACAAATGTTGTAGTCGTACTTCTGGGCCAGCTGATATTAGCCCAGCAGTTTCCCCGGGGAGCATGAATTTATGAGTACAAATATTTTACACCGCTACACAGCCATGGATATATCTGGGAACATGAGAATCAGAACTCAAAGTTAGCAATTTTGATTAATTGCTGGAGGAGAACCTGACCCTGTCAATATATTATAGGGATTACTTCCGTAGGAGATTGTTACCGTTTGAGATAAACTTTGCAACAGTTTGTAAATATGCAGGTATAATGGACACAGTTCTGTTTAAATCATGTATATGAACACACCAGTTCCGCTTATTTGGACTAACAACTGGTTTATAGTTTTTCATAGTAATTTAAAATGGCATCCTTGTACAGGTATTGATCCATGCGTTGGATGACCTCTGCAGATTGAGCATTTTTTCTCACCCGACCATTGTTACATATTTTTCAGCCTTTGCCACCAGTTCCTCTATCAATAGTGATAACTTTGTTGCATGCATCCCGTTGGTCGATACATCTGTGAGGCGTGCATTGTTCCCCCCTCCACCTTTAGCGATTCACCTCAAGTTAATGAGCGGCGACATCAAGCCGTCTAAGTCTGGCGTGAGTCACCACTGTAGTGGTCTAAAGGTAATAGAAGTGGGCAGTAAAAGTGGGCCACTTTTTACTTCTTGGGTGGGCTCTTTAGCTGTGATGTCATCCTACAATGGTCATGTGATAATTTACTATTCTCTTATCTCTGTTTGTGGGCCGGGCATGCCAGAGTGACATTGGCTGAGGCGTTACCCACTGCCTGAGCTGACAAGAGATTATGTGTACTGGTCTGCTCCATGCATATAATTAACACGCAATTAGCCACCTGATGGTAGCAGCACTGCTCATTCCCATTAAATCAACAATAAATTCATCAAAATGTTCATTTATGGTCACTATATTGTTTATAATAGTTTTACCGGGTTGGGGCCATTTTCATTTTCTACGCACATGCATGCAACCTTGATTGCTTAATGGGCCAACAACAAAAATGTTGACTTTAAAAATTGGAAACCAACAATATTAGTAGAATATTTTCGATTTTTATCGAATTTAGGTATATACAAAACAAAATCTAGCATGGGTTTACAGTTTCAGAAAACGTTTGTAGAAAGCAAGTGGAAAGAATTCCGACCACTCTGACTGTGCGTAGTTTCTCTTTCCGAGTCCATAGGTTTCCGCCACCAAACAAGTGGGTAAGGAAGTATACGTCAACATCTTGTGCCATCATGGAGAGTGATTAATATAGGCTTGGCCCGTTTCGCAACTCATGTAAAAGATATGGGTTTATATATATATATATATATATATATATATATATATATATATATATATATATATATATATTTTTTTTTTTTTTTTTTTTTTTTTGGGGGGGGGGGGGGTGGAGTGTTTGCTCGGCAAGCTTTGCGAAACCCCAAAATTCAACAACTCGTGTCAGAAACGTTATCTATTGTACAACTGCCAACCCATGTGGGATTCTCCATGTGTTGCTTGTTTGGGTCGTTGGGTTGGGCTGTTTCTTGTATTACCAGGGATGACTTCTGAAGACAGACCTACGAGTCTAGGTTTGGGTTGGTTCTTGAATTAGTAAGTAGTGTGAAATTATAGCAAAGAAGTTTTAAAATACTCATGGAAAATGTATGAATGATTTTAACACAAATCACAAAGAGTGTTGATTTTTACGAGAAAAGTAAATTATAGCAAAAATCAATATAAAGTAACAATAATTCAGGGTATACTTAGCTGTGTTTCATAAAATATTTAGGCAATAACCATAGTCCACAGGTACTAATTAAAGCCCAAAATGAATGCAGTCCAGGCCTGCTAATCACAGATACTGGTCATAGTCCATAGATACTGAATACAGTCCACAATAACACAGTCCAAACACTAGCCATGTTTTTCTGGCAAGGGCAGTCTCCTATGATTTACCCATTGTCTACGCCTGATATGGTGATTTATTCCTCCTGGCATCTTAAGTCAGGCAGACATGGGTGGATTCTCTTTCTGTCACTTGACCTGTGCCTGACTGGTTATATGCCCTTCCCTGAAAGATCCACAAGTCTCTGGAACCGATGAATGAACCACATAACAATTTTCAAAGCATTAGGATTATATATTGTCAGTAAGGCTGAATGCACATGTGAGTATTATTATAGGGACAGCAGCAACTGTGACATAATGGCTAAGATCTCGGTAATGATGCGCCCTAGGCTTAATTATATCACCAATGCTGAATTTATTATGTGAGTAACGTCATGACAGTGAAACCAATTTTGTCAAACTATTTGAAAAATGAAGCACCTAGAACTGCTTTTGAAGGTCACGGGACTTCATATATATATATATATATATATATATGAATGTAAGATAGAAAAACACCATGTACATTGTCAGTGGTACAGTAAATAAAGTCATTCATAAACATGGATACGGAAATAAATATATGCATATGTATATGTATATATATGTATACATATATACATATATATTTATATATATATATATATATATATATATATATATATATATATATATATATATATATATATATATATATATATATATGTGTGTGTGTGTGTGTGTGTGTGTGTGTGAAATGTCGGAGGTAGGTGCACTTATTGGAAATGTTGTTTCTTCATGACGGGAATTATAATATTGTGTTATATGTATGAGTTTGACCTATTTCATGAAGCACCGGCGGTCATGTAGGTAAGGAGAGCCATTCTATGGTATCCACATATTCAGTATTATATATATATATAACATTACAGGTACGTGTAGAGAAAGATCTTTGTTGTCTATAGGAACACTTGTGTCTTCTGTGGAATTCCCTAGAATTACCATAGAGGTGGAGAGTGCATTACATGTATTGCCTTCGTTACAAATTGCATTTGCTGTATCAAATTTATGCCAAAGATTCCTTAGGTCAAGGGTCTTTTTTAAATATGAATGACCTTGCCTTTTTATCCCAAGGTCATGTGATATATTGTGCACCCTAAACTCAACATGTGATATCTTGGGGCAAATAGATACCCATTATTAAAACTGTACGCACAACAACTTTGGACGGAGACATGCGTAGTTGCAGATCACATCAACGGAGAAGAAACTTTTCCGAATGGGTTACAAAGGTAGATTTATTGAGTTATGCTCCAGTGTTTATTTTTTCATATATAATGTAATGATTTCCATTATATTTTACCTGTTTCCTCACTTGCTGCTTTTCTAGAGAAAATGGATTGTTGGGCGTTGAGTACAGCGTTATATGCACTTCTTGGATACACCATTTACAAATTACTTGACCGCTTGGTGCGTCTACCCAAAATTGGCAATTTGGAGAAGCGGCACATATTGGTAACTGGTTGTGACACAGGATTTGGCAATGCCATAGCAAAACGCCTGGACAAGCTTGGCTGCCATGTATATGCTTGCTGCTTTACGGAAAAGGGCGAGACCGATCTGAAAAAGTCCACGTCTGATCGCCTCAAGACATTCCACATGAATGTAGCTGATTCAGGCAGCGTGCGGAAGGGTTATGAATTTGTTAAAAAGCACCTGCCGGCGGATACAGGTAAGTTCAGTACCAACTCACTCAAGATACAGGTAAGTTCAGTACCAACTCACTCAAGATACAGGTCGGTTCAGTACCGACTCGCTCAAGATCTGCTGAGTCCCGGGATCTGCAATCCTAATTCATTCATTTCCTCTTAACTTATTATTATTATTATTATTATTATTATTATTATTATTATTATTATTATTATTATTATTATTATTATTATTATTATTTACACTGGCACCTGTATTTTTATTGCTTAATTTGGCCTTAAATAAATGTGCTTATCTTATTGTCTTCTCATTTGCTTCACTTTACAAATTTCAATGGTGCTAGCTTTACTTTTATCTGTAAAGTTAACGAACCCACCACCAGCCTTCTTATCTTACAGACTCTTTGTTAGGGTAGTATGCAACCTGGAAAAGTGATTACCCTTTTAGGCAAAATATTGCAAAAACATGCACCCCTGACATAATAAGCATTATGTATTTAATAGACAACAAGTTTCGCATAATCTGTCTGCGCTGAAGATGGAACTCAAAATTCTAGGTTGTACAACCGCATGCGTTCTGGGTTAATATCTTCTTGTTTGTAAACTTTAGATATTGCTCTAAAATATTCCAGATAAAATGGTCATTTGTGCTATTATAATCACATTACAGCAAAACATGTCGAGGTTGATTATTTCTTTGTTTACAGTGGGGGTAAAAATAGGAAAATGGGGATTGTAAACTTGATTAAGTTTGTGGGACTCTTCATTTCTGCTACGCATTTGAAAAAAAAAACTTATCATTTCTTAGAAAAATTCTGATGCGTTTTTGCTGTAGAGAATTTTCAGAGTGAATCAGCTTTTATTTGATTGAAATCAAAGAATCCGTTTTACAGAAATATTCAACGTAAAACAATTTTAATTATGATAATCCAGGCCAGTATCTCCATTGAGCATGGTCAGTGAGGCTTTCTATGAAGGTGACAAAGGAGTACCTAAAACTTTCTCACATTTTACATAGAAATCTACGGATCGAATTTAAAACTATTGAAATAAATGCTCTGGGCAAGGACTTGGCTTACGAAGAACTTTACCGGTGCTTGATATTAATCACTAGGCTTCCAGTCTTAATTTCTTGTGAACTTTGTCAGGAAACTACTGAAAAAGAAAATCTTGATTCTGGTTACCAGGCTTACTTAACAAACTGAATGGGGAAGATCTCTCTTCCTGTATTCAATGACCTTTGACTGAAATATCCTCGTGGGCAACTATCCCAGTATAGCAACTTGGCTTATTTATTCACAATGACGACAATAATTTCCTATGTTTATGGGAATGAAATACAATTTATATCATCATATGATCGTTTCTGTTGGCGTAGGTGCTAGAACTCCTCTCTGCCTATATTTCCATTATTCTCCGTCCTTTTTAGGTTTGTGGGGTGTTATCAACAATGCCGGTATTGTTAGTGGGATTGGTCCATTGGAGTGGTTAAAAAATGATGACTATAACCAAGTATTTGCAGTGAACCTAGTAGGTCTGATTGACGTCAGTACCACCTTTTTACCGTTGGTGAAAAAGGCTAAAGGACGAATCGTCAACACCTCCAGCATTTTTGGTAGATTTAGCATGCCCGGTTCGACACCTTACACAGTCTCCAAATATGGAGTAGAATGCTTCTCTGATTCCATGAGGTATGACCACAACATTGATGTGAATAATGAAAGAATATCCGGCCAATGTAATCATGTCTATATATTCATCAACGTGGCACTATCGTTAAGAAAAATGTGTTGACATTGGTATTGATTAAAAATTAAAGTCGTTTCTAGACGGCAACTTTCATTTAGTAGAGAATAACTGAAAAAATGCCCTTGTATCATGATGAAAGTCCTTAAAGATAGAAACAGACATGAACTGAAAATGTGTCATCTTGGTTGTTAGAATCATTCAAGATTATTGCTAATTGTTGTGAGGTGTGTATACGTATTGGCGTTCATACCTCTGGTTATCATTATTAATATCATATAATACAATATGATCATGCTTCACATGCAAATTTATCAATTGGCAAATATTCTCCTGTTCTTGGCCTTTAATTCAATTAATTTAACCAGGCGCCAAATGAGAGACTTCGACGTGAGTGTTCACCTGATAGAGCCTGGCTACCATAAAACAAATCTGTTGGAAACAGAAGCAATCACCCGGAGTCTGAGGGCAGCCTGGGAACACGCCCCAGCTCAAATCAAAGAAGACTATGGGGAAGAGTTTCTGGAGCAATGTGAGCATTCTTTGCTTTACCTTCCGAAAGCTGACAAAAATTAAAATCTAGCAAGTTTTAATTTTAGGAGGAGGAGGAAGAAGAAGAAGAGGGAGAGGAAGAAAAAGAAGAAATATAGAATGTCTGTGCCAACAAAAAATGTAAACTTCAATTAAATTGATGAAATGGTAAAACCACGAAAATGTATACAAGCCAAAGTAAGTATACTTATATTAGTTCGCGAAGAGGGAGCTTGGACGGCGCTCCAATATGGCGCGACGACCGCCTTGGTAACGTGGGCTCAGTGTAGCATCCTTGCATGCAGAGCCCTTCCAGATCGTGTATTCTGTTGAGACCAGTTGGGCCAAGATATGATATATTGGCCGATATTTCAAGAGAGGGGGTTGGGAGGGCGGTGGGTCAATATAAGTTAGAATACTGAATGAAATAGAGAATGACCTGTGTATGCCAAATGTATATATGGGAGTAAGGGTAACTCGGTAGAAGCGTTTTGAATTTCTGATACTAAAATAGCTCTGTATGTCACTTCAATTGCCCTCTTTTGCCTAGATGGGTCTTGGCTCATTACACCACCCCCACCAGATAATTTACAGGAATAACTCTGTCTTCAGAGATTTTAGTGTTCAGTTTTATAAATTTTGACACATAGAAAAGAACACAGACACAACTTAAAACAAAACAATACAAAAAACCAAAAACAAACAAAAAAAAAAAAGAAGAAAAAAAAAAAAAAACCCACAAAAAAAAACCACACACAAAAAAAAAAAACAACCCAAAACAAGACAAAATATTCATAAGAAAAAAAAAACCCCATACACCCCCCCCAAACCCCCCCCCCCCAAATATACTGGTATTTATGTGTAGAAGATTCTGTGGGATTATTTTCATGAAGAAAGTCCATGCATTTACTGAAAGAAAAAAAAACGTTTAATATGTATGCCCAGGAAACTTAATAAAATGATTGGAGGGAGATCACTAACTGCCCCCAATGACCTGTAAATCACACCTATGTGGCTAGTTTCCCTGAAATATCAGCTTGGCCTTTAATGTCTGTCTGCCAACACAGACACATTGTTTTTCTAGGAATTCTTTCTTTCTTTCTTTCTTTCTTTCTTTCTTTCTTTCTTTCTTTCTTTTTCGTTCTTTCTTACATTCTTTCTTTCCTTCTTTCTATCTTGTTACAGGCAAATTTGTTCAACATTTCATTTGAAAACTATAAGTGCAGAAACTCCGAACTTGGCATGATTATACACCCATATATGAAGTCTTGAATTTTTGTACAGAGATAAAATCGTTTCGAAAATTATGCATATCGGGGCAATTTGAAAATTTAAGTCTTGAATATCTCCAAAACTATTATAGCTGCAGGAAACTAATCCAACTTCAATTTATAGGTTTGTAACACTGCACATTTTTGTAATTATATGTGACCACTAAAGGTCCAAGTTCAAGTTTATTTGGACCATTGGAATTTTCATCTCAGCCATAACGCTATCAACTTTTATCCAATAGACCAGTTGATAGGACTTGGGTTTATTCGGTTCACTTCGGGAAGCGCACCCTGCTTTGTTTACATTTTGTGCTCGACCACGCTGGCCGTATCACACGTGGAAGGATCAGAAAGTTAAACAGGATGTGCTTGGGTTTAATGGTCAAAGATCAATGTTATTTGGACCTTTGGAAGTTTCATTTTACCATAACATGGTCTATTTTCATCCAATGTTAAGCATGTTGGACTCAACTTGCATGTATGGCAACACTGCACATCTGTCTAATTTACATGTGACCTCTAAAAGATAAAGGTCAAGGTTATTTGGCCGTTTGATATTTTCATCTAACCATAACTTGGTCAATTTCCATCTGATTTGGTTCATGTTTGGCTTACATTATAGATATTGTAACACTGTATATTTATGTTATTTACGTGTGGCCTCTGAAGGTCCATGGTCAAGGTCATCTGGAATTTTTAAATTTCCTCTTGCCATAACAAATTGTAGGTATTGCAACACTGTACATTTTTTTTGTAATTTACATGTAACCTCTAGAGGTCAAAGGTCAAGGTCATCTGGACCTTTGAAATGTTCATCTAGTCATATTTACAACTTTTGAAGGCACACAGATTTGCTTTGAAGGAAATCTTCTTTTTTAGTTATGCATCATGTATCTGGTGATGATGTTTGTGGTTGTGTCGGGGACAGCCCTGTGCAATTCCACGTGTAAATCTGCCATAACGCATCTATTGGGGTGAGAAAAACCAGAGATGCCGGATGTATGGTTTTTGCGCACTGCATTAGCGAAATTCATATTGGCCGCGACTCAAGGAAGGAAAGGTACAAACCATTGCGTCTTTCATGTTGTAGCGGATAGACCCATTTCGGTTTTCTCAGATAAGTCATTCTGATTGTATAGGTTGGTTTTGTTAGCATGTTTAACTCTGTTTTTTTTTTTTTTTGTAGCCGTTCAGATAGTGCTGGAGCAGTTAGTGTCTGGGTGGTTCATCACGTCAGACATCTCGGGCGTTGTGAACGCTTACGAGCATGCGCTCCTGGGAAAATTCCCGCGTGCGCGCTATGTCATAGGATTTGATGCGAAGTTCGTCTGGTTACCCCTACAGTACATGCCGGAGTGGATGGGAGACTGGCTTCTTGATAATCTGAATCGAAAGAAACCCGTGCCTGCAGTCTTAAAAAAATGAACCAACGACTTCGAATTTGTGTTGACAAAAAATTTATTCTTTGACACAGTTTTATATTCATGCTAATGCATAGTTTTCAAAGGAAGTATCAAGGCACTACATGCCACAATTTTAGAGCCTTGTCCTGCTAATTTCATTTTTAAAAGTGTGTCAACAGGTTAATTTTTTTCTTTAAAGTTATGACGTCGAGGCTCATTAGATTTCGCTCTCGTCACACACGTCAGGAAACAGGATGAGGGGACAGAGGAGAGCAAAAGCAGAAGTTTCTACTGTTCCCCTGTAGAGGATATTTCAGTCAATCAGGGCTAAAGTTGTGTATTCCCATTACTTTTCATTGTAATACAGCTTAATAACTTTAATACCACTGGTTGCAGAAACAGCAAAATTTGTGTGGTAAAATAATAAACATAGTTGAAATGTAAATAATATAAATTTTATTCTTGCAGCTTCAAAAGTCGTCTTTTAAATTGAGGTTAATTTAACATGCAATCCAATGAAAACGCAAATCTACAGCCCTGAAAAATTCTATGTATTGGATGTTTTCAGCAAAATACACAGATAATTGGTAATGTGACCTCTCCGATTTTGTGATTTGTGGTGGGGTAATTGTAAAAATGGTAAGTGAACTTGATATTAATAATTGTGGAACGGTGGCTGACTAACGTGAAATGTTTACAAAATGTCTGAACGGTTGAATCGAAAGAAACTTTTATGTGATTGTATGCGTCACAAAATTGGAATTCAGGTTCACAATGTCGGAGCTGTGGGGAGCTACTTGAACTGGGACCTTCATGTTGGACATGGTAGTGTTCCCTTCATAAAGTTCCGACTTACTTGGTACATGGGTGACCTCACAGAGCCATACGTATGATGAATTTCCAGGTCAGCTAACCATGGGCCATTCACACAGGCCTCTCGTTGGTTTTTGTTTTTGTTTTCGTTTTTTGTTATTTGTTTTTTTGTGTAATCCAGCGTGTTACTCCATGATGATGCATTTTTTAAGGAAAGCTGGTGGGTCTAAGTAATTATCATTGAGACGAAGAAATAAAATTGAGAAAATTTTTGAAAATCAGCAATTTGTCTCTTAACAGTTTTCTTTGTTTTTCATTCCCTTGACAATAAAGCATGAAATGCATTTCGTCCTTAACAGCGTTGGTTTTTTATATTTGACAGAAACGTTTATCTGCCGGTATTTTAGTAATGGAGCGTCTTTTTAGTTCAAGGAATGAGCGTTTATCCTCGATTTTGTAAATTCACGCCTCTCATTACAGGTTGTGCCAATCAGATAGTTTTTCATCGCAAACTGT
The DNA here is from genome assembly GCA_964020975.1 of Hermodice carunculata. Classification (NCBI taxonomy): domain Eukaryota; kingdom Metazoa; phylum Annelida; class Polychaeta; order Eunicida; family Amphinomidae; genus Hermodice; species Hermodice carunculata. The sequence continues at coordinate 108,618,925 of OZ026612.1, forward strand.
TGTTTAAATAATCTACATGTACGTAATTTGAAACCATCACTTGATCCGTCGTGGTTTACACGGTTTATATATTCGCACCAATTATCAATACAGTTATTATATAATTTCATCTTCAATATTGCAATATGCATTTTCCTAATATCAAAATTAAAATTGAGGCTATTATTCTCAAATCGAAAATTATCCCATAATTTTCCCATAAGAAGTGTCCAGTTATTAGTTTCGAATAATTGAGTTTGCCAATTGGCCTTAGAAAAATGTGGTTGGTTCGAGTATATGAAGTCTTTGCCAATACTTCCTGCGTGAGGAAATATGCCTACGAGGACAGGGAATTGACCCAGTTTAGCTCCTACTGCAGTATTACACGATTTTCTATTTACTCTTAATATATATTTGGAAGATGTTGACAGCAATCTTTTCAACAGGAATGTGCTCACACAAATTGCTATGGCTGCTCCTATTAAGTTCCTTAGTAAAGAAGGGCGACCAAATTTTGCCACACTAGCCCAAAATAGGAATCACTAGAACTTGAAATAATTGACAGGCTAGAAATAAATATGTAATAGTCACTTATGTTTAACGGACTAAATTTAAAAGGCTATTTATAATATTTAATCTGTTTGATTTTCTTTTTCTTATTGAGTAAGTTCTTGTACTTCTCCTCTGGCCATCAGAAACATGAAGTAAGTGAATATTCAAAGGACCATCGTGAAAAAGGTGCCGACAGATTTCAGTCTACTTCTTAGAGCTTTGCAGTCATGATCGGGCCAGTCTTTATAGTTATATCTAACCATAGACCTTCGGGGTTTGACTGTGTAAGCAGCAGAGGGTCGCCCCTTACAACATTTAACTTTAGCTCTGTCAGTAGCACAAATGATGTCATCAGTAAATTTTCTGGTGATATAATCAATTGCAAACGTCGTAGATCCACTGTATTGAATTGTTCGGTTGCTGTTTGACAAAATTAGAAGATAATTCAGTTTTTTTAATTTCTGAGCTTCAGCAGGAGACCAACAGTATTTGACAGTAAATGATAAAGCATGTCCAGCCGGAACAGGCCTGTGGACAGAACACAGGACAAAAGACAATTAATAGACTATTCCAAAGGATTATATACATGGAAAAAATTAATATCGTTACGTATATCTGTAGAACATAGATGTAATCGATCACACTAGGTGATCCGCTGTAGCTAAAACATGTACAATTACCGAAATAGTCTCCTAGTGTACGTCCGTTCAATATATGCATACCAGTGGTGTGACTGCTAGATAAATATCGCGATTGAGTTTTAAAAAAACTCTTATACCGTTTAATCAACAAATCTCGCTAGATGAAATTGGCAACAACTTTACAGTATTGCCTATTGCGCTTCTTATACAGACAGCAATGCCCCCAAAATGTCGAGTGCTGTTCAAACTCCCGCCTCTGATATTCTGATAGACCAAATACCCAGGTAAAGTGAACTTGTCATTTGAGCCACAATGTGTCTTTGCTAAGCATACGATATCGCTTTCACACAATAATGAACTAAAACAGGATCTTCCATTTTAAAGAACCTTTGGCCGTCAATACACTTATGCAAATCATCCATATTGATGCAAGCAATCGAGATATCGGTCTGCATAGAGTATCGAGATGACAAAGTTAAATGTGTAGTGGGAGTTTCGAAAATTAATAATTTAAGATATCGTGGATGTCAGGTGAGCCAAGGGTTTAATCAGTCTCCCTTGGTGGCCTAATCCAACCCGAGAGCCCACTTGAAAGCATAGGCACTTAAGTTAACCCCCTCCCCTAATGAGATACATACAATTGACCACAAAAATGTTGACCTATACCCATAACAGGCACATTATGAGGTGTGTAATTATATTACGTCATACTAACTATAAGTCTACCAGGGGGTTCCAACCAGTCTCCCTTGGTCGGCTGGTGCAACTCGAAACCTCACATGAAAACATGGGTCCTCAGATTGGTGAGAGATATGCAGTTTACAGTCAAAATGTTAACCTATGCCCATAACACTTCATAAAACAGGAAGTTAGATTATATCTAACTTATTATAAGTCCACCAAAGGGTGAAAGCAGTCTCCCCTGTTGGGATGACCCAACCAGAGAGCCCACTTGTAAGCATGGGCCCCACGCTAACCCCGCCACCAGTGGGGCACCTGCACTTGACAAGCATATTGGTAATCTATGCCCATAACAGGCACTCTATGAAGCATGAAATTGTATCAAACTGATTGGAAGTCCACCAAAGGGCTTAGGCAGTCTCCCCTGGTGGGCAGGCCCAACACGAGCGCCCACTTGAAGAGTGGCCCCTCTAGCACGAATGAAGGTGGGGTTAAAGAATAATATGTAAAAAATTTAGACTTCGTCGGGTTAAGATAATTATCACTACAATGTAATGTGACAGTCTTATTGTAATTAACGGTCACATTACTGCAGGCAGCTGCACAACGTACGGTAGATTCTAACTACGCAGCATATAATAGGTCTTATGCCGCAAAACCTCCAGACCGGTCGCACGGACTCAGAAACTGAAATCAGTTTTAATCTATTAAATTTCTTAAAAACACATATACAGTACACATCTTGCATGTTTTCCTTTGTATTGCCTAAAATATGAGCTCATGAAGTGCACTCAGTGATAAAACACACGACGTACAAGTCACGAATTGACAGAAGCTTTTCTAGATCAGCCATCTTGGCAAGATATTGGTTTACAGCAAGTTCCGCAAGCAAGCCGTGGTTTTCTTTAAAAAAACTCTGGTTTTTATGATCAATACCCAGGGTTTTGGTACAAAACCCTAGGTATTATTACCAAACCCAAGGTTTTCTGGCAAAACTGAGGGTTTTGTTTTGTTCAAAAATAACAAAACCGAGGTTTTGTGATTAAAAAAAAAAGGTTTGCTCTTAAACTGTGGGTTTCGTGTTCAAAACCCATGGTTTTGTACCTAAACTCCAAGTATTGTTCATGAAAACCACGATTTTGTGCACAAAGCCCAGAAAAACCCAGAGTTTTGCAGCAAAACCCAGAAAATTTGGGTCTTGTAGCAAATGGGGTAAACAACTGTGTAATGTGGATCTCGACAAAATACAGAAAATCTCTTTTTGTTCATGCGGGAACAAATCCGCTCCATGCTGCTATATGTACCAGGCTTGCTATAGATCCCAGTAGTGCTGGGCAGAGCAGTCAATGCACCATGACTGAGACTGGTGTCCCAGCTGGTCTGTTTTTGCCTGAAGCTAGTTGTAGAAGTATGACTTTATTGCACAAAGTCCGCAAGGGACAATAGCAGATAGAATACACGTCCACAGATAAATGTGTCCTTGTGAGGACTATGAGTACCAGTACAAAATGCACGAAATTAGATGATTTATAATTTGATATTAGAACTAGAGTACTAAGTATAAACAGCGTTCAATTAATAAATAAAATCCAAGTGTTCTATAGTCAGCTGACTAGTAAATATGTGCAAAGCACCACACGACTATGATAGCACAGTTCCATTGTCGACAGTTCCTGTGTATTGTCCAGTGTCTAGCCATGGAATTGCAGTGAGCACCCATATATATCAAAATTTAGAATTCTGGCGTCAGTAGCACTTTATGTCATTCTTGGCAGCTAATAGCAACACTGAAATTGACAGCATATCTCGATAAACACCATCATAATTCTACATGTTCTAGCAGCTACAAGGTAACTCCCTATAAAGAAGTTCAGTACTTAAGTATTTACTTCTAAGTACAATCAGTCATATGACACATTCCATGAATACAAATAATGGTATTTGTACATGCTGAAAGGGGAATGAGTCGGGAATGAGTCCATGCATGGATAGAATGTATCTGTATGAATGTTCTAACAAACAGGATTAAATAAGGTGGCTCTTTTATGGCATGTAACATTGAGTCTCGATAGTTTGGGTATAAAATACATTTTCTTTTTTCAAAGGATTAGCAACAAAATTTAGCAGCTTCAAACACCACTTCGTTTTCTGCAGTCATGAGGTGAATGAATTTTTCTGAATTACTGAAGGGCAGAAAAATTGGGGCATATATTTGTGACCTTTTGGAATAGGTGACACCTTTCATTTTTGCACCTGGAACAGTTTATTAGAAAAAGCAATTCCTCTTTTAAAACAATACATGCAGTACACAGCCTTTCCTCTTTTGGAGTCTTTGGTCTGGTATACTTCCCTGTCTCGATATTTACGATATGACAGCCTGACCTTAACTTTGTGAGAGCAGAACAGTGTTGCTCTATTTTCACATCACGAAGATTTTCATATTGCAAATATCACTTGTATTACGAGTACAAAATCAGTCTACATCTGTAATTGTATTTAACCATTTTTCGGTATATAATTGTTTATATAACATAATCAGCTGTACCAAGTCGAGTTTTTACTCTTTATAACCCTCTTGGGGGTTAAAACGTTTTGCCACCAAGTAATATTATTATTCGATAGTCATTCTGTCTTAGCAAGACCCAATAGGGTTTCAGGCCTTTTACTATATATATATGGTCTCTGTATTTTATCTACACAAAACAGCATCAATTCCAATGGGTTGTATGCCGAATTCACCAGATGGTGCCGCAAAGGCAGTCTTTTTGTGTGCACCAAGTCTATATTTGGCTCAGTTGTACCTTTTCGAGTACCGTAGACTCAACTCTATGGAAGACCTTTTGTACAATAGGGGCACATAGAGGTACCCTCCAAATGTCAGCCCCATATAGAAGAATTGCTTTAGTGAGTGAGTTAAAGAGATCTATTGCTACTTTGGGGAGAGAAGTGTTTATAATCAATAATTGTTTTTAATTTGAAGCAGGCTTTAGTGGCCTTTTCTTTGAGCTCCGAGATGGCTAAGTTAAATGAATCAGAGTTGCTGAAGGTCACATCGAGATATCGATAAGATTTAACACACTCAATTGGCTTATTTCTCACGTGGAAGTGCTCTGTAAGCAATTTACCATTTTTGTTGAAAATTATTATTTTAGTCTTGCTTAGATTTATTTCAAGTTTCCAAGTCTTGAAGTACTGGTACAAATTATCAATACAGATCTGCAGGTCTGCTTGGGAGCATGATAATAAAACAAGGTCATCAGCAAATAAAAGACATGGAATTATTTCGGATCCTAAGCTCACAGAGTCATTTTCTTATTTCCTTAGCTAGATCATTGATATATACGGAGAAGAGTGACAGTCTCAAGACCTCGCCTTGTCTAACTCCTTGAAATACTTAGAAAAAAATGGGGTGATTCCGAATTTTGTTTTCACACAACTATTTATATTTCGATACATGCTTCTGATTATATCATACAAGTGGCCATTTATCCCAGATGATAATAGTTACACAGCAGGCCGCTATGCCAGACTTTATCGAACGCTATTTGCAGTTCGACAAAGCAGTTTACTTTCGAGGACAAACATATGGTCAGAGGTACGGGTATTTTTTTTTTTTTTTGGAATGCAATTTGTTCTTGTACCCTAATTTTGATATTCAAAGAGAAAATTTGATAGCCTATCATTTAAAACTGTACTAAAGACTTTTGCCAAGTTACTGCAGAGTGTTATTCCCTTATAGTTCGCAGGGCTACTTCGATCTCCACTCTTAAAAATAGTTGAAATTAATCCCTCCCTCATTGTGTGTGGTAGGTGCCTACAGAATAAATTTTGTTAAAAAGTAATGTCCGAGGTTTACATAAAACAGATACCCCGGTTATAAGCATTTCATTTGCTATACCATCTGTAGCACACCCTTTACCCTTTTTAAAGATTTAAGTTCCTTCATCACTTCTGACTCCTTGATCGTATAAGTTAAGTTTGCTGAAAAAATTTTCTTTATTTTTTGAGCTGATTTCATATCATATCCATTTTTTCAAAAACAGGATCGTCAGTTGGCTTTGCAAATAGCTCTCTCAAATAACTATCCAATTCCATGGGCGTGATGGAGTCTGACTTAGATGACTTTGCCTGATTTTTAGGTAGCTCATTTACCAGCTTCCAGTATCTACTGGGATCTTTACTTTGTAATATTTGAATATTTTCCAGGATTTGATTCTTATAGTAACCCTTATTCTGTCTTACCATTGCTTTAAACTTTTTTTTTTTTGCATAAAACACCTTTGCGAATCCTCTTATCAAACGGTTGGCTTGTAGGTTTTTACAAAGTGATTTAAATTCGTTTTTAAGGTTTATACATGCTGGGTCACACTATTATTTCTTTCTTTTTTTGTCTGCGGTTGTTTGTTTGTTTGTTTGTTTTTTTAAGTGTTTTATCAGCTACATCATAGATCACCTTAGTTATCCTATCTGTTGCTGCATTTACATTGTTGTCCAATTTAATCATTTCACAAATTTGGTCAAACCTGTACTAAATCTCATCTGAAACTATGCTGTTATAAAATAGCTCGCTTGACTCAGCTTCCCATTTATGTTGATATGTTAAACTAAACACCTTGATCTTTTGTGAATCATCAGATGTGGATACATCAACCGTTATTAAAAAAGAGATGTGGCAATAGTCAGAAATTGTTTCGTACCACTCGTGTACTTTAAAATAATTAATGTAATGTAACAAGGCATGGTGTACGATGCCATAATCAAACGAACCAGAGCCATCATACTGACGGCAAGTAACCTTTCCAAGACAGTCCCCAAGTACCCTTCCATTTAGTATTTTCAGACCACTAGCTTTACAAATATTCAAAATTGTTTTTCCATAGGACTGACAGATCTTGTCTTGGTTAAATTAAATTTGTATAGGTCTGTCAGGAGTATAATCTCTATCATGTACTGGCAAGTATGAACAGTCATCATTATGAATGTAATCTAGCTCTGTTGCAGTGCTGGCGTTAAAGTCACCAGTGAGTAATACCTGCCCCTTCTGTGAGAATCATATAATGTTTCTTTCAAGAGCATCAAAAATGTCTGTGTTATCATTTACATTGAAGAGTATTGGGGGCTTATATATACGATTGCTAAATATAAGTCACTTGGAAATTTTGAAAAAGAATTTTGATAAATTAGGCCAGATTATATGGCCAATCAGATTCTGTGATTTTGCAAGAGAGACCCCACTAAACACTATTTTTCTTAACTAAGGCGGCTATACTGCCAGAATAGCGTTTTGCTGTGTGTTTTTTTGATCTGCTTACCTGAGCAATGTTTACATAACCATCAAAGTCGATACACATGGTACAGTTGGTATGAGTTTCAACTAACCTTGTTATGTCATGCTTACTCAAGCTTTTTTTCACCTCGGGTACATCTGGCTTGTAACCATGTACATTATTTGTTACTCCATGCCCATTCAACATAGCAATTTTAAGTCTGAGATCATTATTTTAAAAGATCATATACATGTGCATAAATTTGCGTTGTAGTTGACATGCCTTTACACATAGTCAGAGATTCATTTCTGCCCCATGCTGGGTATCTTACTATTTTAAAAAAAATTTTTTGTACCTGTTACCTGTTACTATAGACACCATCATTGCCTGACACAACTGTCTAACCAACTAATGTGGTTGTGGTGATTGTGCTAATTTTGATCTGTCGGTAATATCTCCCACCATCATGGTTGCCAGGCCTTTTGTAATGCACACGGCCCTGCGTTACATCACTATGTTCATTTGTATATAGCTGTGCTCTGAGTCTTTGTGTGGGTAATTGGCCCCTACGACGGGACTGGTCACCATGCCTGTAAGTTGATTTGCCTGGTCCAGTCTTAGGAGCGCCTGTCGTTTTGTCAGACACACCTTGTTGACCTTGTCCTTGGGGGGGTATTTAGAACCCCACAGAGCACTCTTCTCATATTGTCACAAGTTTCTTTGTCCCTGCCTCGTTGAGATGCACTCTTGGTTTCTCATTCTTGAAGTATTTCTCAGTCGCCTCATCATTTTCTACCAGGTTACTGTTATCACAGATTGCAAAATCAAGACTTTGCTCATTTTCTTTCACCAACCTCAGCCATTACTTGTTTGATATGCATTTCTCTATCCATTCTCCCAGGTGGCAAGGAAATCACAATTTTTGATGGGGGGAACTTGTGCTTGCTCTATTTGCATTTGTCAGGGTTTCACTTCTAGCTGATTTGAGCTCTTATTCTAGTCTCTTTATTTGCTCTCTTGCAGCTGTGAAGTCTCTTTGAGCAAGTTGCAGTTTTAGTGCCGTGTTTTCCTCTTTGAGGTGTAGAATTTTACCAGTCAGGGACTCCTCAATGGTAGAAACTCTTTGCTCTACTTCCATGTATAGGGACAATAACTACAATACCTTTTCCATACTATTTGACTAAGCACTGTTACATTTCTGTGTATAGCCCATTACGGCCCCACCTTTGACACAGCTGTTTTTGTCACTATCGTCGTTGTTATTCTGAGGATCATGACTTGTTGTGTAGCGGTGTTTGTGGAGGGTCTCTTCCTCGGATTCACTTGTGGTCATTTGTACTGCAGTCTTGCTTTCTTTGTCGGGGGAGGGGGGCATTACTGTTTTCCCGGTTTTGTGTTTGCATTTGTTCTACATCCAATGAGTCATGAGATTCGTCACTTTGGTCTTTATCAGGTCTTCAGCAGATTGTAGCACTAGATCAGTTATCATCTTTAGAAGGGGAAATTCTTTTATTCACAAATTGATCTGTTGTATTCTCTTGTGCCATGATGGTCATGGTCGAAAAGAAGACTGTGATTTTGAGCAGTTTCTTGTTTTCAGAACCTTGTGTTTTTTGACTCGCTGAGATTTGAATGTCCGTGAAGGTTGGTGGAGCAAGTGACCTAGTGTATCTTTGTCTGAGTTTTGACAGCTCTGTGTGGCTGTTATTCCAGTCTATTTCAGCTGCCACATCGTTTCCATATTATGGTACCATTTTGAATTAACAGTCACCACAAATCTCTGCCTGGTTATATATGAGAGACTTATTATACCACTATTTACTTACAGTAGTGTCCTTTTGGCAGGGTAACTTGTATTTCGCAACCGTCAGTGTCCTCTCTACCACATAATTTCCACAAAGTGTTTTAGGCTTTCGTCAATACAAGCTTGAAATTCCCGCTAGAGAGTCAAACGTAGTGCCCCTGCCATGTTGAACCAGAAGCTATGAGTCTGCTGGGCTTAATAATCCCAAGGGGGCATAGACACTGGACTTTTAGGCAGAATAAGCCCAAGTATACCCTATGTTAGAAATAGACTACATACAGTGCTGAGTTGGCTGGACCCATCAAAGTATAGTCTTCCAGTCTTCAATGACTGTTTTCACAACTTTGTGAATTTTTGAAACAGTGTGTGAATTGTGTCATCTCAGTTGACACATTAACGTCTTTATTTTCTCGTAATCAGTGAGATGAAGCCTGTTCTTTATAGCCAAGACAAGAAACACTGAGACAGTATAGTGCTTGTATCAGTTCACAGGTGCATGTATACATGTAGTTTTGTGACAGTGTCTGTTAAAATTTGTTTACATAATGAAGGAACAAAGACAGTTCTGTATTGCATATATACATATACTTGATTTGATACATGTATACACTGTACATGTATATGTGAATGTTTGACTGATGTACATATAGATGCATGTATACTCATCCATAATGCCCAAAAGAGCTGACCCTCTCGGCAGCGGCCACGTTTCTCTGGTCCGATGGGTGCCCACTGTAGATATGTTACACTGTATGAGTGAACATTGGTATTGTATGTTTGAGAAATTACACTTAGACATTTTGTTTTTTTTTTCAAGAATTCTTTCTTTCTTTCTTCTTTTTAGCCAAATTGGTGTGCATTTTTTCCTCAGACACATATTCTAAAAACCACCAACCTGCCATGGTGACTGACCTAAGCAGTGAAATTGTGCATCTCATTTGGAATGGCCATAATGTTTAGAGTTTTGAAAATTAGGGGCAATTAAAATTTTAAAAGCTCGATATTTCCCAGACTATTGCAGATAGACACAAAATTTCGATATGCATGTATACGTTTGTGACACCTGCCAATATAATGGACAGCATATGAAAGTTGCAGGATTTAAACTTATGATAATTAGGGGCATTACAAATAAATTTAAACGTTGAATATCTCCAAACTATTATACAAAGAGATGCCATTCCAGCTTCACTTGATAGAATTGTGGTAAAGCCATGTCCAATGAACCATGAATCAAAAGTTGTAGGATTTTTATTTATGCAAATTAGGTGATTTTGCAGGATTTAAATCTTGAATAGCTTCAAAACTATTATAGATACAGGTGTCATTCCAACTTCAATTTACGGGTTTATGACATAGCCACATCCAATGAAGCATGGTCAAAAATTGTACAATATATATATATATATATATATATATATATATATATATATATATATATATATATATATATATATATATATATGCAAATAAGGCAATTACATAAAATTAAAAAGTTGACTAGATTCAGAACTAGTATAAATATTGGTTTCATTCAACTTCAGTTGATAAGTTTCTGACATGGGCACATCCAATGAACCAGGAACAAAAGTTGTAGCATTTTGATTTATGCAAATTGGGCTTATACACAAGATTTTGAATATGTTGAACTATGGCAAAATGTAGCATTTGAAATTGTTCTCATTTTGAAGGCACCCAGACAGTTTTACTGTGAAGCAAATCTTCTTTTCTAGTTCTGACTTGCCGCCCCCCCCCCCCTTGACGAAGACACCTCTGTCTTTCAGATACTGTTTAACCCTTCCCCCCTCAAGTCGGTCGTATCCAGCCGCATCGAGGTCCCCCTCAAGCCGACCGAATCCGGCCCTTTTCAATGCATGCATGAAAATCGTTTTTCCTGTCTTTGTCAAGTCATTTATCAGAAAATCATAAAAACCAACGGCTGAAGTAGGCATTTTTGTATCATTTCCTTCATACCAACATTGTGATTGAAAAGCAGGATGAAGAGTTGATTTGGTGCACAGGTACTCGTAGCGAAATAAATTAGGCAAATAATATGTTACTATTATTATACTAGTGTTTGCATGGCTATTTGCCACGCCTCCCCGACTTGCTGGGCGCCCAACTGAGGGCGCTAGTGGGAAAGGTTTGAAACATTGCTAATCTGTGTCACACTGACTTGTCTCACGCTCGCTTTTATTTCTCACCAACTATTCAACCCACCTACATGTAATTCACAAAGTTTATCCAACACAAGTTTTTTAGTTCGTATGCCGACTTTCAGCCCGATCAAATGTTTTGTTCCGAGTTCACGGCTTCGCAAAATTCTTTATTCACAAAATAGTTCAAATTCGGACACTAACCCATCACATCGAGCGCCACAGATCAGTCACCGTTTTGTCACGATTTGTGACGGACACATGAAATATTTCAAGCCATTTACCCAGTGGGCATTTGGATATGACATAGGACTATGAATTACGCGCAGAAAACAGTTCGTCGATGGATAAATGTATACACATGACCGTGACAAAACGGTGACTGATCTGTGGGGCTCGATGTGACGGGTCAGTGTCCGAATGATTCAAACCTTTCTCACTAGCGCCCTCAGTTGGGCGCCCAGCAAGACGGGGAGGCCTGGCAAATAGCCATGCAAACACTAGTATAATTGTAACACATTATTTGCATAATTTTTTGCGCTACGAATACCTGTGGTTTGGTGAAACTACTGATAGTGCGAAGAACACCATCGATCAACATTACGCTGTTTACAATGCACATCCAGCACTTCTAATGAATTTGACTTTCCCGGGGGTCATGTGCACGTGTTTGTTCCCTATGTGTGTTTCCCCTTTAATATAGTTTCTGTGTGATGGTTCTCCGTCAAAATTTAATAATTTCGATAAAAATAAACTTGTTGCGTTACGTATATCTCGCCCGTTTTGGAAAGTTAATTGGAGAACAGCATCCATGTTTGTTGATTTCAATACATTCATCAGCAGTTATTGGAAATGGAAGTACTCTTTTTTTATCGTCGGCACCCCAAAGTACTTCCCGATGGTACCGAAGTAATGCCCGATGTATTCTGAGTGCCATATTTGGATCAATGATCTATAGCCGCGAATGAGTGTCCAAATATGGACATTATGGTCACATTTGACTGATTTTTACGGCGGGAAATATCTACACACATGAAATTTAGCCAATCGGAGGGGAGTATTCCAAAACAGAAGAAACTTTAGGCTTTCCCACGGTACCAACCATTCCAGACATTTGTTAACAAACTGGCCCTACGGGGAACGCAGTCTAGTAGAGACTTGCATTTTTTCTGGGAATTTCAACACTTTTACTTGACGTAAACGATTATCAACAATTATTTATATTGCATGGACAAATAAATCTATACATTTTACAGCAAAGAAAATGTCACTTCCAAAAGCTGCGATGTTGAATCAGCTGTACTACCCACACGTGCCGACACTCTCCCTACCATGCGGAAACAGACAGCGACTGTATTCTCATAGCACATTTTCATCGTTCATAAGGAATTAATTCGAAGAGTAGAGAGGACCCAAACCAAAGTAATGTGAGGGGGAAAAGGCTAAGCCAGCAGACTTTCTGTTTTTTTTTTTTTTTTTTTGGTTTTTGTCTTTTGTTTGTTTGTTTTTTGAAGTATTCTTTATCAATTTCGGACCTGCACGTAATTTCACCTATGGTAAACAATGGCCTCTAGTGCAACACACATTCAAGTGTCCCGCATATCCTACCCACAATGCCATGAGCGCTGCACCTTCCTGAGGACTTCTGCACACGAAACGCAACCTAAATCCCACGTAATATGTCAAACTATTTGAAGAGAGGCCCATCTGACACTATATTTAGTCATATCTTTAAATCGATTTCATCATATGATGAAATAGGCTGTATTTTAACACATATTTAAATATCTTTGATTATATGATACAGCTTGTTTAAACATTAGATACTTATGGAACTATCAAAATTAATGCTCCCTCTAACCGGTACAATTTGAACAGATGATGAAATGATTTAACATTTTTTTTTATTTTTCAAAGTTTCATGACGATAGAGAAGAAGAAAGAATAAATTCATCATTTTCTGCAAAATTTCAAATGGCGATGCACCTCAGTATTTGAGAGATATACTGCCAAGCGCTGTTGGCTAGAGGAACCAGTAAAATGTTGGAACTGGTTATAACTTACCTTTAATTCGAGCCTATTTAACGCATCCTTTTTACCATCAGTTGTCCGTATTTGAAACAACTTATCGCCTGCCACTCGTGATGCTGAGTTTCTAGATGATTTTAAAAATAAATTAACCCGCAATACGTTAAAAGTTAATCCATTATTTTACTTTGGTACCAGGCGAGTAGCTGTTTCACATGCGCGTTTGCGCATGAAATGTAGCATGCTTAAAGCAGACCTGCAGTGTAGATGATACAAATTTTACCCCGTCTAAAACTCCTTGGAGTTTCAACTTCCCACTGGATTTTAAAGTTTTATGTCAGATAGAAGTAACGGAATGTTTTTCATTTTAAAATCCCTGGATACTACAAAGGTTAATGGGCCAGATTGGATAAGGGCACGTCTTCTTGAGAAAGTTGCTCGTGCAATTTTCGAGCCGCTTAATTGAATTTTCAACAACTCACTGTAAAAAGAGATCCTTTCCAAGTAAGTGGAAAAAGGCCAATAATGCCCCAATTTTGAAAGAAAGGACCACCCCCATTGACTGTAGCAATTACAGACCTATCCCTATCTGCCTTTAAGCTGTGTTGCCAAAATCTTTGATCGAGTCATTTTCAAACAGGTTTTATACTTCTTCCGTGACAAACAGACGATTTTCTACTGTCAGCCCAGTGTCACACCTGGTGACAACACTATCAACCAATTGTTTTTCTTTTATGATCATTTTTGTCAAGCTGTTGATTTGTAAAAATAGGTCAGAATACTTTTCTGAGACATCTATAAAGCTTTTGACGGAGTATATCATCCTGGGCTGTTACATAAACTGGAATAGACTGGATTCACTGGACCATTATTAATGTGGTTTAACGAATACCTATAACCGTCTTCAAAGAGTGGTTATGCAGGGTGGTATTCTTCTTGGGGCCGATTCGAAACAGGTGTCTCCCAGAGCTCTGTTTTGGGTCCTCTTTTGTTCTTAATTTTCATAAATGATATAATAAAAATGTAATGCAATCACCCATAAGATTATTTACAGAGGATACCACCTTATTCATTACTCTGAATGAACCTGCTGCAGCACTGGCTTGTCCTAATTCTGATCTTCAGGAAATCGAGACTTGGGCTGAACACTGGCTGATTGTATTCAATACATCAAAGACTAAATCTATGATTATCTCGATTAAGAGAATATCTAGAACACATCCAGATCTTGTATTCACGGATCAAACTTGGCAAAACGAAACCGAACACAAATATCTTGCACTTAAGGACAGCTAAGACACCAACAATAAATCCCACTTTAATCGATCCCAGCTCAAAATGTATTTGCGTTAAGAAAACAAATCATATATCTGTGTCATCGCTAAACTGCAAAATTTATATGTTTCATGTTTGGATGTCTGCGATAATTATTGTTGAATAAGCAATTAAAAGTTGACCGCAAACCATCCACCCCATAAATTTCGATATACGTCACTAATTATTTGGGATAATCATAATTACACTTGCCTCTCAATCTTTACATACTGGCAACAAAAACCATCCTGCAATTTTTTATATTTGGCTTAGTTTTTCTGTTATCCATCCTCAAATTTTGACATTTCAATTTTCCCTTTGATTTTCTGGATGTTAATTTTCTTCATTTCTTAGGAAAAAAAAGAACGAGGCAAAATTTTAAAAATGGCTGAATTATTTTGCAGTTTGGATATTGCAGAATCAAAGGCCGTTAACCGGATTAAATTTCGCCCAGCCGTTTTCTTGGAATAAACATTCCTAGGTGGGGTTCTGGTGCTATTTTCTTTTCTGACAAAACGAGCTTCAAAGGCCTTTGGTTTCGATCGTTTGGCAACCGAAGTTGTGTTGCCTTGCTTCAATGGGGCGGCCTGCGGCCGCTCGTGGTCAGTGAAAAGGTGGTGGGTTTGCTTCTCAGCCCCTACCTCTTCATCCCATTTTTAGGGATAGTGTTTTATTGTATGTACTCGTATTTGTATACTTTATTTAGTGGCTTTTTAGACTTGTCTGTACACTTTACTTAGTTAGCTTGTCACTATTGGGTAATTATTTTCTCAATGAGTTCCATTTCTCTTTCCTACCTGAGTTTTGTACCGCTATTTCGTATGTTTTCTCTTTTGTTCACGTTTATGCTTATTTCGATATATTTATTTGTACTGTTGTTTCCTCATCCTTGGAAGTGCGATAGAATATTATTATGTACATAGGTATTGTTGATTAAAGTTCCAGTTTTTCAACGCCTGTCTTTGGCGTGCAGGGCTACTTGTTACGATGCCCACCTTTTGAATATTAGCAGAACTCAACAAAGAATGACAACAATGATATATAACTTTAATAATAACCATATATTAACAATCAAAATCAGTACAGAGAAGGGAGACTTATCTCCACTGATATTTCAACAGTGAAACAGTCTTAGGTAAATCCTAACCCCTGGTGAGATTATCCACAGGTATTGTCCTACAGTTCCAAGTCGTATAACAGGTGCCCAATGATCTGGCACAAATCCCACAGAGATACAGTTTTGGGTCCAATGTGGTACTGAAAGGTGTGGCGCTGATCCCATCCCACAGAGGTACGGTTTGGCTCCAATGTGGTACAATATACCAGTCCACCCAAAGACAATGTCCACACTCCACAGGTATAAAGTGTAAATGGGTAGCACCAAATATACAAGTCCACTCAAGGCACTGTCAACACTCCACAGGTAGAATGTAAACAATGGGTCACAGTCCCAATGGCTTGATGACAAGACACAGCTTCTGTCAGAACCTTCAGAATTCTCTCTTCTCTTCTCTCCGTCAGGAAACCATCTGCTTTATATCTAGATGCAGAAATATTACCACTGTTCCAGAGCTTTTCAATTAGTCACACATCACAGTGCATTGAGATCTGTCTGGATCACCTCATATGAATGCAAGTCACCATTCTAGCTTATTCCACACGTTTACTAGTTACATGTGAGTCACCCACAAAAGATGCCAACTCAGTGGCTCTGCAGTGATCCTGCACAGTATTCATTGCACTCAATGACCCGGCACACACTGAATGAATACAGTGACCTGTCCAAGTGAAAACAAACAGCCATACACATTTTCATAACACACTGGGGTTATCCATTGCGGCACGGCCTTTGATGGGACATCGTCTGAGGATTCCTGCTTCTCCTGAACATTTAAAGTTTCCCTTCATTTGAACGCTAAAGAAGCAGGCGTAGAGTAAACCACTAAGGCTGTGATATGTATGCATGTCAGCATCATATCAGAGTAAACCACTAAGGCTGTGATATGTATGCATGTCAGCATCATATCCCAAACACACTTTCGCCATGCCGCCTGATTTCGCGGCGCCGCCGTGATACCACTCGCGTTTTGCCATGGGCAGTTGCTACCTGTAGCCACCTGACACACTGTTAAGTGCGATTGACGGGTGGCATTGTTCCGCTATAGGCGGCTGAAAACCCCCAAAATGAGAGATGAACATCCACATGCCTGTTTTTTTTGTGTGTTTTCCTGATATTTCTATTTTAGGTAGGAGTTTCAAATTTTGTCAACTTATAGAAAGGACATTTAACTTGTAAAAAGCGTTAAAATCTCAAAATCGTCCATGCAAAGGTTTCTGGTGCTTTACCTGTCCTTACACTGCGATCAGATTTGACGTGGTCCAGTCACATAAACGGAATTATTAATAAAGGTATGAAAATCGTTGATATTTTGAAACATTTATAAAATGTGTCTCAGTAGAAAATCCCCAGAAATCTTGTATCTCTCTTTCATTCGCCCAATTCTTGAATATGGATCTGCTGTCTGGGATGGATGTATTTTATCGGAATCTGAACGATAAGAGAATGGCAGCCGCATGCGTTATAGCAGGTACAACTACTGCACCAATTGATTCATGCAGAGGCAGATTCAGAAAAATCGAAACGTCGAACTAAAAGTAAATTAATTTTATTTTGTGAAACAGTGCATGGATTGGGCCCCTTTTATCTACAAAATCGCACTAAAAGTAAATTAATTTTATTTTGTGAAATAGTGCATGGATTGGGCGCATTTTATTTACAAAATCTACTCCCGAACTATGTTCATGACACAAATTCTTATAAAGTACGATCAAATGGAAAGTCTCCTTCAGTGCGCACTCAGACCAATCTCTTTGATGTATCCTTCTTCCCGTTCACAGTCAAACTTTGGAACAGCCCACTTGTTCATGTACGAAATTCTGAAAATGTTGACGAGTTCAAATCCAGGCTCAATAATAACACAGGCAAATGTAACAAATGATATTATCTGGGGCAGAGGAGAGCGAGTTCTTCACGCACACTTGGGAATGAAATGTAGTATACTTCGGTCAGATTTATTCAATGGCGGTGTTGTGGACTTTCCGGGGTGTGCCTGTGGTACGGCGAACGAGGACGCGTTTCATAATTTTTATCAATGCATGAAATATAAAGTTCATCGCGACGAACGTCAAAATTCTGTCGTGCCTCTCGCATCTTTTACTGTCAGACACTTTTATTTGGGTCTAGAACTGCACTTTCAAATGAAATTAACATAAAATTGAAGGTGTTCATAGATACATTGTTGAAACAGCTAGATTTGACACCTGATTATACATGATACTGTGGTCCCTGTCTTTAGAGGCCACTCCAATGAGAGACCATTTGCCTTGGAAGACCAACCCTTCAACATAATTAGTACTTTTCTTGTTATTTTTACCTCCTATGAGGGACCATCTGTCTTGAGAGACCACGATTTGGCTATCCCTAGAGGACGTCTTTCAAGACAGGTTTCGCTGTATTCAATGTTGTATGCAAGTACATGGTTGCATAATTAGAGGGCCGACTGCAACCACCTCTCCCTGTCTCTGAGCACGTACCGTGATGTGTTATTCTTCCAGTCGTGTGGCTTGCCACACTATCTGTCACTGCTATTGTAGCGTTTTTTCTTTGCATCAGTCCTAAGTGTTGTCAATCGTCTATAATTTCTCTCTTATGTGTGCAAAAAGGATTAATATAGGGCACCGCCCTGTTTTTGCCTAATTGCGACAATAAAATATGTTTAAACCAAAAGCTAATCCATTATTTTACGTTGGGATCAGGCAACTGGTTGTTTTACATGTGCGTTTGCACATGGAATGTAGGATGCAAAATAAAATTAAATTATCTGCGGGGTTTCGACCCCCGTCACTCTACTGCCCCCCCCCCCCCAGTATGAACCCACATCTCCATAAGTATGCAATCCTGGTGAATTGACAATTTTGCAATTTGATTTGTATATACACACAGTGGTAATGCCTCTTTTTCAATGATTATACCACTCGAAGCTTTATGTTCTACATTGTGTTTGTGTAATATGTATAATTTACTTGTCCTAACGCTATATAGAGGTTCGTCCCAATGAGTGGTTTATATCTAGTTTTGGTGCGGAGGACACAAATCACGAATTATTAATTATAGATACTTAATTTGTAACGTATAGATATTTTCTGTGTCAATAAAGATGACGAATTACTTGTACATATGTATTGGACGCATCATGGAATTTACACAGTTCCATCAGTGCCCCCGCTGTAAAGGGGAAGTTTTTCTGAAAATAAATAAATATTAAATATTAAAGCAAGCCTGTTTAAAAATGTTCTTATTGACTCCCCTAGGTGTGCCTGTGGTAGGACGCTTTTCATCCTTTTCTGGAATGTGCAAATTTTAGGACTGATCGAGATAGACGGCAAAATATTGTAATCCCTTTGCCACCATTTACAGTCCAAACATTTTTGTTTGGTTAAAAAACTCTACTTTTGAAAATCACGAAATAATTTTTTACGTTGTACATTCATATATCCGATCAACAGGCAGGCCTGGGGCAGTCACTTGATATTAAAAGTATTCATATGCAAGTAGCGAAATGCGTATTCACTATGGCACACCCCATTACCCTTTAATTCTATCAGTGATGTCTTGTCTTGTCAATAATTATTCTCCTTGTGTGGCTTTGCCGATTTACCCCGGTGTCTGTCTACGTGTACTGATGTCCACTTCTGGGTACCGGCGTCTTCTTGTTGTATGAATTCTTATTCTCTCTTACTTTTTCATGTGCGAAAGGGATTTATATAAGCCTATGCCCTTTGTCCCAATCGCATTTTTCAAATATAAATATGGTTAAACCAAACCCTTAAGCCAATTGCTTCAAAACTGCTGCAGAGTACCCCTGGACCTCATTTTTTTTAAAAGTGGCGCTGTCATTTTTTAGTTTTTTTTATGCGTTTTTGCTATTTTCGACTTTCCCAAAGCCATCCCTCTGATAATGCTGAAATTTGGAGTAAAAAGTACCATACCGAGGGATCTAACAAAGTTATTTATTTGGTGGTGATGCTGTAGAGCCCTGACTTTTCCATTTTTTTTGAATCGGTGTACATACTGGTTTATGTATACAATTATATTGGACACAGCGTGAGCCAATGGGAATTAGAATGATAATTCACTTTTTGAAGTCGTCTCCAAAACCGCCAACCAGATACTTACTCTACTGGTTATGTTCAAATGGTCACATCCCAGTGATATTTGTATTTTTCTTTTTGTCTTGTTTCTTAAGCTCTTTTTTGGCAAATTAAAAAAAAAAAACTCTTTTGAACCGTCAGGTCAAATTTTTTTTTATATCTGCACAGGCACACTTCTTGAAATTCCTAGAACTAAATTTTTAACAGGTGGGGCTGCAAAACCTTTTTTGAGTGGCTGTGCATTTTTGCGACTTTGGACCTTTTTTCCCCCAAACTGTACAGGATTTACTTCAAGCTTGGTTGGAAAGTACTGGGACTCGTTTTCCATAAATTTTTGCTCACCATTTGGTGCTGATGGCATTTCCTAATGTTTAAAACCAATATTTACTTGTTAAGGATACCTGTACATGTTAGCATTCTTGCTATTTGGAGAGCAGCAAACCTGACATATCGACTTACACTTCAGTAACTAACCTATACATATGTTTACACTTTAACGTTTATCAGAGGGTATATTTGGAGTTTCTTTTCGTGCAATAGCACATGACTGCAACCGTCCTATTGTTTTAAACCTATATATATAAGACAATTTCACTGTCATTTGAAACAAAACCTAGCGTCTCCTTGCAAAGCCCATCCATTGAATATTTACTTTCATGAATCAACTGGTAACCACATTCTGATTTTGGCCACAGCAAACGTGTGAAGTAAGTATCCATTTGACCCATTAACAATGACAAAATTCTTCCATAAATTTGAATTAAATATCGATTAAATGATCCTCCGGGCAAGAAAATATTTCCAACCACGGTTAGCAAGTTTCGTACAAAATATTTGAAATAACTGTCGTAAAATGCACTTATGTTTTTGTATCGAATTTTGTACATTTAGAAGATAATGCCACCAGTATTCTACTAATTTTTGTTGACCTAGACAGGAGAAAATATTATACAATACGGAACACAGATTGACACAAGCCGCGACAAGTGCTCTTCTTGCTATAATCACCCCATGCCAGGAGGTGAGTTAACGGAGCGTACAACTATAAATTTCGAGAATCCTTAACTGCTTTCCCGCCAAGGTTTAGTTTTGTCCCCGTAATGATTGGTATTTGTTTATGTAAGCTGAAATATGACAGGGTTCTATTGATAAATAAGAAGACAGTTTGAAGGAAATTAAGAAGAAATCTATGTAAAAGAAATTAAAATGCTCATCACTTATGGCTAAACTTTCCATGTCCTTGAAATCACACAGATTTTGGAAAATAGATCGAATTATTGTTTGACTCAACATGCAAACAGTTTTGACCTGAGCATAACAATTTTATGTACGGAAAGGAAGCGGCCCTGTAAGTCATTAGCGCTCCATTGTAACTTGAGTGTTATTATATTTGTGAATATTTGAACTGCATATGCTTTTGGATGTTTTACTACGTACACAATTACTTCATGCACTTTCTGTACATGGCGCATCCGAGGTCCAGTCCAGCCGGCGGGGCCTCTGATGTAAAGGGGTAATCACACAATAAATTATTAATTATACATGATTGTCTGTTCGTTGGTGTTTACGTCTAATAGGTATAGCCGACCACTATCCTAACACCGCCCTCACCCCCACAAGTACACGCAAATAATGTGGTATTGCCTTAAAGCCCTGTGCCAAGAGTGTTTTGTGAGAAAATGTTTGTCAACGAAAAATGGTATGAATGATGCCCTAATTGCGACCGGTTCTCAACGATGGCATTGTTCAGACTAAATTATTTCAGACAACGGTAAAAATCCGCCAAGGGATTATAGATTTCCTTGTCAAATTAAATTGCCCGAGGGTACATTTTACCAAAAAGGGAAAAGTAATGGGTGAAAAGTACGGGGCTTGCATTAAAGCCATAATTTAACGACAAACGTTATTTTGACAAGCAACGTGTTCATTTTAACTCAAAAAATAACAACTACATATTCTTTCTTTTTACTGGAGAACTCACATGTTACTGCGACACAATATTTCGTCACGACCTAAAATGTATACTAACTTGATAAAAAGTGTTTCTGCGTATGATGGTACCGGTGTATCATTATTTTTTTTACCTGTCCATCATTGCATCATTGTCTGCCATCCCCCCCTCCCCCCAAGACAAAATGGAATATCTTAGGAAGAATTGCGGTTACTTCATTTTATTACCACTTCAATGACGAAATGACAATGTTATGCTATAAATAAAACATTGTATACACCAAAACAAGAAGCGTACATTTAAATATGTTTAACATGTATTATTGTGCGTGTGTGCTCGTAATCATACCGAACTTGAATAATTAATTACGTTTCAGACTCTTTTGCGCGTGTTTCAAAGTACTTTGCACATGTTCTTTTTAACAAATACATCACTTCCCAAATTTATGCTGTCTACTTACTAAACTTTACCATGTAATTTCGGACAGGTCATCGAAACGCCAACAACTTGTAGTATATCGTGTTTCTGAATGAAGCTGCTGTACCGTCTATATCTCAAGTGTGGTAGTGCTGTAAGATACAAAGGAATCTCCCCATTGAGATTACCTAGGGGACTTTAAATGTGGTCTTAATGAGGATATAATTTGATTAAGGAAAAACCAAAAACAGGTGTATAAATTGGTGGTCTTAATACAGAAATGGTTCTTGGAGGTCGTCTTTATTGGAGATTCTACTGTACATGGACCAGCCACGGTATTCCTCTATTCTGGAGCACTCTAAACACACATTTTAACCCAGATGAACCAATAGTGGAACAACAGCGGAAATGGGGTTAAATATTTGAGGAATGAAATTTTTTTCTCACGTATGTAATGGCAAGAAATGCTCAAACCCCTTGCGAGAAGAGCCAGGTTCCTACAAATCGTCACAGCCAGCTTATGTATGTGAGCTCTCCGTGTCAGATAGTGGTCCACATGTGCCCCTTCTCCGCACCACACATGTGGAATATGCTAATATGGATAAATAAATAACTCCAACACTTCACACACATCTAATCTCGTTTGGTAACAACCCAAATATAGCCGGTCTTTATCTTTGAAAATGACTCTGCGTTGTAGTGTGCATTATAGGGCAACTACAATTTTCCAAGTGTTTTTTTTCTTTACCCCAGCCTCCCCACTCCAACTACCGATTATTTAGCTTATCATATTCATACTTGTAGCAAAAGTTTTTCTTGCTCCGGATTTTTTCGCTGAACTGTGTAGACAGTGTGAAGAGCTGGCAATCAATCTACAAGGGGCACTGTTGGACTCTCCCGTGTGTTGGCAACTAAATCAGGACACCAGCTGTCCTGTTCACAACCACAAATGGCCTGTTGTGACTTGCTTCGATGTCTGAAAGGACAATGATAAATGAGTAAGACTAAGTAGTTGTCTGATCAAGCCGGTTTATTTGTGCATAATAACAACCAGTGTCAACTTACATTGAGGACTTTGAGGCCCTCCAGGTTTTGTTTTTGCGTTAACAAAATTTAAGTGTAAAGAAATCCATGTCCGAGTTCTCCAGCACGGGAAACAGCCAAAGGGCTTTTACTCTTGATCCTTTTATGTGTGTACAAGTCAATCTATTGTTGCTCAGCAAATTTGTACAAACATGTTTATAGGTACATCCAACAAATTCGTAATCAAAAGCCATTGAGGTACTATTATTATTTACACACAGAAAGACTTCAGTGCGCATGCGCATATCTTCGAGAAATAATTGCATAGCAGAAAAATTACTGCCACCGACGTCGGTTTTTATGGAAGGCTCGGGGCCCAGCTCAAAACTGCAAAACATGTCTATACAATTGCTTGCTGGTCACCCATAACAAAAAGAAACACGTCATTTCGCTCCTCGAAGAGTATTCTTCTAGTGTTTTTCTATTTACATATAGATACAGAACTTATCTAAGTAACTAGTCCCAGCAGCTAGTTATACATGGAGATGAAACGTGTATTCACTTTTCTTTCAGTCTGACATATCTTAAGTTGGCACCAGGAATATAGTTTCCGTTCAGCTTTTGCCCACTGCTTCTCACTCCTTTCTGCATTCAAGCTCATACCCACTTTGCGACATCCCAGGTGGGTCGATCAACGAAATTATTTTGCCCTCTGCATGTGAACTCTATTACGGTGACTCATTTGAAAAGCTCTTGCAGCATTATCGTATATGGACAGTTTGCGGGGACCACAGATTTATCAATACTTTCCTTCGGGGCTTTTGGGGTCGTTTACTGTCACTGTATAAGAACATACGGACCACTTCCAGGTTCAGAGATCAGCAAACGGTGTCTAAAATAAACAGTGTCTGATACAGTTTTGAAATCACAGATTTCCACTATAGAAATTCATGCCTGAGTGACTATAATATTGCTGGTATGGTAAGTAGCTTAACAATTCCACAACAGAGATCATCCCAGCAGTTTCACAACAATATTGATATCAATATGAAGTCATTTAACACAACACCTTCTCATTTGTGGATTGTATTTGTTTCCGAACAGCCCGCATATACATACATATCGACGACGATTGGTAGTCCCTTGCACCAATGTTTTGCCATTTCCTTTGAATTTTGCATTTTGCCAAATGTGTTGATGAAACCCGGCGACACCGCATCTTATCATAATGATTATATCTCCAGTCATTAAAAGTTTACTAAACGCGCGCCGTGCTGTCGGAGCGTTCAACGAGCCAACAACAGTTGTTGACTGAGCCATATTATGGCGGGAAAGGTGTCCCAGTCATGATATACTCCAAACCTATTTAAAAAAATTCCGATTCTGAAATATACGTTGTTTGTATCATATCATACTATATATTATTTAAATATTCCTCTACCCTGTACATAGGTCCAGCAACGTATCTATTCGTTGGGATAGCCTGCATTGTGTTCATTTACCCCAATGATTAACGAATTGCAGTAAATGAATTCTCAGCTTTTTTCCACCTCCATTTGTGTACCTCTCTCCTGATCAGTCGTACAGAGAAGGTCTATCTTAACCAATAAATATTTCAATGCTTATGGAAAAACGTTGAACAGTTTTAGTCTCAAAACGTGCAATTGTGACCTAGTTGGATATGCCCTCGTTCTGTGTCTACTGACGTCATAGATTAATACATATGTCATGCATATTTCTCAATTATCATTTAAACATCAGTGATGGGACCACCGGATCAATGGGAAATCATTGAAGACGAGTAGAGAATGTACATTCCTCCAAAATGGAAGAGACCTACATGGTAGATGGTATAATCTATAGGGCTATAGGCACCAATGTTATCTACAATTTACTTAAATACAGCCCGTAGATATACAGTATATACATAAGAGCTCTGACAAAATCTATACAATGTCTGTATTTGTGCATCTTGTCAGATGCAACATTTAGCACTGCCTTTGGACAGTACTACGTGAGGTATTCTACAGTCGCTGTGTTACGTGGATACGCTTTATCTTTGCTAGGACTATGAGGTTCCCTAAGGACGTCTTCACTTTATACAAACTACCGATTTTAATTGTCTTCTGCCACTGGTTCGTTACATCTTCAAATTTATCGTTTATATATACTAAAAGAGGAGACAATGTTATGTCCCAAGGCATGATTTCACTCGGCATGCTTTGGTTATTATAAGTGTCAAAAGCTCGGGCTACAAAAATGGAAGTCTGTTTAAGGCTGTTTTGAAGTGTCGTCTGTGTTTCTGTTTCATCTAATGTTGTGCGTTCATCAAAAGTTATGACTGGAAGTGATAGGGGAAGCCCGCCAGGTTAATATGTCACTAACGAACAGTTTAAGTTCAACCAGCAATCTCTCGGTCCTTAATGCCCAAAGCCCACGAGCTGAAACCGTGGACTCTTATAACATAACCGAATAAGAGTTCAGTGATGGCAGCTAAAACATAAAAGGCGTATTGTGGTGCAGCACACGTACCCATTCTGCAGGATAGACAGATGTGGGGAACTGGATAAAAAAATAAAAATAAATAAAACAGCATACTCATTATAAAACAAAGGATAAGATGGTATGCATGGCTACACTGTGTAATGTCTGAAGCATGTGATAGTGCTCTTTGATATCGTTACTTTAACATATTACAACTGAAGACAAATCTTTTCATGATAAGTAGTTTTGATGCAGGGCCAGGAACCGGGAGCATTTACGTTTCTGTCATCAAACTGCCTGAAAGATCCATGTCTTTGTCATGCATAAATACAGCATTAAATTTTTTTTCCACTGACTGAGATACTAAAATGTGCTCTGAATGACGGTGAAGGGTACGCGGTCGATATATTATATTGCTAAAAGCTGGGTAGGAGCTTTTACCTCTATTGTGAGACCACCTGCACACCATGTACAGTTCAGTACGATCATCATAGACACATCAATTATTATCTGATTATTTCCAACCCAGAATTTGAAGAGACGTTGGAATGTAAAGGTCAGCTGTAATGGTTCAGACGATGTCGCTCCTGCTTTTATCTATAGGAAGGTAGGCTTACCCTTTAATGATACATGTGCGTATATGGGCACGGGTTTAAGAGTGCACACCCTCTCGTGCTTATATTGACAAACTGGAGGGTGTGTTTGCACCAAAAGCATAATTGCTAGATGTTAACATAATATCCTGTTGGACTGCGAATTTTTTTTTCGAAATGTGTCCATACATAAATCACCCAGTTGCTAATATTCCCAAATATTGTACACGCATACATGTAACATGCTGCGGTTGGTATGTTTTTTGCATACCCTTTGTATAATATGAATAATATGTCCTAGCCTCACAAAAACGTATCCGTTTTCTTCTGTTACGTTCATTAATACATATAATTCAGATGTGATTCTCTTATCTAATAGCAAAACTTGCTTATGGATAACTGATGTTATTGGGGGTAACAAACTATCCTGCAAAGCAAGTTCCGGCCTCTGAAAGAGTGACCTGTATGGCTGCTACAGTTGTCTATACACGTGGGGCTCTTTGAAACCGAGTTCAGCACAAGCGGGTCATACCACATGCAGATATAGTTAATTATTTTGGGAATTCATGATGACCCTCTACCTTCTTGAAACCAAAAGAAGGGTAAATCTTGGGAACTTGGGTGCTTCGGATGATGTATTCAGTTATAGTCCATGTTAATATGGTTGGAGGGATATTTCTGATATTGTCATGCGACTGGGCCCCCACTTCGTGTTCCACCATGTTTCATTATATATGTACATATATCATGCAGAATATTATTTATGGGCATATCCGGAATATAAGCGACTGCTGGCCATTATATGGAAAGCCTAAGGAGCAGGAAGTATTTGGATCCTGTGAAGTTTGACATAGAACTTTTTACAACATTTAACCTTGAATTTAGCTGCAGGTTGTGACTCGGTTTTTGCGAAACTTAAAAAAAAAAAAAAACCTATAAAAAAATAATAAATATATATCGGCTGATCCTTTGGGAACCTAGATGCCATTAAAATTTGTGACATATTCATCGTTTTTAAGTACAAACATAACAATTAGTTTATTATCATTAATTATAACAGTTGAGCAACTTTTATAAAGATAACAAATAAATATCTTTTAATGGTAAAACGGGTATTATGCTGAGTACAATTGGACTTTGAAAATACTTTGCTTAATGAATACAGAGAGCTGAGTATCTTAGAGCAAATGATAAAATGCTGTTTCTTTGGCAATAGCGAGGTAGCAAAAGATGATGCACTCTCATGTGCTGGCATTTAATTATCTTAATAAGGACGTTAGTCACATTGGGAACCAGAAATATGCAATGTTTTTTCTTGCTCCATCGGTATTAGTCCATAGTAGTAGTATAATCATATAATCCACATTGCATCACAAAACTTGAGAGCAGACGTATGACTTTCTTTGGTGATCTAGTCTGCAATATAACGATGGTTTTTGTTTCCTTCAACAACATAATTGTGAACAAGTAAAAGGCAGGTCACCCACAGAACAGTGACCCGTGGTACGAAACTCTCACACTGCTGTCACTAGTCATGGAAGGAAAAAATGAAGGGGTTTGGAATGTAGTTTTTCTAAGGGAAGGTTCACTTTTTTAGCTATTGTGTCAAACGTTTGCTGGTGTCCAGGAATTTTGGGTTTAAGTCAGATGACAGAGACCTACCTCACCTCAAATTTGATGTAACTAGTATCTGTTTTAGGTTGAGGACATGGTGGAACACAAGGTGTTGATCCTGTGTTTTACTTGATTGAATAGCCTGATGTTAGAGGCTCTCATCATTTCATTACATCATCGTTTTTTTTTCAGAACACTGCTTAGATTTGCAGAAGCCTGTTTTTCCACACAAGAACATTCAAAGAACATCTTATTCCAAGGAAACCATACTGGATATGTGCGACAGCTACAAGGCGATGGCAAAGAAACGATTGACTATGATTTGTCATTGGGCATGGTGTAGTTGCTATACTGCTATCAGCCTCTTCTTCAGTACTTTCCTTTTAGATCAGGACGCAATCTTGTTTATTTTGGATGTATGTCCAGACCCAAAACTTTTGGATACAATGTTTGTTTTGGCATGGAGGTTCAACCAAACTGCTGTTTTTTCTCTACTTTTCTAGGTGCATTAGAAACTACAATATCACATAATAATTCATTGGGGTATGATTTTCTGCAGAAATAGTTTAAAGGTGAAGTTAAAAATGAACTTAGAACAAGCAACGTTGGTTGATTACTTAATGTGCAAAGACTAATACTCTGGTATGCTACATATGAAGATTTCATCTGTAGTGCTATACATGGCTCTCTCCTGGTATCAACCTGTTGCAGGTAGAGACACCTGTAGGATGAAGAAGGAAACCTGCTTCATTCATGCGTTGAAAAGATCCTGTGACACAGGATGCAGCTGCTTCCGCCATGCAGAGTACTGTATCTGGCATGCCTCATTGACAGCACAAGACAGCAACACAGGTACAAACCATTGGATAAACTATTAAATGATAAGTCCTCACTTATCACTCTCTCCAAGGTGGACACCAACTTTACATGGATCATAGTGTTAACATTCGAGATGTAGAGTATTATTCCATCGATATCATTATCCTTTGCCTAGAACTGCTCCATTTCAGCTCTGTCAGAAAATTGCATCCAAAGAAAATGTTGTGCAAAGTATATCATTCCCCCCTGATCTATAGTTCATTATACATCAATATTATTCTGTGGAATCGCTGTATACATAGAGACTGCAGGCATATAAAAAGACATATCTTGCATCTTAGACATAGCAATTTTCTGATAATAACGATATGTTAATCTATGATGTTTGTGTTGGGCTTCTACGATTCACTGTCGGACGTTTCTTTGCCACTGACTTTTGTTTCTGCAGAGACAGCGCTTATCAAACGTATGTCTGTTTTATCATATCCATTATTGACATGTTATCAACGCACGTCTGCAGGATTTCAAAATCACTTTAGGCACTATCGTGTTGCTTTCAGTTCAAAATCAGATATCACTGATACGTTTCACATAATCGCAACAAATATTCAAGATATAATGCCATTCGATCCCAAACACGCCTTAACATCCATGTTGAATACTGACCATTTCTTTATTTTGATCTCCCGATATGTAAACTTAAACCGTGCCATGTAGGAAGTACACCTTTAGTTCTACTATAATGCACTGTGTATGCTTCCCATAATGTATAGAAAATGGAGACATTTCAGGCCACCGTAATAATATTCTCCTATTATGCTACTCCGGTAAATTCCTATTTATTACTTTTGTACCCATGGTATCAATCGAATTTGAGTTATTAGAAATACTTCAGTTACAGCTCTGCAATTAAGAGCGTTGCAAGACGCTTTACTCTTAACTCGATAAATCCCAACCAGCAGCACAAAGGCTGTGACAGCTTATATCTGCTGGTCCTTTCTTTGCCGCATTACCAACTTTGCCTCTCTCAGTTGTATGCCAGTAAGACGTATCATCGACTATTCCAACGCAAAATGCTTGAATATTAAGTTGATCAAATCACAGGCATCCAACACATTTATCACACAACTAATTAATGCAGAATTACCATCAAACAAAGCCTTCATCCTCTGAGCTCTGTCGTCTTTCCAAAAGAACCATTTGTACCATCTCTTCAGGAACTTCCTTTTTTGATGCCCTTTTCACGGACATCTTTTTTGGAGGCTCTTTCTCTGGAGTTTTTTTCTCTTGTGTCTTTTTCTCGGTAGCTTTTTTCTCCGGCGACTTCAGTTCGCCAGGTTTCTTCTCTGGCGACTTCCTTTCTGGCGACCTCTTTTCTGTGGACCTTTTGTCCATTATCCTCTTCTCACGGACACTTTTCCCTAGCAATGTATCTGATGCCTTTGCCTCGTCTGGTAAAATGTCACAGTGATCATCATCAATTACAATTTGTATACCAGATGAATTAACGGGATCCTCATCAGGATCATTATGCACTGTGGGTCGTTCCACGGTTACTTCTGCCTCCGCTTCGACTTCATTTTCATCTTTTTGAGATAAGTCTATAGACTCCTCTTCGATGTCTGACATTTTGCTTCGTCGATTTAAGACCTCTGGCATGTCAATTTCATCTTTTTCAATGGACCTTTCCCTGTCTCGTTCCCTTTCTCGCTCCCTTTCTCGTTCCCTCTCTTCTCTCTGGTCGTTGTCAGTGTCATCAACCATACTAAAGAGACCGGATGACATAGACATGGTCATACTGACTGACAAACGTGCCACTGAGTTCAGTGCGCACATGGTGGTGCTGACTCGCCTTGCACCTGAAAATAAGAAAAAGAACATTAAATAAGATTGCAATCATACATCTACTCAAATAATCCTACATAAATGTGTATTATATTACCTGCACATATCTTACACGTTTTTAATTTTCCATCTGTTTCATAATTTGATAAGAGACATATCACAATTATGTTATGCGAATAGCCCGACGTAACAGATACAACGTGCAATATATATTTACCTTTAATCAAACGTTACAGTATAAATGTGTAAGGCTGGTAGCGTAATAGCATTTAGATTGTTCACATTTGTAAGGGATCAATAAGACTGAAACGTAAATCCAAGTGTGCTGCTGGGCGGGATTGCAACAAGGTGAAGGTGCCTCTCTGGTAAATTGTAGAACAAAGTCAAAGTGGCGTATGTAAAAAAAATCAAGTCAACAATTTTCCTTATCAAAAAGTTGTCGATCTTACCGTTTGCATTTCATTGCGTTGTTGCCTGTTTCATCGAAAAATTATGCATGAAAAAGAACATCAGAGTGGACAACTATGCAGATAGACAGGCGCCATTTGAAATGTTAAAGTTACTGTCAAATGATATTGTTGGTATTACGAAGGGCAACTGCAGAGACTTACGTCTAGGTGTACACGCCTCTATCTCTTCCTCGTTGACACCATTTTTACGGCACAATTCTTTTAGAGACGAGATTTGTTTCTGTTGAAATAGAAATGTATGTCAAGCGAATTGTGGACAATAGCAATACCGAGTATTATGCAAAACAAATGAGAACATTCTGTTGTGCGGAGTATGATGTATATTTGTTCGCACGACTTCATACTCTGAAAGCAATGTTCAATTTGCTTAATAGATACTTTAGGGATAAAATGGAACTTTAAGAGTATCTTGCGTGACACAAAGCGTTTACAACAATGTGGAATATAGTTACACTTTTCAATTGTTTACAGCCAGTGAGATGATACATATAATATCATTACAACGGTCAATTTGACGTTATTTTAATGATGTTACCCATATAAATACGTCGCTTTACATAACGTTCGTACACTCAGAACCCAAAGCAATTGACGGTATTCGACTGTAATTGCAAGGCAAACGGGTATTTATAGTTCGTCACAAAAATACAGCTCATCCAAGTCTTGGGAACTATATAACAAATTTTGAACCATTCTGCAAACATTTTTCATCGCTTGGTGGAAATGAAACTAAAACATAGAATTTACTACTAAATAATGGAGATATATTACACATACTCCGTTTACTAATGTATGGAGAGGTTCTTTCTATGAAGTGACTGACATTAAACGGAATGGGAAGTGCTGCTACCATCAGGTGGCTAATTGCATGGTAATTACATGATCTTTTGTCAGCTCAACAAGTTCGTTACAACTCAATATATGGTACCATGGCTGGCAGATCCAGCTCACAGAGATGAAAGAAAAACTAATTATCACATGACCACTGTAGAATGACATCACAGCTGAAGCACCCGCCCAGGAAGTAAAAAGTGGCCCACTTTCTTAGCCCATTTTGCATTACCTTTAAATGGATGCCAAAGAATATTGAGGTGTGTATGCATTTTTTGCAGATCGAGTCGTATAATTGCAAAGACGACAAAACGTCGCATAGTCTGAATATGAAACAAATCAGGTAGGCATTTGGATCCAACTATCGGCATTACAGTGTTGCAGAAGTTGTTAAAAGAAAACATTGTTTCCAATAAGTAAATAAATTGGGACTTTCATCTGATAATAACAAGCTTGATTAAAGTCTGCTTCTTTTTTTATTGTGTGTTAGCATTCACGTGAAACAAGTTAACAAGTCATTAAACTCTCTTACTGAGCGGGCGGCTTTCTCTTCCTCCATTAAGTCAATACGCTTTTCCATCCGTCGCCTGGCCCTTTTTTGCAGGCGGATTCTGAATTCTTGTCTTTGCTTTGCTGTGATCAAAATACCTGCAATAAAATGCAGAGGTACGTCAAATGCATCTTGTAACTAAATTAGCTGTGCCTGGTATATTTTTGTATATTTCGTCTTTCGCTGCATTTCAAACGAAGAGATATTCATTCTGATCTCACGCTGGCAAAAAGAAGAAGGAGTATATCTATAACCAGATAAGATGATGGCGAAAAATCCGTATCTCCCATCTGTGCACTTTTTCCCTTCTTCTAACATATAAGGACTACAATCAATAGAATATTGTCTTTGGGAACCCAATGTGACAAGTTGTCATCTGTTCTGAAAAAGTTTATTGTACGTTGTGTGATGATGATCTTACTTTGTTCTCAGCGAAAGCGTGCGTATACCAAAGGGAGCTGTAAAGTGTCATAATATGTGGCACATACCTGTCACTAAAACCCAAAACGAAAAATAAACAAACAAATAAACAAACCAAAAACCGAAGGTTTTTAATGAAGAACATGGTTTATGTCATCTGGTGCTCAACAGCTAGCTCCAGGAATTGACATTAAGACGTCAATTTTCCAATTAAATTATTGAATTTTTGCACAGAACGATTAAGTTAGTGCTGACAAAAAGCCACAGGTGGAGCTGCCAGTATACCATATCCTATAGCTTCTTTCGTGTTGTATGTGCTTGTACGTAACATTACGTGGCAATATATTCACTATTGAAATGTTTGGGCCATCAGAGAAATGCCAAAAATTGCAAAAAAAAAAAAAAAAAAAAAAAAAAAAAAAAAAAAAAAGGAAAGAAAGATAGAGAATCAGAATTTGTTTTCAAACATTGGTATTGACCATTTGAACACAAGTGGCAGAGACGTACCCAAAGTCAATCCCCACAAAGTTCGAAGTGGATCTGTTTCGCGGTTTTGGAAAAGAAGTTGAAAGTGTGAATTAGCATTGCAATCCCCATTGAGTGGCATTGTAATTAATAGGAACGCATGCAATAACGGGTAAGTGCCTGAATTGAAAACAAAAAGTTACAAATCAGGAACCCAAGGCATATCCACAAAACATTTTGCGGATTTAGCTAACGCTTTGGCGAAGTCGAGAATTGTGTATGGATGTAGCGAATGAGCTGAAAATAACTTCGTCATCTTTAGTGACCTGGGCAAAGTAGGTCAAATTCTACTACATTATGTTACATCTAATTTCAAGACATGAAACATATTTACTGTAATTTTGGTAACATTGGCTTTATTCTTTCTAATGAAATTACATTACAGTGCTCGTATTTTGTTCCATATAATATTACATAATACTGCAGGTGTCACTGGTATACCACTTGACTTAGATATGTTTTTCTACAAAATACCGATAAAAGTACACGGGCCTAACTTCCAAAATGTAAAAGCTATTGCATTGGCAAGCACTTGCTCACTGTCTGGCAGACGGAAGAATGTAATGATTCAGAAAAACTCTGCACCATTTGGTCATCAGAATTCATCATGTGTTCTGGGTATAGAGATGTTCCTACATCAGGTATCTACAAATGTGCACAACTCCGTGGTCCGGTGTCAATTGGATATATATATATATATATATATATATATATATATATATATATATATATATATATATATATATATATATAATATGTTCAGGAGCCAAAGCTTAGTTAGTTTCATGGAGCCACATTATTATAGCTTCTTGCTGGTGCAGAATTCTAGTCAACGCCGCCCTGCTGGAAGCAGACCGTTCGTGTGCAGTGAAGCTAATGATTGTGTGACTAGAAGGTGATGTGCATTGAAGGGATGTGTGCTGTCGTTTCTGTTTGGTGCATTCGACGTATTGCCCTTTCCATCTAAATAAGGTAAAAAGATAATCTTGACCGCCGGCGGTTATGGGTAATTATATTGGTGGGTAACAGTATTTTCTTTGATGTATTTGGCTTTTTGACAGCTGTTTCTTTATCAATAATGTCTGTCCAAACGGTCATGCAAATGTTTATGATCGGCCATGCTTTATATTTGACCGCCTAACAATACTTTCCCTATTTCAATGACAAGGTCCCCATAATGTCTAGACGTCTTGGCAAGGCGAAAGGATACGGCTTAGCTAGCTTACTCAGCTTTGCAACTGATAGGCTGTGCCTATTATGGCAGTAAGGGAATTCCAACGCACCAAGGTTTTTAATTTTTGGGCAAACAAGGTCACAAAGAAAGACAAAATATGATGTGTAACGCGGGGCCTCAAACAAATAAATCAATATCACTGTTGTGTCTTCAAATTTACAATACGCTTCACAGCCAACATTCTCATTTTAAATACGCTTTAAAGGCGATACCACACAGTTGGCACGCAGGACCGGAGATCAGACAATCTAGCGACATAGTCGGCTTTGTGTAGGGATAAACTTTTGAAGTGAAAACACAAGGGTCAGTTTCAGAAATCAGCCAAGTGATAAAATGGCTTCCTGCCGCGTGCAGAATACTATCCATTAATGGAACCATCGATACTGGCGCTGACTCCCCTGGAATCTCAAATTTGAAGAGGCAGCCCGACCAGGTCAACTAAAAATACGTGCCTCCCTACTACTATTGATTTTTGAACAACTGTATGTAGGGCCACGCATTTAAGGCAAAATATTCAATTCGTGATAGACAAATTCAATTTTATGAAAGCAGACACCGTCAATGGCGTCCCAAAAGTAGTTTAAATTTTATTTCTGGCAATGTAATGCATGTCGAAAAGCCTAGATAGCAGTCAGTATATAAAAACAGATGGACATCGCGTGACAGCTCTCAGTGTCTTCATTTTGAGAAACGTCTTGCATGAAACGCTAAAGCACAAACCGAAGCAGTCGAAGTGTGTTTGACAAATTTCGACGTTTTGGAAACAGGCGCTGGAGTTCTATCCATCATGGACGTGCACAAAATCAAGAATTTGTGTGTTTTGTGCTAAAAAGCCCAAGTGTCTCATTTGTAAACTTGAATTCATTTCAAGATAAAATTTTATGCATATATTTTACCAGAGCAAAAGATGGTGTTTTTTAATTTTTTATTTGTCAAAATAAATCAAATCTTGTTCGTAATTCGTGTCGATGGAATTCAAAATTATAGTAAAAACTAAAACATTGCGCATGGAAAGGCGATTTAAATTTTCACTATGGAAATCGCAATTTTGTCGTGTGGGTACAACTGGGTACGAATGGAATGGTTTCTAATCTTGGAACCTATTGTCAGTTGCACCTTCATCTTACCGACATTACCGGGTGAGACTTGGAGGTTTCAATATTTAGAGCTATCGCAGGTCGCACCTTTATTTTGTTGATATTACTGCATGAGAAAACTGCGGCTGCAGTTCTTGTCTGTTTCAAAACACACGTTTTTGCCATTTCACATCTAGCATATATCGATTGGCTCAGGCGTCAAGTTACTGATCTCCGCCACTGTGCATTTCATCCACTTTGCGGAGATTTAGAACTGTGGGAGATAAAGTGCGTCTGTTCAGTCTCTCCAAGGTAGCGGAGGCCTGCGCCCGCAAGTCAATGTTTATCAGTTTATAAATGTATTCCTAATCGAGCCCCCATACTGTCTTGTGTCGTAACAATAGCAATTTTAATTTTTCATGTCCAACAGAATACAAGGCATACTTCTTGCGCCTCAAGTAAATTGGCAAAAGTGATACTGATGGCCTTTAATGTCATGCATGCTAAAATTAAAAAGCTTTTTGAATTTTTGATTTTGAAGACAGCACCTTTCAGTCCAAAGTACAAATTCCTGGAGTGAAATGGCTCAATCCTGGTCACTTTCTCCGGTGCACCAGGTTGAACTCTGTGCAGGAGTGACAATGGTATCAAACAGTTTTGCAACTTTACACATTACATCAAACATGGCGAAGTGCGACATACATACCATCCACTACCCGTAGAACCCTCCATAACAGGAGCACCACCAAAATAGCTGCTGCTTTTTCACCCTGTTCACCCGTCATTCCTTTGAGGAAAATGATGTCGAATACAAAGGATGCCACTATGATCACAGCATCAAAAATCTGTAAAAAATAGTAAAGACGTATATTTTGCAAATGGGGCAAAGCTTTTGATGCATTTCAAGTTATCAAATTCAGTGTTTGACTCTAATATATTTCAATCTTTACCTCATTTCGTTTCCATAAAAGTTACAGCTGTGTGTATTCAAGGTAAGAAGTACAGGCAGCAATGGTTTCATGCTGATAAAACTATTCGTATCATTATTGGCGTAATTTGATGTTAAATTTGTCAGGTATACTTATGAAATAGTTTTCTGCGTCAAAATAAAGTAAAAGCTATTGATTTTGAATCGCAACCGATATGCAACGGCTGTAAATATCAGTTTTTATATGCCAAAATTGAAGATGTGCTCTGTATAACATTTGACATTTCTGCTCTCTTTTTGACCATTTTAGGGAACAGCTTCAAAAGTTGTCCTGTCTGAAGCCACAGGGACTTTGATTACCAAACAAACATGGCAATGTCTGGGGATTCTTGGTTCTTAAATGCGCAATATGTGGTATTGAAAATTTGTCAATCTTTCGAGTTTTGCATACTTTCGTAATTTTTAACCTTTTCTTCAAAGCTAGTGGCTGCATGAAGTAAGTCAACGGGTTATATATGGATCACAGTGATATATCAATCAACTGTCTTTTTTTTCCAATTTTAATTCTTTCTGCTTTGATTTTGCTGCTGTTTGAACTTGGCCTATTATATTTTGTCCTTTGGCTATGCTTATGAAACCTAACACCCAGTTTACATGCCTAAGTTGCATGTCATAATACGACTGAGGTATTTGCTAATTATGTGAGTAAGTGATGTCCATACACTGCCGATCAAAGTTTCGCCAAGTTCAGCTCCAATCAAGCTGTAGATAAATCTTAGCTATGGCCAGGTTGGGACTAATTTTGAGCGGATATTTGTAGGACCCCTCAGCATGGGTCGCCACGCAGCTTTCTATTATTCATGACCCCCTTACCTCAACCGGTGACACACGTCTTTAAATTATAGAACTCCAGTTGCTTTCTTGCTGTAACTTAATTTTTTCAAAACAGGTTCACCCTTTTATGATTTCCTATTAAATGGTCTTCTATGTTAAAAAGATGGATTTAACAGAGTGTTGCATGAATTCATAAAGTTAAAATGGATTATGAATTGTTTTGTTGAACACTGAGAAGGTATATTGAATCTATGCATGACTATACCCCTCAAATACCTGTCATTCAAAACGGCTTCACCATACAGCTCTATGGAGAATATTGTTGATAAATTTCAGCTTCAAAGAGTATTCATTTATCAATTAATGAATATTTGGGTCTTACTGATTCAGAACACACATTTCCGCAAAATTTTTGTGATATTGTGTATGCTTACACAACAACTATTCGGAAACCAGATTCTAATAAGAAAAAATTAGATCAAATGTTTTGCAGCATTCCTTTCAAACACAAAATCATTGACTCACTAAACATTCAGTCCCTTTTCAAATTGAAATTTGTTCGTAACATGATTCCCAAGGAATGCAAAATAAAAGATCCCCCCATCATTTCCTATAAATATGGCAACAATATTGGACAAAGTATCATGAATTACAAAAAATTTCTGGCTTCAATTACTCTTGAGGATATCGCAGCAAATCAAAATTGTGACTGTATGTCTAATAGTAAATATTCTAATTTTGTTGATGCACACCACAAACATGTATTTACAGGTAACTTGGATATAATACAAAATTCAGGTTTAAAAGAAATAATGAAAAAAGGTACAAAATTTCGGATATGTCCCAAGTTGAATATTGACAGTATTTTTCAGGATACATGTGATGCACTCGACTCCTACTGTATGAAATGGGCAAAGAAAGAAAAAATGGAATTTCAGAAATTTGAAGGATGGTTATCAAACTTGAAAAGAGTCTTTAGAAATAGAATTTATTGTTACAAATCCCACATTAAGAATTTCAATACGGTTAATCTAAAACAGCCTAAAGTTTCTAAAGCAGTCAAAGAACTACAAGATAGATTTGTAGTCACTAACATAGATAAGGCAGGTAACAATTTTGGGATCATCTGCAAAAAATATTATCTGGATGTTTTGAAAAAGGAACTTGGTATAAACAATATTTCAGACATAAGAGGAAATGACGTTTATAAATTACACAAACAATCCATTGACAATTTGATTGATGCACATAAAGATGAGATGAAAAGGAATTTTAATATCAAAATTTCTGAAGAGGACTCCTCTATTCCACTGTTGTTCTGGATACCCAAATTACATAAAAACCCTTTTAAATCTAGATTCATAGCTGGTGCTTCAAAATGTACTACAAAGCAATTATCAAAAGAAGTAACATTGTGTTTGACTGCAATTAGGAATCATTTTCGTAAATACTGTAATGCAATTTCTAGAAACTGTGAAATAAATTGTTTTTGGAGTATTAACAATTCTTCCGAGTTTGTATCTAAAATCAAAGATGTAAAGGCAAAAAATATCAAATGTTTTGATTTTTCTACACTGTACACAAATCTACCCATAGATGAAGTCAAAAGTTCACTTTCAGAATTAATTAGCAAAATGTTTAAACATAATGGTAAACCATACATAAATATTAATTCATATACAAAGAAAGCATACTGGTCACACAATAAATATTCAAAAAGTAACGTTAAATCTTACACTGTTGAAACTTTGATAGATGCTATAAAATTTCTCTTGGATAATACTTTTGTTCAATGCGGACCACTGGTTTTTCAACAAATAAAAGGCATTCCAATGGGTAGCAACTGCTCCCCTTTACTGGCAGATTTATATTTAACCTGGCTTGAATTTAAGTATATGAATAAATTGATGAAAAAGGACTTTCAAATGGCTACAAAATTATCAAACAACGCAAGATATATTGATGACATTGCTTGTGTAAATGTACAAAATTTCAATGAAATTGCTAAAGAAATTTACCCAAAAGATATCCCTTTGGAGGGTAACAATTCAGATGGTTTCAGAGATGTATTTTTGGACTTGGATATTCAGGTCACTAATGACAGGTTTTGTATTAAAGTCTATCACAAAATAGATGAGTTTAACTTTGAAGTAGTTAATTATCCTTTCCCGGACAGTAATATTTCCGATACTATTGGATATAATACATTTTTGTCACAAATTTTGAGATTTGGTCGTATTTGTTCTAAATTTCAGGACTTTGCATCAAGAACCAAATTTATTTACAATAAACTTGAGTCAAGAGGATTCAAAGGTGTACTTTTGATCAAATATTTCTACAAATTTTGCTGTAAATATCCCGAGATGGTTAGAAAGTTTGGCTTCAATAATTTTAGAGATTTTAGACTTGCCTGTTTTGCTACTTAATTTCATCTTTTGACACCATTATGTTTAAACGTTCACCTTTCGGACATTTTAGGCTAGCTTGTTTTCTGTTAGGTAAACCCCCAGGGGCTACAGGTAGCAAGAAGCGGCCTACGACAGTTACAAGCTTGCCTAATTGTACTTGATATCTGGTTAATATTTTCATTGCATTCTTTTGACATAAATACAAAAGACTTCCATTCTTTTCTGACTTGCCCTATAATTCTACTGTTAACATCCAAAGATTATTAGAAAGTCTGGCTGCAATAATCTACAGTTTTTAGACTTGTCTGTTTTGCTACTTAACTTTATCTTTTGGCATCTTTCTGTTTTAATATTCACTATCAGACATTTTAGGCTTACATGTTTTCTGTTAGGTAAACCCCCAGGGGCTACAGGTAGCAAGAAGCGGCCTACGACAGTTGCATGTTTGCCTAATTGTACTTAAAATCCTGTTAAGAAAAATTGTTTTGATAGCATGTTTTTGGCATAAATGCTAATGACTTCCATTCTTTTCTGACATGCCTAAATGCACATTTACTCACTATTAAAAAATTACTCAAAATTGACAGTATTTTCTCAAGTGTCACAAACCTGACACATTAAGTTGACACATTGACTCAGGGTTGGCAGTTAAATAGAGCTTAATTGTTTGAGGAGTAGGTGTCATCATGGAGTTTGTTTTACATCTCTGGTACAGGATGTACATTGTTGCAGTCCTTGTTAGGATTTTCCTTGGTTTGTACAGGTGGTCAAGCTGCAACTGTTTATTTTACAATCACTGGGACTGAATATAATGCCCCAGCTTGTTTCCACTTCAGTTAAACATTGGCGGATGGTTTAACTAGGAAAAGCTGTCCAGCTAGAAAGGGTACATTTTGGTTCAGGGGTAAGTCAAATTGTTCTTATCTGAACCTGTACTATGAAAATTTGGTAATTATGGTTTGTTTGACAGGTATTCTTCTTTGATATGAAGCTCTGCATTTACAAGCAAAACTTCACATATTTAGCTAATTCATCAATTGCCACGTTCATATTTATTCATTATTATGTGGGTTGTCTTTGCTGAATATTTAGCTTAGGCAAGGAGCCGCTACTCAGAGAGACGTGTACGGGTAAAAGGCTCCGAAACACGTTGAGTAGTTACCCGCTGAAGACCCTTTAATTTAATTGGGCTGATACAGCCTATGTCAAAATTTTACAGAGGAACGTGTGCAATATAGACAATAGTAATTCCATATATATACAGGTTAGACAGGGACAGGTTAGCTTATGGAGAGTAAAGAGTTCGAACTACGGAATAGGATATTGACTACTAGGAAGTGGTTCTGGGCAAAAAGACACAAATACAATTTATCCTACGCCATACGTCTTTGCCACAATGTGCTACAGTTTCTTTTTACAAATCGTATACTGGGGAAGAGGAATATAAAAATGTAACTTAATGAATTCATAATTCAACATTTTATGCCTTGCGACCATTGATTTGCAGGCGTAATTGTGATATACAGTTTAACTGTGGTCACTTTGCCCGTTCGTGCTCTTTCTACCAGACTTTCACGGATATTAGTGAAGTCTGGATTTCAAATTTCCTGGCTGAGAAGCTGGTATGATTTAAGACTATATGAACTACTATGCTGATTTCCGATAGATGTAACCACACCATCGCCTCCTAAGTTGTACTAGGAAGCCAGAAACTCGAAGCAGTGACGTGCTGCTGTCGGCTCGCAACCTCCACAGTCCCTACGTTGTTGTGGCCTAGCATACAATCAGATATACAGTCACCAAGCATGAACATGTAAATCTGTTCTTTCTATGACCGTTTTTTAAATGCCAGTTAGCAAAAGTGTTAAGTGTAATGCATGCAAATAAATTATCCAGGCATGTCATAGAGAAAACGCCAAGTAACACGAGTGGCACCTGATATATCAGAATAGAATCCTATACAGCCTGGAAATAGGGTTTTGGCCAAGCGAGTCGTCTCTATTCCGCTGTCTACCTCAACGCAATGGTTTGGTGGTGGAGCTGCCCACACTGACTGCTGCCAGATGTGGCCAAGACCGGTGAATAAGTGCTGAACCCTACCGAAACTTCCCGAAATGAAGCATTCCAAAACAATTAAAATGCATTTCGTAAACAGTTATGCAGTTGGTATCACGATGTTGATAGTCATCACATTCGAATACAAGTTGCTGCACAAGGTTTTGCTCGTTTCCAAACAATAAATGTTTTGTTTACCCAAATTGTAAGCAGAGGGATAGAAACCACTTACATCTGGACTCAAAGAAAATAATGCACATAACTAATGTTGGGTGCCACTGAACGATAACAATTTTCCTCACAAAGACCGTGAGAAGTGAGAAGGTTGATTTGAGTTGCCCCTGAAATTGAATGTTTACTGTTCTGAACAAGTGCCAGGATGTAAACACCACCTGTGTATTTGAGTTTTTCCCTATATTTAGGTAACTGATAACCACATATAATGGTACTTACCTCAATTTTGTGGCGGAAAAACTCCCTTCCCATGGCGAAGATTTTCACGAAATCCTGCAATAAAAGTAATCGTGAAGATTAAATGTGATATCTCGTAATTATATGTCAGTCTATGCAGTGCAAGAATTTTTTTTTCAACCAAGCGAGGAAATTGGAAACCCACCATGAATATTGAGCCCAACGTGTGTTCTTTAAACTCAGATATGTGAAGACATCGAAATGTTAATGGATGGTATGGAAATTCGGTTGGAAAGAAATGTGTGGCTCAATTCCACCAAATATAATTTCCCTCTTGCCAATTTATTTCTTTTCCACGCTAAACATTCTGATAGAATATATTTTCGTTCGCACACAGTCAATGTTCTCCTCATGCATCACATATTCGTGAAAACGAAATGCTTTTGTTTTAAGGCCCTATCAAGACTTAAACATTTAGCTCCCCAAGTAACTTGATAAATATTTCTCTCGACACCAATTTTGGGTTGCTGGAAACCAATTATTGTGTGAAAAGAATGCAATCCTTTTGACTGCACGTCCCTTCAAGGGCTCTTACACGAGAATAAAATGCAAAGCATGGTTTCATTTATGATAAAAATCATCTCTTTAATTGAGCACTTAACAGAAACTTGGAATTTCAAATGCTGAATAAAATTAAACCGCAGACAATTTCAAAAAGAGGCATCACGTGGTGATGATAATGGGAATTA
Organism: Hermodice carunculata; assembly: GCA_964020975.1. Lineage (NCBI taxonomy): Eukaryota > Metazoa > Annelida > Polychaeta > Eunicida > Amphinomidae > Hermodice > Hermodice carunculata. The sequence goes on from OZ026612.1 coordinate 108,661,795, forward strand.
ATTGTAAAATTGTACTAATCTACCAAATTCTGTGCTGCATCAATGACAGATGGAAAGCAAAGTTAGGGTAATGATTTTGCAAAATAAAACTGGTTTTAATAATTTGTTCAGTATAGGTTTGAAAAATTACATAGGATCTGCTTCTCTTGGCCTTTGTATCTCATTTCGTTCATCTGGCCGTTATAAAATGCAGCAATATTCACCAAACTAGGATACAATGGACACGCCAATGGCAAACTGACTACGTACACGTGATTTATTCTGTGATTTCGTTGTACTTCTCTTTTGTACATAGACCAGTGAAAGGGACACACATACATACACACAGACGCACAAAACGGGCGGACGGAACAAGAAAATAGACAAAACAACTTTGACAGGCCTGTGTTCAACAGTCATTACATGCATAGACCGACAATTCATGGCGCAAATGATAGTTCTAATCTCTGTTTTGTGCAATGACCCTGAACATTTTGGACCTAAATGTCATTGTGCAATCAGATGCAATCTGAGATATATGCACCTCCCTCCGCAGGACATCAAGTGCAGGGGGACCTGCTGGTTCAAATTCACTGAAGCTGCCATGTGACCTTGACTATCCGTAACATAGCTTTCACAGACGACCAGCACGAGATGTTAAAAAAGATCACACAAAGTTGACATAGTTAAGTAAGTAAATAATTATTTATTTTCATCAGGTATTTTCATATATATATATATATATACATAAACATGTCTCTTACACGACATGTGCAGATGAGCGGCTTTATCAGGCGCGCACATAAATACATGGCATACACACTGTGTGTCCTTTGCTGCGCTATAACTGTTTGCCATGGTACTTTGGCTGCTGTGGTGTATTTTCCTTAACGAATCTTTAATGAGTATTTTGCTGAAAGCACGTCTAAGACAAAAATGTGGGTGGCCTGGAAAATGAAGACCTTATGGAACGCTTTTGGTTTGCTGAACTGAGTGCTTAATGAATCATGTCCACTTGAATGCAATCTGCCCAATATAGACTTTCAGAAATATCAGTCAAACCGAACTGTGCAAAAACACAACAAGTTCACCTCTTGTGAGGAGAAAAATGTTTGAAATGACTCGCGATATATCTTATATTTAGACGAAAAGCATCTGCAAAAAGGCTAAAGTCGATTGGTTAATACAAAAGGAAAGGAATCAATTACGGACATATGGAGAGCACCAATGTGTGAGGCGTATATTTGACGTTGGCCATATCAAGTGTTCTGGCAGGGGTAACCGAATATGTGTTTTTTTTCCTACTACATTCCATTCATTCGTTGTTTGGAATGAGCGAAACACGCGAATACATATGTTGAACTCCATGGGATTGCCACAAAAGTCAAACATTAAAAAAAAATGGCTTTAACCAGATCTCATTACGTTACTGAAAACTACACACGTGCGTTTAGCGTATTGGACTTTGCTCTCATTGTTGGGTTGAAAGTTATGAATATGAGTAATGTTTTACTGAACTATATTTGAATTTAATGAGCAAAAGTATGTTTTTCGATGGGGCCAATATCACAACACCAGTGCGTTTGCGTAGCAGTTGAGGCGTGCCTGTAGTTTTGATCTTCGGGTCTGTTGGGATTATGAGGAAAGGCATAAATCCTTCTCCACAGTATAAAATTTGCAAATTGAGCACTGTTTTCAGATTATATCGTGGTTTGAGTCGGTGCACTGACCGTTATCTCTAGATTCTACGCCGTTCAATCCCAAACGCTTTCTCAGGTAATGGTGTACGGAATATTTTCCACCCTTGTACAAGTCTGCCCTATGAACTATGACTGAGACTGCGTCCTTCCGAAATAGCAAATATTCCTCTTCCACTTTTTTTATGTTACATAGTTTAACACATTTGAAAAAGTAGCTTACAATGAGCTGATGAGGTTTGTTGAGAAATATCTTATATTGCATGAATTTTCAATTTGGTTTCCGCAAAGGGTGTAGCACCGAAACGGCAGTAAGTAACCCGGTCAACAAAGTCGCTAAAGCTGTGGATAATCAAGATTTGGCAGTTAGCGTATTCCTCATTTATGTAAAGCATTTGATACTGTGGGTCATTCTATTCTCTTTTCTAAATTGCCTTACGATGGACTCCATAGAATATCAGTCGATTAGTTTGTAAGTAATATGTCTAATAGAAAACAATACGTATATTTTAAAAATACAGAGTCGGAACATTCCTATCGGATAAACCCGCGGTGTTTCTCAGGGATCAATTTTAGACCCCCTTATATTTTGCTTTTCATAAATGACCTCGGTACACGTCTGAAAATATGTCCTCTTTACGGTTTACTGATGACACAAGCCTATTATTTACTGGTCACGATCTCGATGTACTTATAATGTAATTATGATGGAAGTGCTGGAATGGTTTAATTCCAAAAAAATGTCAGTAAATTGAGAAGAAAAACAAAGGACATGTTATTTGCCACTAAAAATCAAATACGTAATCATGAAAAAGTGCTGATCAAGGTCCAAAGTGTTTATTTAGAATAAACATCACATTGTAAGTTTCTTGGTGTGTGGATTGATGATAAACTAAATTGGAAATATTATATTAATCACATTTTGAATTAGTTAACTACAATTTGGTTGATTTTCAAACAAGTTAGATGAATATTTGGTAAAAATATATTGGAACGGTTATATCATATTTTTGCATTTCCATATCTTATACATGATAATATATCATGGGCAGCAAATTATGTAATTAACCTGAACCAAATATTTAAAGAACAAATCTCTTACAGATCCGCTTTTGAAGAGTCTTTGGCTGCTTAAATTTCACGATATTAATGTGCTTATGACAGGTGTAGTTTTGTACACAGTTTTGAATAATCTTTCGCTCTTATGCATTCAATATTTAGATATTTGTTCATTTTGTCTCGTTTTTCCATTGTTATCCAACGAAAAAATCTGATTTGTATATTCCTAAGTACCCTACGTCACTTTACAAATTCGCTATTCAAGTAAATGGGCCCACTGTGTGGAATAATATACCACCGACTATGAACAATATTTCATTATTGTATTCCTTCAAAAGAAGAAAGTATACTTGAGAGAACAGGAGTATATTAGTCTTAGTATTATCACCATCAATAGTTTTGAGAAATTAGTTCAGTATCCTTTTATTATTATCATCATGTTGTTTTTCTTTCTTTCTTTATTGGATCTTATTCACACACTTAATTTGTTGTTGTACTACAATGGTGTATTTACTTTAATGGGGATCGCATAAGCTCCTAAGAGTTTCCATCCCCATCTTTATACTATGATGTAATTGTGCAATCGAACAATCGATCAATCAATCAATCAATCAATCAATCAATCAATCAATCAATCAATCAATCAATCAATCAATTAATCAATCAACATTGGGCCATATCCATATATTGTTTACATCGCTATATCTATAAGCATGCTACGTTAGTCACTACACGTGTTGAAAGTGTCGCTTGAAGTAATGCTGGCGTTTCTGAAATTTTATGCCAACATTCAACTAAAGCACCTAATGAGGTTTCTCAAGCCGGATAAAACAAGCTGCCACATAGTTTCCTAAGTTCTTTCACCTTGCACCTCATTGTGGGATTAACAGCGCGATTTTTATTTCTATTTTGTTGTCAGGTATTGAGTTAAGGCATCAATGATGTAATTGAACTTGCACTCATCCGTGATGTGCAAACAAACCGATATACCACAAAAACAGGTATCAGTGAATTACACTGAAATACAAACTTGTGGTTAACATCCCTGTATACTTGTAATGTGTATGTATATATATGTACGTACGTATGCACGTACGTACGTACATACATACAAACATACATACATACATACATAAAATATATATTCCTGTACTTTTCTAATGAATGGATGTGTCGAGAGCGAAACAATTTGATGTATCTCCTTCATGATACTGGCAGCGCAGGGTTTCTGAGGAACTATATTTTTCTGTCTGTGAAAATGTTTTTTTCCCCCGTTATATTGTCTGGAAGTAACTACACGTTAAGTGTGTTAGCATTTGCTCGATCTTGCGAAAAACGCATTGCAATGATTGATTCCACAGATTATTTCAGCTTAAGTAGAGTTCCTTTTTAAGGGAATAGTCTAAAAATATTTCTATACCGTACAATAACAACAGGGCTCTGATGAGCCCGTGCTCAGCTGACCTATGATGAACAGAGCAAAGTGAAGAAGGCTCACCTTGATTGGAAAGTATATTGGAGCGACCATACATGAATGATCAAGAACAAAATTTGTGGCTTATCATTCATGCTGGACATAAAATTTTAAGACAATTGGAGAGCGACCACTTGAAAAAAATTGGTAGAGACCTACGCAACGTACATTTTCAACAGGTTTAAATGGGGGTCTGGTAGACGGTTTCGGACAAGAAGTCGGTAAAATGTAAAATTAAAGTGCAATCGCCTTTGGTTTACATGGTTATCAAAACAATGCATGCATTAACCGAAAGGAACCAGAATTAGAAAAAAAATGTTAAAAATCAGGGGTCAAGATTATTACCACCTATTGAACATTCTTGTTTAACTCCCACACAAGCTACATTTCCACCAAAATTTACAAAAATTTGAGAGAAAGTTTAGGAGCAGAAGTAACAAATATTGAAAACACAAAAAATCGTAAAAATATGGAAAAGAATTGCAGCGCCACCTGTTGAACAATTAAGTTTGTGGTTCCCAAGATGTGTTTCTATGCAATTCCAACGCAATTGGCTGAGCCGTTGTAAACAGGATTTTAAAAGATTTTCTAAAAATGAACTAATATATATATATAAATCCAAAATGCACTAGAGTGTGACAATGTGAATAAATTTGGCCCAACCAAGGTACATCCCTACCAAGTTTAAAGTGAATCAGGTTAACTGTTTTGGAGAAAAATTATAAAAATATGAATTTCCATTGCAATCTTCATTGACTTCCTTACAATTTCAAAGCAATTGGCTCGGCAGCGTCAAAGAACTAGATTTGTTAATAGTGAACACGCCTAGTAGAGAGCTACCTGAGGTACATACCCACCGAGTTTATAGTGAATCTACTTCATGGTTCTGGAGCAGACGTGAAAGATGCGAATTTCATTGCGACTAACATAGTAATCAATAGGATTGCATGCATCAACCGACAGTTCCCGAATTGAAAAAAAAAAATGTTGAAAATCAGGACTCCATCGCATCACCACCCAGTGTAAAAACTTTGTTTACCCCGTCCAACTTACTACATTTCCAGCAAGTGTCAGCAAAATCTGAGTGCCACTTTTAGAGAAGTGGAAAATAGCTTTCATACACACAAATTGTTTTAAAAATAGAAAAATTGCGGTGACATCCGTTGAACAACTTAAGCTCTTGAGGTCCTCAAAAGTGTCTCTATGCAATTTCAAAGCAATTGGCTAAGTGTTTCGATGAAATAGATTTTTTTAAAAAAAATTTGATCAAAAAGTAACAAAAGCATGATTTTTGCATTATATATATATACATATATATATATATATATATATATATATATATATATATATATATATATATATATATATATATATATATATATATATATTATGTATATATATAATGCAAAAATCATTGAAACGTGACTATTTGCTAACATCTAGCAGAAACAACGCAAAGTACATCTCCACCAACTTTGACTAGAATTTGGCCAGTGGTTTTGGAGTAGATTTCGAAAATTTGAACGGACTACGGGAGGCAGACGACGGACCAGCCTATGTGCTCAGACTAATTGACAGGTCAGCTGAGCCAAAAATGAAACTCTAAGAAGCAAATATGTTTGATTTAAAATGTACCGAAAATTAAGGTACTCTGTCATGTACATGATTCCAATCACATGCGCATGAATAATAATAATAATAATAATAATAATAATAATAATAATAATAATAATAATAATAATAATAATAATAATAATAATAATAATAATAATAATAATAATAATAACAATAACATAAGACTAAAATGTATGTAGTTGGCAATCACATATCTTTATTATTGATAGGGTCATCGGATATTTTCAAAACCAGTGTGTTTGACTACTAGGATTAGTGTACACTTTATTCTATAGGGATTTTTTTTATTTTCATTGAAATTGTAAAATGCAAACACAATATTTATTTCTAATTCATCTGGAACCAATTGAGATTTGACGCTTTATTACAAAATAATATCCGTTCATATTCATCTGGGATCACTTTAATGTGTTCAATGTCGCAGGACCTGGTTCAAAGGAAGCACAAATTACAATGACGTGAGAAAAGGCTCTGATAAGATATGTAACACTGGAAGCCCAAATGAATATGTCTAGCTACTAACGGCAGATAAATTGTGATGCAGGGAATTTGATGTATTTCCTGTGCAATACCGTTTTGACATCGCATGACCATTCTCCTATTTCGTATGAATGCTGCATGCTTTATGTTAAGTCCATGTACTACATATTCTATTCTAGGAATAGGTCATTATGTTCATGGTAACCCAGAATTATTATCCTACCAATACTGACCAAATCTTTCTAATTGTGTTAATTTGATTTAAATATAACATTTTTTGTTAAAATGCCAGAAACGGGTGTGCTCCTAGAATTGTTTAGTATGTAACCCACATAACTATGCAATACTGAGCTATGAGAATTTCTATACTTTTTGCATGTCCTACTGACACGAAATCTTACAAACAGGTTTGGCCAAATGGGATTGGATTTCACTATCATTCACTATCGTCTGTCTATCTGTCTGTCAGACAGATATATATATATATATATATATATATATATATATATAAATATATATATATATATATATATATATATATATATATATATATATATATATATATATATATATATATAGATAGATAGATAGATAGATAGATAGATAGATAGATAGATAGATAGATATTCCCCGAATGTCATTGGCTAAAAAAGAAAAAAAAAGGAAAAACGTCTTAACCTTAGTGCACTTTGAAGCAGGCCCATAACTGAGCTGAGTACACAAATTAAAGTTACATCCTGTTTATGCTATGTACGTCAGAATTTTGGAGAAGCGTGTACCAGTGAGACACGATGATCAAGAATGATTGGCATGGGAACTTCATAGTGAGCCTTAATGTGCGCCCTAAAAACTGTCCGTTGATAGAAATAAATGGCCTCCAATGAATGAAGCTACAGAGGCGAAACAACATACGGCAACAATGATTAAACGAGAGCAACTCTTGTGAAAGCATAACTGAGAATGTTTTCAAAATTGTAGGCCGATCTAATGATTCGACGTACAGTCGTTTGAGGAAAGAAGAAATATGTTATGAATGTTACAAGGCTGAACAGTGTAAAACACCAGTGCGTCATAATTTATTCTTGTTAGACGTGTTCATGCATTAATATGGCATTATTGACATTTATGCACATTAATTTCACTGATACATAACACACTGGTGAGCCCTTATAGCTAATGATCCAGTTACAGTTTATGACATTCTGCTAATTTGCATTTTATCTTACACTCTATCCATTTGTTTTACATGCATACATGCATGCATACATAAATCCGTCCATCCACCCATCTACCCACACATACATACATACATACATACATACATACATACATACATACATATTGCTACTTTTCGCTTTTTTGTTTTATGCTATATTCTGTTTTGCAGCCAGACAGGGGACCTTCCATACAAATATTAGCGACTTCGAAACCAGTATTCGGCCATTTATGTTGAAGTATTTTAGCATCGATAAAGGCAATCTTATTTCTCCGAAACAGTTAGTTGTGCTATCCGAATGCAAGGTCCTAAGCTTTTGATCTTAATTTCTCAAGCTGTCCCCTTATATGCTAAATTTAAAATTGAAATATCGATATGAAAGTATAGGCACGATATTAAATCCCTCGTTTAGGCCTGGCTATCCCTGATGGATTGCGACCCCAAATACACAATACACCGAACGACGACAAGTCTTATCATCACCAATATGCTAATTACTGTACAGTGGTTGTGGTACAGTATATAGTGTGTCCGTCCCCAAGAAACTCCTCCACTACTGTAGGCCCAACATACAAGGGAAAGATTTATTATAGCTGTCCACGTATATCAGAAAGACTCAACTTGTCTGCCACCACAGAAAGTTCAGCTACAGCAATGATGATGAAATGACACCGACCACTCTCACCAAAAAGTGTTTTCAATAGTGACTTTAACTCTATGGTTGCTGTGCTTACATGAAAAGGCACGAAGAGATCTGGAACGACACTTGCAATTTTACGACAGCCGACTTTTAAGGAAAGGAGAGAAAACAAAATCGCACCACCCCCTACAGAGCTGTATTGGCCTCAGTCTGGCTTCATAAAGCACCATTAAACCTGGGTGACTATTCATTACCACAAACCGGAAAAAGATTTCACAGACGTTTTGCATGGGAAACTACCAATCAAAAGTCGTTCCAAGGCTAACATTTTCTAATAACGCATTACTTTCTTTGTCATCCATGCAAGATAAATTCCATTTTAATAATGGACATGACAATGATTAAGCAGTCTGTCTGTTCTCTGCCAAACCACTTTTCAATAGACAGATGAATAATTCTGTTATTAAAAACACAAGACTTCTGTATTAAGCTTTCAAGCAAGTAGCTACGTCAAATTTGGTCTCTTATTTTGTATCTTTAACTGTGGATGTCTTTATGGTGCAGCAGACTGAGACACACCCACCTATAAATTAAAAACTCGGATTTACATTTTTCCTCATAGTTACGAGATTTTTCTGGTAAGTAGTACTTTTTTTTGCGAAATTACGAGTTTTTATCGCGCATGTGCGTTTTGTTGTTATCAATGCTTCATGCTCACTAGTAATTGTTATTTTAAGTCAAAGTACTATTTGTTCTCAACTTTAAAAGGTTTACGAGAAAAAATCTGGTACCTGTGAGTTTCATGACGTAATTACGATGTTTTTCTCGTAATTACAAATATTTATATTAATTACGAATATTTTTCGTAACGACAAATCGCGAAAGTCGCATGTACGACATTTTGTCGTAATTACGAGGATTTTATTTAGGTAAGTACGGATTGTAAAGTCGTGATCATGAGTTTTATGGTCCTCCATAAGGACTATCTTAAGGTAGACAGTGGGCAACGTTGACTTGATTCCGTAGGGTACATAAACCATTGCGTCTACAAGTCATCCTGTCAACATCTCCCAAAATGCCTGTACTGTAGTGCACCTTTGCTCTTCTATTAGGCCTATGAAACTAAATAATCCAGATACAACTGAGAAGAACAGGCTCCTCCACTGATCTGACAGTTCATGTCATTCTATTGGTGACATAACTTTACTGGAGCAGCCCTGGGATGTGGTGGCTAACACCCACGTTTGCAGCCAGCAGTTTGTTATTGACAGTCAGACTACTGCCGTGATGGCACAGGAATGGCGGCACTGGTGGCTAAATATACTGCTGGGAACATACTAGTGACAGTGGTGTGTTCTCATATGCTGCACCATGTCAATGCTCGTACATTAAAGTTTTTGGTCTTCTAGGCCTTTCTGCCGATAGCCTGTTTTATGTTTTATGTCCATTCACAACCTAATCTCCTTGTAGTTGTTTTGAAATGTTCCATCTTCCCCACTCCTTCATGTTTGGTAGTGCCAACCTCCAACATTCAATGATCGCTCCTAATGTATTTCTTTTCTTCTAGCTCTTGAGGCTAGAGTAATGAGAAAACAGTTTTATACGTCAACACGTTCAGGAGAACTTCAGTCCATATGTCTCCTCTCAAAGGGGTAGGATCAAAGCCCTTAAAGCACAATGATGGATAAGTCCCATTGTAGTAAGATATTAGGGTGGACTTGCCTATATGCAAACTGTTAATGAATCCAGGAAAGACTGAACTCGAACCAATTTTGTGTCCTTTTAAGTCAATAGTAAAGGATATGGCAGAAGGGTAACCAGCTATCATGTACCCATCTAGGCCAATATAAAAAAATTCATGTTAGAACTCCTCTATGTCATTAACTTAATATTAAGCCTTCCATGAATCAATCTTAGAATACTGGATCTGATACCACATAGCAAAATGGGACCAATTAGCTTCATACACTTCCACAGGGGTAGCCCAAAGCTTCCCTCCTGCAACTCGTGCTGCCACTTTTCTGAAAGGTGAAGTAACAAAGCTTTTTGTCACTGCTGCCATGCGTGAAGATGAAGAACTTTTGGATTCGAGTGAAATACTGACATTGCTGGTTGACAAAGGAGAGTATTCCAGTCTAGAAGAGCCCTCAGAGGCTCCAGACTGAACTCAAGTAGTTCAACTGCCCGAGGCTTCCGGAGCCTCAAAGGAGCTACTAGTATTACTTCTACTTTACATATCTTCCAAAGTGCTTTACAAAAGAAGACGAGTTGGCAGGTAGGCATATACCTACATCCTGCTCCAAATGATTGATGATGCATCAACCACCCATGCCTTTTTGTCCAAAAACGGGGACACAGAAGTTGGTACCTTGTGGTTCTCACATGTTGCAAAGGGACCGATGTGTGGGGTGCTCCACAGATCCTACATAGTTTGTATCTTGCAAGGATAAAGTGACAATTTGGTGCCTTTGTGGCAATCTGTTGGTCCTCACATTGAGGGCCCTGACAATGTGGGTACAACAGATCTGTACTTGGTGCTGAAGACACCAGGAGAAAAAATGCCAAGTCAAGAGAAGTCCTTGACCTTGCAACTCCCTGTTCGTTGATGTATGCAATCACTTTGTGAATGTCTGACCTTATCAACACCTGCTCAACCTGCACTAGATTCTGAATGTGAATAAGGGCCAAACAAATTTCCAGCTCCAGCTAATTGATCTAATAGTCTCTGAGACTTGACAGCCAAGAGCTGGATACTGTTGAGCAGAGCACATCATTCCTGCTTCTTTGGAGGGCGTATCTCTAAACATCACTATGTCTTCCTAGAATGGATGTAGTGATTGCCCCTTCAGGACATTTTACGCCAATCTGCTACTAACAGAGTGACTGTTTCACTTCTTGACTGATCTGAATTAATTGCAACTGAGATTTCCTCTCCCACATTTGAAGAAAAGCCAGTTGGACCACCCTGCGGTGTAGCCTTCCAAGGGGAACTTGGAAGTCCAGTGACTTGAAACTTCCTCACAGCTTGGCTTGTATGGCAATGTGGTTCTGGAAAAGGACCAATACCTGCTGAAGTCTGCTGTATCTGTCCTCTGAGGGATAGGATCTGAACATGACAGTCCTGTGTCAGGTTGAGATTGGACTTCAGAAAATTCACTTTAAACCCTGCAAATCATAACATCAGGGCTGAATCCCATTTCAGCATATACTGGGGATATGCTCTCAGCAGCCAGTCATTCAGGTCAATGTGCAAATGTATGCCTCTGTGATGTGCATAATTTAACTTCCATGACTCCTGAGAAAATCAGAGGGGCCGGAGCTAGGCCAAAAAGAAGAGCTTGAAACTGGTAAGTCACTCCATTTACCACAAAGTGAAGATACTTCTAGCACCTTCCCACTATCCTTATATGAAAATATGCATCCCTCAGGTCCACGAATGTGGCTCAATCACCTTGCTTCATTGCCATGGCAGTGTAGACATGTTGAACACCGCCATCCTTCTTGGGAACTAAAAACAACCAACTGTAAAACCCTGGTGAAAGTGGATTGTGTACTATCTCTATCACCCTTTTAGATAAAAATTTGTCCACTGCTTCCTTTAACCTGCAAGCCAACAGCCTGTTGATTTTTTACTGAAAGGATTTGGGAATGTTTGATGGGGGGGGGGTGTGAATCTAAAAAAATAAGACTGTAACATTACCACACTTAAATCATCGCGGTCATGGGTGCATTGGCATCATCTGTGGGGCTAAGTTAAGAGTCGTTCACCAACCACCTCTACCTTAGATGACTCCTCTCCTTCATCATGAACTGGTTGTGGATGGAGAGGCAGATGTGGCTCCAGGACCACCTTCATCACCCCTTCCACTGTGCTTCTGACCTAGATCTCTCCCCGAGAAATCAGTGGTACCACCACCTGTCATTCTTCTCTTCCAGTTCCCTCCACCACTGTCCCTGCTGCCTCAGGTGTTTTAACTTCGGGTACGGGCATGTCTGAGACAAATGATCTGTTTGCTGAAAGCCTGCTGAATCCCCAGGATGGTTTAGCTCCAAACCTTCTCAGGAATTGCTCTCACAACTTCTTTGTCAAATAGGTTGTGTGTCTTGGGGCTGATGGGACTAGTGTATAGTCCCTGCACCAAGTGTTGGCTAAGTTAAGTGGTCCACCAGTGCATGGCCCTTTGTAACAAAGTCAGGTTTGTATCTTCACATATAACATTCTCCAAGGAAAACTGCAACAATCTCGCCTAAGACATTTCCAGCTGCTGTTCAAAAATAGAATATGGCAGACTATCAGTTGTAAGTCCACACAGTGTGCCAGTCTGGACATGATCTCAGACAAGGCCACAGCCTCGACACCTGAGGTGGATATGGTCTGGTAGTATTACAGCTGTCCTGAATATGCACCATTGCAAAACCCCATCTGTACATAAATCCCTTTGTTTCTGTGCTTCTTGTCAGCAAACAGATGTTTGAAGGCAACCTGGAGTACTCAAGAGGTATGGTCCCAAGCTTCCTTGGGTACATTGTAAGTCCTGGGCATTTAATTTGGTCATGGCAAGAGGTTGACAGGTTGATCCTGAGCACTATTAGCACAAATGTTCCAGTTACCTGCCTTGTTAGTGAATTTGTTCAGCCATGTATGCACTGAATGGTATGATCACTTTACTCTTAACCAGCATCATATGTGACATGGGTTTTGGTTGCTAAATGTTCAGCTTTTTAGGTGAGCACAGCCCTTGCTGCATAAAGTGATCCACAATCAAGGGAATGTCCCGAAGGTAAACCACTGTGTTGTAAAACTCCCGCTCTGCATCCTCGCAGTCTGTGTCAGGGCTGGACTTCCTCATTCTAGAACACTGTGACACTGTGGTCAAAGGAGCTAACAACTCCTCTGTGGTCTCCTTCCTGAGACTGGTTTATTTGTGGTCACCAAAATCCCAGGCAAACACCTCCAATGTTGTAGGACTCTGACACATGTGCTTAGAAGTCATCCTGGAATAACGTTCCTCCTTTCTTTCCTCATCTGAATAAAAGTCACTAGAGGATATATCCAAGGTGAACAAAAATGACTCATCCACATTTGCCTCAAATTAAATTAACTCACCCTTTTTGGGTGGGACAATACTTTCCTTAAGCTGTTGTTCCTCCAGGATTAAGACCAAGTCATTTGGGGTTGGGTGGCCCAAGACTGGGGGCCAGGCCTCAGAAGTACATATCACCGTCCATTTGGCTTGTTGTCTAACACAGTAAACAACAGAGGCACCATTGACAGAGGCTGAAGTGTGGGCATGGATGCTAATTGGGAAATGAGATGGCCCATCCAAACTAACACCACTTGCTTGCCTGTTTGTGTCTCTCCTTTAGGAAGCACCGGAAAACATACCTGGAATGGTTTCCCATGTTGCCACTCTCTTGCCATCTCAGATAATCAAGCCCACTTGAAGTGAAGTTTGTGTGGTAAGTCCTGTCTCCATCTTTAAAAAATAGAGAGACTCTATCTGCTTATGCCTGCTAATATACACTGCACACTGTACCAGGGCCACAGAACTCTGCAGGGCAGTACCAGTCAGCAAAGATTAGTGAAGGCCTGTCTCGAAGTCAGGGAGTGTGGGGAATGGCTCTGGGAACAGCTCCATGACAGACTCCCGCAATGATTATGCTTTTCCTATGCTTGTGCCTCCACTGATGTAGGGCGTAGAGTGCCATAAAGACCTATGAGACCTTGACCTTGGTGCAGTGCTGTGCTTTACAGGACTGTCTTTAATTGTAGTTGGTGGCACCTGTGGGGCTGGCAATGTCACCACAACATTATACTTTGTAACAAAAGTTTAAGTTGATCACATTAAAAGGCTTCCACTGTGGGCATGTCAAACAATGTTGCACTGGGTTGGACAGGAACTGTGGGTCCCATCTCGTATAGCATCTGTATGGGGCCTGGTGCAAACTTTGTTGCCTGCTGTGGTGTGGAAACATCCTGAAAATCACTAACTTACGTGGAGGGGGAAAACGGTGACTGTTCACATGGTTAGTGTCGTAGGACCAGGGAACACACAGGAAAACCTTGTGAATGGGGACAGGGCAGGTTGACGAGGTGTAAAAGTCACCTGGCACTGTTTCTGTGGCTGGGCCTACTTTGGACAGTCTTGACATCAGCATGGTGCACCTTTTCCCACATTTGTGGTGACCATCTCCTGCACACATCACATGTATTCCTTTCACTACATTTATGTCCCCATAATATCTCCATACGTGCTCGACAAGCAGAATGCATGTCCCAGCTAGCCATCAAATGGGCATCGAAACCTCGCTTTGGCTTAACAGGGCTCATATCAGCCATTGTTAGGGGCTCTGCATGCATAAGTTCCGAGTGGGAGTAAAGGAGAACCTAGATCTCAATGTCCCTTATGCGGCATACATTGCATGAAACAAATGCCTGGGTAATGATAGCTTACACTGCATCAAACAGCAGAAATAAGAAAAGACTGTCTTTTGATCTGAAGTAAGGCCACTGACAATATGGGCAACAAAAGAGATAAACTGATGTATAAGGTCAAGAATGGAAGTCAGCTACCTGGTACAAATGGCAGTGCAGTGGCCCATGACCCGCGAGTAGCGCAGTCAGAAAAGATTATGGTAGTAATCTTTGGAGAGACATGACCTAAGAGCTCAAGTACCCATTAGTGTTTCATGTGATTTTTTTTGCTATAAATTTGGTTAAAAATTAGTGCCTGTATTTTAAAATAAAACCGACTGAACGTGTCTTTGTATCACAACATAGTTTGGCATTGCATTCTTTGGATACTGCATCCACCTCAGATGAAACTTTACGCTGTCTTCAGACAGTGCAAGGACAGTGGACTGACAACAAATGTAATGTTTAGTAGGGTCATAAAACAACACATTTTTTCCAGAATAGTAACTGTGTTGCCTCATCTTTTTTGTCACTTTCATGTGAGGTGAGTGACTAATACTCTTTATTTGTGCGTGTAAATGAACCTTGTCTTTACTTTTCTATTTGGAGCACATATATGTGTGCATGTTCTTAGGTGTGAAGACCTTGGGTGATTGGTTCCATATGTTATACTTCCATTGTTGAAAATACATCTAATTTCCATTTCCTTTTATATTAATTATAAATGTTGCAGTCTTTTTCCCAGACCTCCAACTAACTTAAAGCCAAGCAACCAAACTGAATTCCCCTATTAAAGCACAGACATTAAACAGGGCCATGTCATTTTGGTGGTTGACCGGGTTAAGCATCCAATAAGTTCAACCCATGTAACTGTCACAAGTTCTGATGTAGATAGGCGTTATTGAAAATCTCTTGACATTCATTGATGCTAGAAATATATTAATGACATATGTACTATATTACTTTTTTACTGTTTAAATTTTTTTACTTGAATGCATACAATCTCATTGTGCGAACAATCGTTTTTTTTCTAAATGTAATAAGATAAATTCATTGCACAGGAACACTGTACATTACAAAAATGGAAACTGCCGTGTGACTCAGAACACAATTTACATCGAAGAAATTTAGCAACTTCAGGGGTTTGGGGGTAACTTAAGAAAATGTCCTGGATGCCCGTGGGCACCCGTAAAACAAAGATTATTTCTACCATTCCAAAGGCACACATCATACCTACAACAAACGCATTGGAAAACTAATGTAGTAAATATTGGCAACAATGTCATATAATATATTTTCCTCAAAGGAAACAGTATAGAGAGGGTCTACTGTCAAAATTCCGATGAAGTTAAAATGCTCAAATACTAGGATTCTTGAGAGATTGGGTAAAGATGACAAAAATCAATGCTTTTTTTAGGCTGCAGAAGAATCATGCCATTGAAACTCTCAATGTTGAAGACTTTGTCACACACCGGGCGCAGCACATACACACTGCTTTGATTAATCGTTGAAGACAGAATAAGCTGTAGATATTGATCATTTTCTGCACGCACATAAATAAAAGCATAGCCTTGCATGACCCTCGCCCCCTACATCCATTGCTCTCTCTCACTAATTATATCCACAAATCACTGTCCATTTGGTGATCCACTTTGCTTATTCTGTGATGTTAAAAATTATAATACCAAGCTATTTTGTTAACAAAAGGGAACTTGTTTTTCATCTCAAGTAGCTTTGCTTTACCCAAATAAAATGGGCATGTTGCAACAGACTTATAATTCATCTGATCATTTATGTTGTTCCTATCAAATATTATGATCTCATCTGAAATTTGTTAAGCAGTCGTATTCATTTACATGATTCAATTAGCGAAACTAAATGTTAATCAGATCAGAGATTAGTACATGGATAAAAGTCTTGACACTTATTTTTGATCAATGAGAGGCAATTTAACTTAAAGTTTGTTCTCATGTTTTATTGTACTGGATGTAGATTGTAACCCCTTGTTTTCCTATTGAGATCGATAATACTGCAGAGATACTGACATTAATATTTTCACACTGGGCAAGTGGCTGGCACTAAAACACTAATCGAAATTACTAAAAAGTAGTCACACAACTGGAACGAAAGTATTTTAGCAACACTGCATTCTTTGATGTAGACAAACAGAGGACTGTGCACAGTGGCAAATTTGTCACAGAATATCATGCTGAATACAGCTACATTGAAGCACCGACCAGCAAGTAGGGGTTCCTTTTGTCAACCTGTTATGTAATATTGATAGTAATCGTAAACACTAATTGATGAAAAAAAGTCCTTCTCATGGAAACAAGAAAAAAAGCTGCTTTTTCTTCAAAATAAAATCAAAGTACCAGCAAACGCAGCTGGGGCTAATTACTCGCCTTATTAGATAAATAAGCATAAACAAACACCTAGGGATACATCATTGAGTATTCCCTCCCTGGATTTCCCCTAGAATCCCCGGTTGGAGCCCAGTCAATGTTTCAAGCATCTAAAGTTCGCTATGATTAACTTCAGGTTCAATACACATGATCAAACAAATTAATTAAGGTACCTTTGTAAAAAAAAAGTAAAAAACAGAAAAAAAACAAAAACAAAACAAGCAAAAAAAAAACAAAAACAAAACAAAAAAACAAAAAAAAAAAAAACAAAAAAAAAAACAAACAAACAAAAAACAAAAACAAAAACAAAAACACCCCCCCCCAAAAAAAAACAAAAACACAAAAAACAACCAACCCCCAAAGTTAATGAAAATACATAATTTGTTTCTGCAGCATTCTACTTATTCAAAACAAAACCCTACCGTTGTTGGGATAATACTGCTCTATACCTTGAGTGGGGGTTGATTGGAGCTCATGTTAGTGAAACCAACAATTCTTCTTGGCATAACCTTAGTAGTCGACAAAATATTTATCTATAAGCACGAACACTAATTTGTCATCTCTTCAGCTGCTGTAAAAATAGCTCATACGTCAAGCCACAACGTATCAGCCTATATTTTATTATGGGGATGATTTATACAAATTTATAAATCTTGTATTTTGCATGTTATAACTATGGTACTGAATAGGTCTATAGCTCTTAACACGCCCATGTCTCGTTAACATTTAGCAAAATGATGTAATTCAGTCATTTTATATTTTTAACTGGGAGCAAATTTAACCACAAAGGCAATTAGCAGAAACTACCAGCATGACGTCGTCCAGGTATCATCCATTGTTTTATCAACATAGGGATGCTTTGAAATGTGCATCTTTATTGTAATAGACTTTGGAAAAGAAATAGCTGATGTAATTTGCTTTTCAGGTGCACATTATCATACAAACTTTTCACCAATTTTGACATGATAAATGTTTGTTATGTATGTTAAGCTAGTAATATTATCATCTTCCAGGTCAAACTGCCTGTCTTCTGTTTGTGTCAATTTCTCAACCCCGCCGTCTATCATCAAACCATGGCCACAATATTTACCCACATTGCAACAGGTTATTAGTACGCACACCTAACATATAACATAATGAATGGCGCCGGCAACTTAGGTGTTGGCTTATTCTGGCATGTATCTTTATATGCCTATCCGTCTTAAACCTACACTACTACATACACTGTTATCATACAACAATAGCTTGGATGTACATGTGTGACGTTTGTTAGGTTTCTTTGTAGTATCAGTAAAAGTATTAGCTTTCACAATCATTAGGATAATTTACGCAAACTATACTAAGCGTACTTCGCAGAGCACAACTACCGGGTCACTTAGAAAACTCGCCAACATGGACTGGGAGACCTGTGAAATGTCTGCCTTATTTTCTCTGAAAAGAGATCTCTTATGCTCTAATACTATGGAGGGTGGTAAAAAAGGGAGCCGAAGTGAATGTACTTCTGTCTTCCGGACCAGATTTCCTCACAAAATATCATACGTTACTAGAGTGCCAAAACGCGTGAGAAAAGTTACAGATGTTCTGCTAAAATTAGCTCATCAATTTCTGGGAACGAGTTTGCGCAAACTGAACAGGGGCACGCGAGGTCACGGACGCTCCATTGGGACAACTTACAAGAGAATTCTGCTATCGAGATGTGCTTATATTCTTAGTCATACTGATCCAAGGCCATTGCTACCTTGATCAAAATGTTACTGAACTGCCAAACATATATCGAATCAATTTGGAACACCAACGTCCTGAGACACTGCAAACAAAAGAACATATACATTTACTGGTCGATTAATGCGTTACCTTGCAGGAAAGGTTTTACAGCATATTTTAAAAAATCTTTCCGCAATACGAGGACCATCCCAAAAGTCTTTTCAACTGCCTCACCATTTAGAATATCATTGCCTAGATAATATCAGGTTATAGACGCAGTTTATCTGGATATGCCCCCTAAGGTTTCTGTACCGGGCTCCGAATCCACATTGTTAGTGTCTGGTAGTACTCAGACACAGGTATGCTTTTCATCTCTGAATACGGCGCTCTTTCCTAGTTTTGGATCATGCAAATCCTGTATTTACCAAACCAATCTTGATCTCTGGAATAAACGAAGATATGAGGGGAGCCAGGCCACATGTGTGAGATCAATGGTCAAAAGTTCATTTTCATTTCTATTGCATTTTCTATGCAAATGCCATATTCATGTAGTTCCTTTTTCCAATCCGTTTCTAGATTTAAGCCACAATCGTAATCAGAAGGTGTAACACTTAGTGCTGTAAAAACTTTGTACGAACCATTGCCATTATACAAACTGGTTCTGGGCCCCTACTAATTGAACAAAATAATACCAATATGGCTTACTTATTAAAAATGAAGCCATGTTACCAGTTTTCTACTTAGCAGTTCAATAGCCAATGCCAAAGCACATCGTCTTTGCGTGTTAACTATGATTCAGTCTCCTTAGAAAGGGAACCTAGCCTAGTACAATTTCATGGATCTAATTTTCTGACAGGTTGGGTGCCAAATAATATGATTCCCTTAATAGCAAATGGTGGACTCATCTTACACTTCTATGTTTTTGTTTTGGTGGAGATTTCTCGAATATCTCATCTTGAAAGAGAAATTAAGCAACTCCTACCGTCAGGTAGCCAGATGCCCGGCAAAGTGAAGTTATGAAATGCCTTATAGCATCCAAGAGTGCCCGGGCGAGAGACCTTTGTCTTGAATTTAAGCGTACGAAGCGTACGTAAGGCTCCTGAATTCAATCTCAGGAAGAGGTCTCATAGTCAGGGGTTTGACCAAATAGACCTCACTTTGTACACCCTTCAAAATTATTTCGTTATCTTGGCTCAGAGATAAACTCAGAGTAATTTTTTGGCAAAGTTTCAACCCAACTAGGTCCTATCCTCATAGAAATGAACAAGTGAGCCCTTGACTTTAAAAACAGTAAATAAAGATAAACAAAGCCAACTAAACCTATTACTTGACCTAGGCCCATGCAGTTCTTGCTTTATAAGCTTGAATATTCTGTGTTCATTTTTCACAGATTCTCCGTATCTTGTTATCAGCATAATAACATACATGAAATAAAAAAAATATGACTTTGTTAATTATGCTTTTGCTTAGGAATTTTGTCAAAGCGTAGCATTTTTGTGCTTAAAATTAGCAGTTTTTGCACAAAATTTAATTAAAGAAGGAATAGCATGGCCCTACGTTATCATTTATACTAAAAGGTATTAATGATTGCTCACATTGATCAGCAAATTACAATAATTCATTTCAACTTCACGAAACAGTTAGAGACATTATTGGGACGACCCTCATGTCAGCACCGAGACATAAAACGGTCTTGATTGACTGTGCAAAACACGTTGTGGCAGTTGTGAAATGTTGATCGTCCAGTTGCTTGACCTTGTGTGTATGCTGCACAAATACTTCGCCTTGCTTTTCATAAAATGGGATTTCAACTGGTCAATACCACTGTGATGGTTGGCAAATAAAACTGAAAGCAGCCTTTCCTTTCATGGGCGAGAACGACAGAAAATGCCCTTTGAAGCCACTGGTACATTTTCTTAATTGTGAAACACCGGCATATCCTTTTATTCTTTCTGACAAAATAGCCTACCTTTTGACACTCACTCTCTCTCTCTCTCTCTCTCTCTCTCTCTCTCTGTATATATGTGTATATATATGTATGTATATATATGTGTGTGTCTATGTATGTATGTATGTACGTACGTACGTATGTATGTATGTATGTATGTATGTGTGTGTGTATATATGTATGTATGTATACATGTAGTCAATACCCTATTCCGCAGGCCAACCTCTTTACACTGCATTATCTAACCTGCCACTGTCTAACCTATCTACATATGGAAGTACTATTGTCAATATTGCACACGTTCCTCTGTTGAATTTTGACATAGGCTGTATTAGCTCAAATAAATTAAAGGATCTTCAGCGGGTAACTACTCAGATCATGTTTTGGAGCCTATACCCGTACATGTCTCTCTCAGTAGCGGCTCATTGTCAAAGATAAATATTCAGCAAAGACAACCCACATAATAATGAATATTTATGAACGAGGCAAACCAAATATAATGCCTAAATTTGTGTAGTCCAAATCAAATAAAAATAATTTGACTTACCCCTGAACTAGCATGTACCCCTTTCTAGCTGGATATTCCACCTGAGTTAAACGACCTGCCAGTGAATAATTGAAGTGGAGAGAAACGAAACTGAGGCATTATATTCAGTCCCAATGTTTACGAAATAAACAGTTACAGATACACCACCTGTACAAACCGAGGGAAATCTTAACAAGTACTGCAATAATGCACATCCTGTACCAGAAACGTAAAACAAACCCCATGATGACACCTACTCCTCCATTTGAAAGTCTCCAAACACTAAATCTCTATTTCACTGCCAATCTTGAGTTAATGCCTCAACATAATGGCTCAGGTTTGTGACATTTGAGTAAAAAATGTCAAATTTGAGTAATTGACACCCTGGACCCCCATATATATGTCGCATGTGCTTAAATATGCCCCACAAATACCCATGAATCAGATAAGACTGCCCATAAATAGATAACACGACTTTTTCATCTCTCCACATACAGACCATGTCATATCAATCTGTTGCATGTTGAGTTGTTGCTGCACTAGACGATTAACCTTGCTGCAGGAAGCCATTCATTGAAACAGATTAAACGTGTAAAAAAACAGGTTTTGTGGAGACCATCCAATGATCATAACTGATGGAATATGCAAAATAAGTGCATAAAGAGTATCCTGATCATTGATTGTCAAAGTGAAGAAGAGTGGACATTCTCACTGTTCAATGCTACTGATATAAACTGAAATTTTTAAATAAACTTGTAAAAACAAAACTGGGTTCAAATGTACCCTATGTAACAAAAAAAAACTAAATGTGTACAATACGAGTCAGACAATTCACTGAACCAAAATCGTAAACGTGAAATTGTAGTGTAACCTAAAAACTGGAGAAACGTCAAAGGCTTTCAAAAGCGTATGAAGCCTGCATGATCAACATCTATTATAAGCTTACGTTTAGCAGGAAGGAGATTAAAAGCCGATAAGGAAACCATTTTAAACAGAAGAAGAGACAGAAGAACAAAACGACTACCACCTTTAAATTTGGCAGCACATGAATTGTATAACCGCAAAGTTCATAGTCTAGCCTTAGACGGCCACATAAAAGAAGGCAAACAAGGATTGGCTACCCACAATCAAAGCAAATAGGTGAATTCTGGTGCATGCATTGAAGAAATATTCAATGACTAATCGTATTAATTATGTTGTATGAATTCATAGTGATTTAAAGAGTTACTTCAACACAAATATGAAACATGGATGACATTATGCTATATCCAAAGACTCGAGGCCCATATTTTGTGCACTTAGCATACTGTGACAGTTGGGTTTAAAAAGTATATGAACATTTGATAATTTAGTAATTAAAACAAATATAGGAAAATGCACAACATTTCTCCTCAATATATTGATCAATATTCAATCCAAACACAAAACCAAAACAAAACAAACAAAAAAACCAAACCCCCCCCCAAAAAACAAAAAAAAAAAAAAAAAAACAAAAAAATCACAAGCAAACATCAGACCTCTTTGTTGTTTGTTTGAATCCAAAAGATTGTTGCTTTTGCAAAGTTTCATACCATATCAAATATTTGAGCAACACCTAAAATAAATAAATAAATAAATAAATAAATAAATAAATAAATAAATAAATAAATAAATAAATACATAAATAAATAAATAAATAAATAAATAACACCAAAGTAAACATTTTGCTTCAAGTACATCTTAGTATACTTTTTGCTTTGGTGTGGAACAGGTTAAGTCTTCAAAATATAATTCAGCAGGTGCTGGATTCCAAAATGTGCACAAGTAATATTAGGAGGAACTGCTTATCATTCATTTGATTTATGATTTGTAACGATAACTCTTTAACGCTGATGACATTATTCTTTTTTCAGGAGTTTGATGGAAGCATCTTAGTGAAACCTACACCAAACCAGGCTCCTTGGTAGCAAACATTCAGGAAGTATGGTCTCTGTGCTTTGAAAGGGCATGCCAAAATTTGAGACCAAATTTGAAATAATCGCATTAGTTGAATGATGATTCCTACAAACCAAGGAAACTGTAACAAATGTGATATATTGAGTATGTCTACATGCAGAATCCATCATTGTATTTCTTCAGGTTTAACCAAGCCCTAAAGTTGACAGTCCGGTGTGACATGCGGCTGAAAAGTATTGTAAGTTTTGTTTTTCTGTTGCTATTTTTGGTATTATGAGGGTTAAACAAAAATTCATACTTTTGTCTGGCTCCGGTACTTTGGAGCGGCCTTAGTGAACAAATGTACCTGAATTTTCTGATGCTTTTCATAGGCAAGCAGAACTCTGTGAAACCAATAAAATTTGATTTTATCATCTTGTAGGCATATTTATTTCCACTGGGGGTAAATTTTCCTATGTCTACTAAATATCTATCTCCACAGCAGTCAAACTTTTGTCAAAATTTGGAAAGTTTGCGTACCGTATTGTGTTTCAATTAATTCATCGGTAGATTATAAGCCCTTTTGTGTACGGTTTTGCAATAATGGTTTTGGTGTACATGTTGCGCCAAGGCCTAATTGAGACTGTTAATCATACCCAGTTCTAAGGAATGGAAATCTATTGCGTCACTATTCATGCGTGGCAGCATCTTGCTTCTTTTTTTATCTCATCTTTCACAGACAACGCATGTATTCCATGCTACAAAAACGTTGTCATGACACTGTAACATTTTTCTGCACTGAAATAAACTAACCAAAGGTGAACAGCATAGCATAACGGCCTTTATCCAACAAAGAAGTCTATTCAAACTAAACTTCTCATGCCATCAACCTCATAGGGCAGGATGGCTTTCTCGTATCATAACAAAGTATCCGGTGAAGAACATTTGCAACTTAAAATGTTTCAGCGCAATCAGATCAACGGGTTTCCAATTCAAGTCAAGAAAACTTCTAGAAACTGTTCCATTTAGATGAAAAAGAACTTACCTCAAAAACTAGGAAGCCCAGGATGGCGATGCTTGCAAAGTGTAATCCGTGCGCCACTTCATGCAAAGTGTCATCATGCTCTTCCTCTACATGATGATGCGTGGAAACAGTATTGCTATTACTTTTATGTACATTCCATTTGTCCAGCGTACTGTGGTGTGTACATTCTGGGCATATCTTACCCCTATCATTGCTATTATTTACATTGTGATTAGTATTGCCGTCTACATGATCACTGTTTGCGTTGTGCGGATAAGATCGTGTATCACCCGATCTATTATTTACACCTTTGTTTTGCATATGCAAATTATTAGAAGTCTGGTCGGCTGGTAACCGCCTAGTCCTTCCACCTGAAGTAGATCTAGTTCCATGATTATGGCGCACTCTCCTATTGTGGTGCGTACCTTCCACTTTAGTTGTAGAATTTTTGGCACTTGCATTGTGTGTTTTATTGCGACCGGCCCAGGCAGAATCGCTGTCATTTATGAGTTCAAGTATGTAGTTTATATCACTCCCTTTGTAGCCTTGTAATTCTTCTGATTTGCTGTCTCTTATATAATGTAGCAACTTTGTCAAATCCTCTTCCGTTTTGTGTAGTTTGTCTGGAATATAGTAGAAAAAACAAAACGGAAAATGCATAAAATCAATATTATGTCCAAAGGTTCCATAACTGTGTCATATCCATCATCCGTTGGTTTAAACTTATTTCATTTCTTAAAAGAATCGTCCGTTGCCGTTACAGAAAAAAAAGTAAATAAATGTACAATTTTTTATATCTCATATGAAATAAACATTTAAACGTGCTCAAAATGTACTCTTTCATCAGCAAAAGGATAAACTGCATAGGGACCCCCTACATGTAAAATTTTATTTGAACAGAACCACCATAATGCATCCTATGTTTTGCTTACTTTGCAATCCCCGGATAGTGGAAGGAACAGGTAAAGACCGCATTTTCTTAAACCTTTGACAGGGTATCATCTGGGATGTGACATATCTTTTTTCTCATCCTACATCCCTGTCGGGCACACGACTATGATGGGGGGGGGGGGGGAGTATTTCAATTCACTGACCTTTGAGCATGCTAGCAAAGATGGACACTGTCAATACGAAATATCAACCATTCATTGCATTTTGTACACGCTTTCCCTGTCAACAAGTACAAGAAACAGGATCTTGGATCTTAAATCCATGTAGGTGTTTACCCTGGACATAAGGAGAAATATTGCATGTATTAATACTGTGCTTATTCGATTGTTATGTATTTTATCTTTGAGATCTGTCACTTACCGGTTGAATGAAACTAGTCCATGTAAATGTTAATTGAAATATTGTACCCTTGTAATACTATGTAGCAGGTAAAATATACCCTTGAGCACTGCCATCCGTAGGTTTAAATTAAAATTAAATAGAGTACTGCGATGTGGGCCTAAGTGCTGTCATGTGCGGGTTTAAAATGTCACAAGTACTCTGTTTTTCTGACTATTATTTGAAGACTGCGCTCAGGCTATTGAGTAAAGACATAAAACAAGCTAAATCTGGTCAAGCAATATTAGTCAACGCACGATTAGCTCAGTGAATGAGTCTTTCACAAGCCAACTCATTCTGGGACCTTGACAATGCAATTCCAACAGTGCAGCTCGAACAGGTTTTTTATGGAAGGTCATGACCTTTCAATCGGCTACAGCTTTGAAATAGATGAACACTGTTTACGTGCGCAAATGAAGAAAGTATAGTGAGTTAACACTTTGCAAACTGACTAACACTGGCAGCAAACATATTACATAATAGTAAATTATGAAAACGTGGGCAATCAATATCAGCTGATGTAGTTCATCAGGACGAGCTGAAATTTGCAGTTTAGAAAAGTTATGTGTATACTCAGACAGGCTTATGTTAGTTTCAAAAATGAAGCGTTGAATTGAGTTCACCGCATAGTTTTGCATACCAAGGTAATTTGTTTTATAATCACGGAAAGTAGTTAAAAAGAATGGGTCTAGTTGATGTATGTAAGGTGGGAACGAAATGAACAAGTTGTCGCTAAATGACACATGGCAAGGTCTGTGCAAAGTTACAGCACACAGCTACTGGGTCAAGCATCAGTAAATAAAGATACAAGCCATGTAGACAAGTCGTTTAATGTTTCGGTCAATATTAAGTGCAACAGGACTGGGCCCGTGATGCTGGGTGTTTGCTGGGACATGCTGTTGCTGTGAGGCACTGAGGATCCAGATACAGCTATAAGGGGCCTTTTGAGACTTGGATGATTTGAAGCCATTCTCAGAGCCTCGTGCTGCAATGCCACGTCTATTTGCAGATGTGACTGACAATATAGGCCCCAGTTGGTGCTTGTAAAGGCCAACTAAGACTCTAGTTACTTACCAGTGTAATGTGTGCACAATGACATTGACTATACATGTGTCACTGTTTAATGTTGTGTAATGCTGTCCATATAACAGTTCTGTAAAGATAATCATGCAGCATTTATGTTTTTTTTTAATGTCATCACTGCCATTACTGATGTACATATGTAACTTTCTAACACATACGCCTGCTCAGTGCAGCAGGAAAACCAAAACCCAGATTCATCAAAAATTGGCATTAAATGTGATATCCCTATTCCCTCGATTTTGCTAGATGACAAAAATAGTTTCCTAATTTACACCAGCAGTCGCAACACAAATATGGTCGATTATAAGCGAATTTGTGGACTTTGTCTTCAGGCTTGTTTTGTAATTGCTGAGTTCAAAACATACATGAGTTAAGTCCCTAACACAAAGAACAAAGCACCATAATTTATTCCAATTATCATATTTTTCATGGAATGTCATAAATTGAGTTCTAAGCGGTCATTAGTTCACTGGCTACACTTTTTGAAGAAATTAATTGTGATAGCAGCTTCGGTCAAT
The DNA here is from genome assembly GCA_964020975.1 of Hermodice carunculata. Classification (NCBI taxonomy): domain Eukaryota; kingdom Metazoa; phylum Annelida; class Polychaeta; order Eunicida; family Amphinomidae; genus Hermodice; species Hermodice carunculata. The sequence continues at coordinate 108,688,838 of OZ026612.1, forward strand.
TTCTTTACTTTTTTACTTTCTTTATAACAGCATAACATTCCATGTTCAGCGTTTTGAAGCAACTTGGTTTTCGTAGATAGTACAACATGCGATATGTAAATTAGAGCATTGTTGGGTGTTAAAAGTAAATACTAGAGTACCTGGCCGGGTATTACTCGGTTTTGCGAAAAAAAAGCTAGTATTTGAGTGACTATCCATTCAACCAATCAAGTCGATGAACATACAATGAACTAACAAACAAGCAAAAAAAACAAAAAACAAAACAAAACAAAAACAAAAACAAAAACAAACAAAAAAAAAAAAAAAACAATTAGAAGAAAATGTTCATTTACAATATTCATCACCATATGGACTGTCATGGACTATGTAACATAATGATCAGGTTCTGGGATCGTCATTACACAGTTATGGGTAAGCGTATTATCACATTCTTCATCATGCAACTTGATCATTTTTCAAAAAGGCACTCACACCGAATGTTGGTCGCCGGCTTAGCAAATTACATGTGCCAAGAGTAGAGAGTGACGGATACTTGTCATGGTGTCTCCACCACGACTGTACAGGGCTTTCAATGATACTTTATTTGGGCCTTGAGAGATAAGGAGATATAACTCGTCTCCGGATTCCACTGATTCAGTGAGTTCCTCGACGACTATTACACTGGTCCAAATAGTATATCGTTCACTGAAGATGGACCTCTGTAATTTGCGTCGGTGAATTTTCGCCTCGCTGGTGAAGGAGAGTCCTCCGCCACTTTTTCTTTTACACAAGACAGATTGTCAGCCTTCTCTCATGCAGGAGGATACGCGGCTTTACAGGACTTCGGATATCCGGTTCTTCAATGCTGGAACCGGATACCTAAATAAAATCATTACTGGGGTACCCGACTGGGTCCACGGGTATCCGACAATGCTCTAAAATAAATATTTTCAAGAAATTCCATGCCCGCAGGATTGAGGTCTTTGCAATATTCCAATCAAACGTATTGAGCCTTCCAACGCTGGTGCTTCGCTCGATTAAAGCATTTAAATATGTAAAGGTACTCAAACATGTAACATCAACAATGTGACTATAATTTCCACGTTGCGCGCCTTTCTCTTGGTAAGCCATAGCCAGGTTACAGTTTGATCTCTTGTTGTCAGCACAAACTAAAATCGAAGACATTGGCAACAATGATCACATGGCACCGACACCAGTAACGTACGTTAAGACAACTTTAAGCATAAGGCATAATTGATCAAACTTCAAAATACGATGATTATCACATGTGTGTCGCCAGTGTCCAGTGGGAAACCGAAATTTGTGTTTTTTGGCTCATTTTTGGATTTTTGTGGCATTGGTTGTTGATATGTTATCTATTCATTGTTAAAATTCGGAACCGCCATAATATGATATTAATAATTTATATGGAAAACTACCCCTTTAAAACGGGACACCAATAAAACGAAGTTATTTCATGGTGCGTCCATACATTCCTTTCAATTCATTTATAAAATACAAGTATAAACCATACTAGTTAAAGAATTCAGTAGATTATTTCCGTTAACTAACATATATGATGTACATACATGATATGATAATAGAAACCTCATCTTCAAGAAACATACACGTGAAATTCTGAAAATCCCAAATTACTTCCCTTACTTCAAAAGGTACCTGCACAAAACCCAACCTGTAAAGATCACATAGTGCAAGAACTAGGATTTGAAAAAGACTCCGAGCATGGAAACATTTTAAAAGGACGGGGAAAGAAAGTCATTTTCAAATTTACGAGACATTTGGCAACCTGGTAGTTGCTGCCAATAAGCAGGCTATAAGAAACTATTTTCGGAAACTGCGAGATCAACTTGATTAACAAGATATTAACGCCAAAAAGTGGTGGTCTTTAACAAAAGCTATCCTTGGTTGTAAAGTACACCAGTCTATACCTCCATTAATTGAAAATGGCAAAATAATTTTAATGTATACCAGAGGAGGATCTGCCCCTGCCTCTACAAAATTTTCAATATGTTACAACAGTTCGACTTGACCTGTTCCCAATAACAGAAGATAAGGTCCAAAAATACTGTCAAGGTTGAAAGTATACGGTGCCACAGGACCCGATGGCATATGAAATTTTATATTGAAAAAGACTGCTTATTGTATAGCACCGTTCCATTGTAAGCTATTTAATGCATATCTTTCCAGTAGCAAATTCCCAAGTGACTGGAAAAAAGTCAAATATGTACAAAGTTCCCAAAAAGGGCGACCGCCCAAGCAAATCGAACTATGGACCTATCTCATTGTTGCGTAATGTCACAAGTTTTGGAAATATTGGTGTTCAACAAATTTTGTGAATACCTGATTGCAAATGGCCTATTAACTAATACGAATTCGGGGTGTAGAGGAAAATGATTCGACAGTGAACCAAATAGTCAGTATCCTGCATAAAATTTATGATGGCATAGAATGCAACTATGAGGTCAGGATGGTGTTCTTAGATGTCTCAAAAGCGTTCAATAAGGTGTGACACCAGGGATTCATTTTTACACTACGCCAGCTTGGTATCTGTGACAAACTTATCGAATGGGTGGGAAGTTATTTAAGCAATAGATACATCAGAATTATTATACAAGGGCAGTCCTTCACATGATAACAGATTGAGGCGGGCGTGCCTCAAAGGTCAATCCTGGGCGCTCTTTTCTTTTTGGTATATGTTAATGACATGGTAAATGATATTACCGCTGATATACGATTATTTGCAGACGATACAAGTATCTTAGAAATCATATTTAACCCAACTGAGTTTAACAAAAGGTTGAATACAAATCTCACAACACTTGGTGATTGGATGTGCACATGAAGAGTAACTTTTAATGGCTTAAAATCCCTGTCAGTCATATTTTCCTCTAAGCCTAAAAAACGTAAACACGATCCTTTATTCCTAGCTGATGTTGAAATACCCGAAGGAATAGCCACACCCATCTTGGAAACACCCTTAATTCAAACCTGTCGTGAAGAGAACACATAACAGGTATTACTAACAAAGCAGGCGGAAGAATTGCCTTACTACGAAGATTCAAATTCAAACTCACTCGAAAAGCCTTGTCTAAATTGTACAGCTCCATGATCAGACCAATACTGGAATATGGTTGTGTCCTGTTTGATAATTGTGGGCAAAACTTGTATGACTTACTAGAAAACATCCAGTACCAGGCAGCAGTAATTTACACTGGGGCTAAACGCCACACCAATCGATACCGGTTGCTCCTAGGACTAGGGTGGGAAAAGTTGGCTACTAGGCGAAAGTATTTTAAGCTCATCCTATTTTACAAGATGGCAAATAATCAAATACCTGCATATCGTGCTCATTTAGTCCCAGCGTCGGTAGCAATATCTACCGGATGGTCTCTCAGAAATTCTTTTAGTGTGCGACAACTTAATTTCCGAACCAAAAGGATGCAACAGTCTTTCGTCCCCTCCATAATCACACTTTGGAACGATTTACGCATTGATAGTAGGGAAACCACCACTTTAATGTAGTTTGAAAATAAGCTACAGAAGTTGATGTTCAACGAAAAGCCCCCTTTCTACGTCGCCTATGATCAACGCTTCCACAATATATGTCAGACTCAGCTGCGATTAGGCCATTTCTGCTTACGTCACGACCAGTTTAGTGTCATTATTGTTCCAGATCCCTCTTGTGCTTGTGGACGTCCATCCAAAACAAGCGAACATTTTTTTCTTTGATGCACGATATATGCTGCCTATCGCCCAAAACTGTTGAAAGGTGTTGCTTCAGTTGTGGCCCCAGGAGTGAATCCCTCTCTCGTCCACAGTCTTGTATGTCTGTAGAGCCTCCAGATTAGTTACTATATATGACTGTTAGTCAATCAAGGGAAAATAAATATATTTACAACACAAAACAAAAGGTGCCCGAGATCACAAATGCAAGCACCCACATTTCTTCAATTTTGAAATAATAAATCTCAGCAGAAATTTATAATCCCAAAACCGATGAAAGCTTGCAAAATGGTTCGCAAAGCAAGTCCAAAATGTAAGACGTCCGGGAGAAGCAAGTGTAATGGGACCTACATGGAGCTTCTAATATATTGTGTCATATAAAAACGTACAAAGATATTCATGCGTTATCTCAAGTATCACAATTAGTTTTAAGAATCTACATAGAACTGTCACAGCCAACACCTTCAAGAACTACCATACGGCAATGCCACGCTTCTTTTAGGAAAGTTTACAAACACTGTCAAGATACCATTGACATTATGGTCATAATGCCACCTTAGTTGTAAAGTATAAGAAAGAAGTAAATATAGATACAATTTGCTAACTCTTCAGTCAGCGCGTGTTTGTTTTCAAACGGTGCTACCGAATTGAAAAAAAAGCCTGGCTATCGGCTACCTTCGCTTCTGACGATCTGGTGGGGATCCGTGGGGATTAGTGTCACTTTTGATGATAAAACGTAAACTATATTGTAATAGCACAGAATGACATTTAGGAAACTCATCTCTGCAATGTTGTTATGGCACACAAACCTGTACAATGATGACCATATTTTGTTTTGTGTGATTGTGACCGTCGATGGTAACTGGAAGGCGACGCTCGTCGGCAATAAAAGATCGAACATTTTCGCATTGGTAGCAGCAGCAGGCCCGACTAAATGTGAGACCCGTTTCCTCGAGCAATGTTTCCAACACCTATCTAAAACTTGGTGAACATTTTCCTCATCTTGTTTGGGATATATAAAGTTGAAATGAGACAAGGTGATGCAACGACAAGCCTAGATTCACCAAGTAATGCGACCAACCAGTGCCCATCTGTTCACCGCTGGGTTCAGGCTGTGACTATCATTGTGACCCACAACATAGCCTGATTGGAGAAAGCATGTTCGCACGTTACATGGTCAAATCTGAGCAGGCAGTGAAAATGACCACAGACGTACTATGCCCCACAAAGTATGTCGAAGACATCTATTAAGTTAACAACCGACAACACTGCTGAAATCTGCATCATCCAGTGCTTTATTTTACCCGTGAGACGTCATCGAAAATCACTGTTACTATTTTACAATTGCATAAATTGTCGGACTTATAGCCCGGATGTGACAATTTAGAGTACTGGGTTTTCCAATGCACTTGTGGGATAGAGTTTAACTAATGCCTAAAGCTAGGAAAGTTATAACCAGCAAGTGGCAATCCACTACCTATGACAGTTCCCAATCTGTATTGAGTCCAGCCACCACAGACAGTTATGGCGTGCGTCCATTGTGACATCGGCGCTGAAAAAAACAGGCGGCTTCGAGCTTGGTTTTGCACTTAGGCTGACATGGAGGTGTCATAAATCGCGTTTAATGAGATATTCCCCGACTTCCAAAGGAAAAAAAATGGCAGTTTGCATTATAAATAAGTACATTGAGCACTCACTACCTGGCGAGAAATAATTCTGCCAAGTCAACCCAAACAAATTCCACTGCGAAATAGAGTTGATCAAAGGGTTGGGGAGTTCTTGGGATTCCGAATTTCTTGGAATGCACTCACGGATGAGAAACTCAGTTTCTCACGGCTATTTCTCGAGTTCTATATGTGACCATTTTATCAAACAAAGACTCACATAAACATTGAAGTCTTGAAATCCCAAACCGAGTTTGTGTGGAAGATATCGGCATGACAAAATAGTAATCATTTGTTGAGATCATCAAATCGCAGGCATATCTACAACTCTTCTCCATGGTCAGGCGAGAACGGGCGTGCATAAAAAATCGCTGAATTGTTTTGAAAGTTCAATACACAAAGATTAATTTGGTTCAAGAATAAACGTTTAATTCCTGGTTTTCAAGATATACATTAAAATTGTGACGAAGACCCATATCTCGACTTTCTCTTTATTCACGCAGCAAAAGAAGGTCTTCATATTTTACAATATCAACTGGAGACCTGCTCTAGTCCCTTCAGTTGCTGGGCAACGGAACTATGCTCCACCCATCATCAGGGCCCATATGCAAAATATGTAAATCAACTAACTAGAAATTACAGTTTTTCTACCAACAGAATGAACTTTTTTAAAAAATGTTTTGCATGGGATATGCTTCAAAACTGAGTGAAAGACTTTTCTTAAGATTTTTGCTTTCTGGAGTTGTTATTTTTGACAAAGAAGCTTATTTAGCCATGTTTCATACTTGAATCAGCCCTCCTTCCTGTCAAGTTCCTTGCTGCATCCTAGGTGGCGCCACAACTTCTCAGTTAACATGAATACCTCCTATTATCAGGGCGAAGCTCTATCCTTTGGTTTCCTTGCATTCTCGAGACACTTACGCTTACACACACACACACACACACACACACACACACACACACACACATATATATATATATTGTGTGTTTAATGAAATTTGCAAAGTTATTTGGGTTTGGATACATTACACCTACCTTACACGTAATGGTTTCACACTGCACGTAATGTTCTAATTCCAATTGTCTCTGTCTGCATGAGAGAAAATTTCCTGTGGACGTAATTATTTAAGCAAAAACATAGAAGTTTAGAAAGAAAAGCCAAGTCCCCATTCCTTTGTCAGTTTGTTTTCATATACACGGAGGAAGCCTTGCTGGGACAATAACAAAGTTACCCAACCACGAGCGGGCTGGTTACAACGCTTTTCGTGGCAGTTACAAAGTTATCCAATCAAGACTACTGCAGAGCTATCCAGAGAGGGCCGGGGCAATTGCCCAACTATCCAATCATTCCACACCATATCTTAAGTTAAAGATCACAAGCTAAGAAGGACAGAACAAGATGATAACGTACGGAAGAGATGTGGTAACGGGGCAAATCAAAACAGATTTAAGTCCCATTAAACGGTCTGTTTTGAAATCGACAAGCTAGTCGCTTTTACCTTGGGATATGTTTACCTTCCATCACTTGAAGGCGTATTAATTAGAGTCATAGTAGAATCAGAAACACCTGATCAGTTTTGTCGTGTCTTGTTCTACAAGAAATCGACAGTATAGCACCATATTGTTCGCTTAAAGAGAGCAGAAATCGATTTTTCATTGTTGCGCAAGACCAGGCAGTGACTGTTGAGTTGCGATCCTCACTGAATTGCTGCCTGACCTGATTTCAAACGGATTTTAATACCGTACGGAAACAAAATCAATATTTAATGTCCAAAATTCCTTGCAAAATTGCTTCATCTCCTAAACATTTTGCAATTGTGATTAGGTAAATTATAGGCAAGCGCTCGTCTGGGAAACTCATGTGGCATTGATATATATTTACAACTCATACCACCAATGCACGAGGACGTTAATTCTAAAGGAAAGCGATAATCGTCGTTGAGAGCCGCTTGGCCATTTTTAAACGACAGGGAAGACAAAGGTCAACATACCCAAGTAAACACACTTATAATATGGAGACATGGAATCAGATTACATTTCTCAAAACTGTCATTTTGCAGAAGTCTTGTCGAAGTGAGTGCACTTTGGTGTGTTGACAGAAGCGAGCGGTCTTGAAATTGATCGTATAAAATTAGAATCACATCAAACATTTCTGACACGATCTGTATTTTTAAAAGCTGTTAATGCAACACCTGTAAGATGTTGAGACATATCTGATTTTTTCTTGTATAGAGAACCAATTCAAAAGCAGATTTTTAAAATTTCAGATATGCAAAATGATCTCTTCCAATTCATTGTTCCAAAACAGGAAATAGGGTCTGGTAACGCAACACTGCCAAGAACTGAAACGCAGGCCAAAACAACATTAAATTTGTTAAGTATGTTTTTGTCGGTGCGGTCGGAGAGCTTACTGCTCCGTTTGAATTATGGAAAAATGTTGTGCAGAATGATAGAGGTTCATGTTGTTGATGACTTCAAAGTCACTTCATATTGCACAAGGGCCTTGCGTTAAAGCCAAACCATCCAAACCACAAAATCGTGCAAGGTTCACAAAAAAAAAAAAAAAAAAACATGCACAGATGCACGGTGAGCTTCAAGAGGCACATTAAGAAGTGGCTACGGGTCAAGAAGTATGAACCCGATGGGACATAATGCCCATAGGACTTCAGTAAACGTGCATGTTTTCCTGGAAAATCGATGGGGGACGTCTCGCAGGATTCACAGCTGAGAGTGTTTAGGCTACAACACTTAACGTCGTGACATACACTTAGGCAACCCCAATATCACCATCGCCTAATGCTAAGCAAATACTTTCCAAATTCCGAGAGAATGAAATTGCGTAGCACTTGTTCATTGATAGTAAATTAGATAATTCACATCAGACAGCCATTGCAAGTGTCCTCTATTAGTTCACCTTCGCCCTATAGCTTTTCTAAGATTGGCTGAACATTAGGGCAAGCATCAATATTTATTGTCAGTCAAGACACATTTGCGCGATGTTAATGTCCAACTGGGGAGCATTGCATTATTTTGCTACCAGTCCATGTTTCACCAAGACAGACATACTGTCAGGGACAACATCAAATTTTACGGATAAGTACTTTGTCCTCGTATTAAAACTGTACACAAGTATTCCGAATATTGTCTGGATGTCTCTAGCATGCTGGTCGCAAATATTGTAAAGGGAGAAAATGAAAAGATACGGCCACGCGCAGATGCACATGTACTAACGTAACAGGCTTGTCATCAGTAAAGCAAAATGCATCGTACCAACAGAGAGAGATTTTCCAAATCATGTCATGATGCGGCAAATATATTATAAGGTGGTTAAAATTGTTGAAGCTGGTGCCTGTTCCCACAGTAAGCTCACGGCAAGTATCTGAAGGAACTGGTGGTTACATCGTGACGTACCGTAGGTAAGCGTTTCAAGTGAACGCCTCACAACAAAATATCATGAATAGTCCTCACTTTGCTTGTTCCGTCATAAAGCAGACAGTAAAAACCTGCATAGTGTGTGACATAGGAATATTCGTCGGACAAAAAAGTGGCTAACCAGTACTTAGGATCTGGTTTCGTAACGAAGGTGTTTGCGGTTATGAATCAATTCTGAATCGGGTGATGATATGCACTTATTCCGTCACAAGCATTCTGCGCTTGTGTGACAAGCTCAATTAAAGACCCTATATGCCGCATATTCTGTAAGTTTTTCTTTCTATTTATTTAATCGATAGAGGACGCCTCTAGCGCCAGTACATCCAAGTACTCTTAGCGCCAGGTCTTGGGCCAGTAAAGACGATATAACAGGTGCAGGTGTGGCAGAACTTTTAGTCACGCAATAACGACAGGGCCTTAGGTGACAGGCTATTGAAAATGCGGGAGCAGAGAAACTCTTATCCATTTCTTGTCATATCAAGGGAGTATGTGTGCCTGATTATCTGTGGCTTTGGGAAGGGTGTCACTTCAACATTTAACCCTTGAACCATAAATCATGTATTATTATTTTACATTGAGGTTTGCCTCATAACAGTAGCTATGGAGGTAAGCATAAACAAATGCACGAGTAGCCAAAACGTTCATTGAGTTTGACTTCATTTTCTATTGATAATACTACTGTCATTGAAGTGACCTTTGAGCAAAATGACAGGTACAGTGTCAACGAAACTTTTAAATGTCAATGACAAGCCTGCGAATATAGCCAATTTAACATGTAACTCTATTAGGTTTGATTTACTGGTCCAAGACCAGAGAAATTCTGTCATTTTTCGGGTGTTAAACATGCCTGTGAAAATCAGGCTGAGGATAGCGAATTTGTGAATGTATCAGCAGCCTGGATGGAAAAGACTTCACAATTTGGTGCCTGAAGTAACTAGCTGAAAAGTTGGCATCAATCCTACTGGTCGTCAGAGCTGTCAGAACCATCATAGATCCATCTGCCACCAGATAAACATGAGGTAACATGGCTTTTCATTAAGTGGGTGGAGTAAATATGCTTGCTCAATGGCCCGTAACTTCCGTGGCTGCGACAACTGTAACTCTGTCTCTCCTATTCAACTGTAAGAGATTGACATGCCAAGTGAAAGAAATTGCTAGCCGTGGCTAAAAATGACCAGCCAAGATTTTCAGCTGAAGCTGAAACTTGGGCTATACCACTGATTTCTCCTTGACACTTACGCATGCCTTAAAAACCCTAGTGTTTTGTTCTACTTGAGAAAAGCTACTGAATTGGATCCTGATGTTCTTTCAAACAAAATCTCTGCACAGATAGCTATACATTTCAATGTTTTACAGGTAAATCTTAAACGTAAATAGGATACAATAGACTAGCTTCGCAAAAATGAAGAATAATCTGATCGCAATGTGGTGAATTGGACCAACTTTCACTCATAAAAAGCGTGAGAATTGTAGCTTATCCCCCAGATCCTTGTCCTGGATCTGGCGAAAGAAAAGTTGGAAGTTGCTATGTATCTATTTGATACAGATCGAGCCACTCGAGTTTGACATATTATTCCAGGCAGAAGCCGTCCTTTCCTTTGTAAAACTGACCTCCTACCGTAGCAAGTGTAAACTCAGAGACAAGAGGACTCTGACAGGTCTGTGCTGAGGTGGTCTTACATACACAGACTGAAGGTGTCCTGTAAATTTCAGAATGATATTAAGGTCACTTTTGTTTAAGAATATCATCACTTATGGTAACATGAATTTACCCCAATATCAATTTTTCTGAATTTTGATAAGTTGTTAAAAATAAAAAAAATGATAGCACTACCATGTAAGGAACGAATTTGATGGAGATCAGGTCCACTGTTTTTCCTAACATGTTTGATGAGGATTAGGGTTGGGAGAAAAATTCAAGAAAACTGAAAATGCAAAATCCCCCCCCCCCAAAAAAAATGAAAATGATCGCAGCATCACCTGTTAAACCGATTAATGTCTACAGAGGTGTCCAAGAGTGCCTATGCAATTTCAAAGCAATTGGTTCGGCGGCTTTTGAAAACGACTTTTTTAATATTTTGTCAAAATTAATAATAGAAATAATTCATAACAATTCCACAAATCACTTGAGCGAAACCATTTGCACAAAATTGGTAAAAATCCACCCAAAGTACATTCGCAAGTCCAAAATGTGACTTACCATTGCAGTCCCCATTGACCTGTAATCAGTGGGAATCTATGCATTAAACGACACGTGTCCAAATTGAAAAATTCGTTTAAAAATAGGGATGTGGAATGTCATCACCCAGTGAACAACCACCAGCTACATTTCCACCAAGTTCCAGAAGAATCTAGCAGCCCTTTCTGAGAAGAAGTAGAAAAATAGCCGTAAAACACACAAGTTAGCAAAAAGCCGCAACACTTGCTGAACATATTAAGGTCCAGAGATCCTCAGAAGTGTTCCCATGCAATGCCGACGCAATTTGCTAGGCGGTTTCGAAGATTTTTTTTAGATTTTTGTGAAAATAAAACCAAAACCAAAACCAAAAAAATAATAATAAAATCATTGCAGCTTGACTGTTTGAACAAAATTGGTAGAGACCTTCCCAAGGTATATCCCTACCACGTTTAAAGTGAATCTGACCGATGGTTTCCAAGAAGTCGAAAATATGAACTTCCATAGCAATCCCTATTAACTTTTCAATGCATGCACAAAGACGCAGTCAACCGGAGTGAAAATATTCGTAAAAAATCAGCGATACAGAGTATCACCACGTAGTGAACAAGTGTGTTTAGCCGTCCCACAAACTACATTTACACCAAGTTTCAGAACAATCTGAGAGACACATTTTGTGTGCCAATGCGAATGTAGCAAAATACATCAACATCTTTAAAACATAGCAAAAGAATTCGGCACCACCGGTTGAACAGATTAGGGTTTGGAGGTCCACAGAAGTGTCTCTATGAAATGTAGAAGAAACTAGCTTTGCGGTTAAAGAGAATTTTTTTTTATGTTTTGCCAAATGTGAAAAAAAGCATTAAAAAATCTAAAAATTGGGGACGTGTGACCGTTTGAACAAGCTTAGCAGTGACCCTGCTAAGATACATTCCCCCCAGTGAAAATGGTCTCGCCAGCTACAGCGTGAAAAAAATATAAATTATGTATGGTCAGTGGATGGTCAAATCATGATCAAGGACAAGGACCTACTAAAGTATATGAATACAGAGAATGATTAGACAGTGACTCACCAGTCATGTACCAGACTTAACTCCTTGTGACCCAGACCACTATAAATCGGGCATTCTTCATGGATTGATATTTGTGTCTTATGTTGTTTTGTTGTTGATGTGTTATTTTTTGTTTAGTAATTTTCAATATTTACCACTTGCATTTCCTTTCACAAGGACGACTGCTTCTTCCCACATTGTTCCCATATGAATCTGTATGACTATATTCATTACACACATGTGCACACAATGCTGATTGATGGAACCTTTCCTCTGTGCTAACAATATGAAGAGTATCTTTTTTACTCTATTGTTAAGGACAGTTTTACTTATTGCAAACTATTATGTTAACAAAATGTTATATATGTAGCAAACTGATAAATCCCAAAATCTCAGGCGTATTGCATGTAATGACAGTGTTCATAAAAAGTATTTAACAGGTGTATAGAACCAGATGACACTTGGCTCTGTGCAAACTGTCTTGTGTCAGTATTACCGTTTAAATGTATTGAGGATGATGATATAAATCTCCAGTTCATTTCTGACTTATGGTGCACAACTTCTTTAGTAGCTGATTTTAATAAATTAAATGACAAACTCCTCATAGCTTTAGAGATAAATGATGACAAAAGTGTATGAACAATTTATGATGTACATCCAGATTTTACCTTCATTGCTCCCGCAAATCGTGTAAACAACCAATGCAAAAGTCCTTATTTACTTGAGAACTAAATTAATGACAGAATCACTAATATGCTTGTCATCTTTGTCTCTTCTGTGTGTAAACATCAAGAGCTTGCTTGCTCACTTACATAAGCAAGACATAGTTTAAATCTCTCCCTCAATCTCTAAAATATTTAGCATTACTGAAACTTGGCTCGAGGACGGTACATGTAGTCATGATATTTATAACATTGATTCTTATGATCATATGTAAAAACAAAGGAGCCAGAGAAGGTGGTTGTGTGTCGCTTTACCTCATTTATTCTGTGTCAAATTCTTCAAGAGATGATTTGCATAAATTTGATGATTTGAGCTTGATTTTGATGAATTTTAAGGTCCAAGTTTAAACAGAAGCAATAACATTATATTTAGAATTTATCTATGGACCCTGGGGCTCCCACTGATTGCTTTAATGACATTTTAGAAATGATTCTCTGAAAAGTCAAAGGCGAGAAGAATCATTGTTATTCAAGTTGGGGTTCAGAAATAATCGTGGCATAGAAAAAGCTCTATGTTATTTGGTTCTGAAAGTATCGGCGGTCCTTGGGAACAAATATCAGGTGGAAATTGTGTTTCATGATATCTCGAAGCCCTCCGATTCAGTGAATCATAAAATTCTAATTCTTTTTATGGTATAATAGGATTGCATTGAGATTTTTTAGGGGTTAGCTTGAAATGAGATAATATTTTGCCTGTTATCGGAATTACTCTTTAGATACTCTTGTAATTTTGTCGGGTGTTCCTAAAGGTTCTATATTGAGACCCTTGTTAATTCTTTTATACGTACATGACATGGCCAATGTATTTCAACATGCCTTTACAATCCTCTTTGTTGATGGTACCTACTTGCCTTTTGCAAATAATCATATCACTGAACTAAATCTGAATACGAATAGAGGTTTTTGTAGTTTTATCACATGGTTCCAGGTTAATAAATTATTAGTCAAAGTGGGAAAACCAAAATGCCTATTTTTCTATACTCAATAACATGATGATTAAAGCAATTTTATTGTAACCATCAACAATAATCCTATACTTAGAACCACGCAGAGTGATTTCATTGGTGTCTGGATAGATGATAGATTAAACTGGAAGAACCCGAGATTTATCCAGATGCCAAAGAAAATACTTCTTCTTTTAACATCCTCTCTTTCATTCTCCGATAAATTTTGCAAATTTGCAAATACAGGACCACAAAGGGTAGCTTGGTTTTTCTTTCCTTAGGAAAACGAGATACTATTGGCAGTTTCGAGTGAAAAATGGCATCCCATGATTGGTTCGTAAAACAAAATCGACTGAAGTATTCTTAGAGTGGCTTTAAGACTCCCATGACACTGGGTTGCATTTGATGATCTGTGAACGGGGTCAGCTATAAGTTTGTTATGCATAGAATACGCTGTTCACTCAGTGAAGTACGGCAGTTCAGGTAAATACATGACTGACCGCTTTATATTTGTTGCATTATTAATCATCGGGAGTTGGTTAACCTCTCCACAATGTTGTTATGACCCTTAAAATTTACTGATATAATTACTAAGCACTTTATAATATCACATTGACACCCATCTGCACTGAGCTTCGCTGGCTTGATAAAATATGGACCCTTGCCTAAATATTCTCTGTATCAGATATATGGACCCACATATAGCCTATGAGCATTAGCCTTTGTCTCAATATTTGGTATAATGTACTTACACAGTCGCCTGGCATTGATACCAAAGCTTACGGACCTTGCATGATGTCAATTCACAGCAATAATACAAAAATGTGTTCCTCCTGACACGTTTGAAATTACGACACATTATCTCGAAACATATAAAATAATTAAGCAATTACATTCTTTTTATAGTTAAAAATCAACCAATGTAAATTATGTAAAAAAAAACATGATAAAACAATAAAGCTGGGCATTTTTATCACTGTTGTCTTCATAGTAGCAGATCGGGACAGCCTATGTGTTGTTTGTAGACTACTTGTAAGAATTTATTTGGCATCTGGTGATTTATCGACAAGGCTTTCTAAGCAATATATTGTCCTTGAGAGCATGAAGTGCTTGGATCTATAAGTCTTTAATAAAAAGCATATAGACCAATATTGCCCAACGAGGTCCAGGTTTCAAGACTCTGACGAAATGGAATGAAGCACACGTCATCACTGAAACTTTTTAATCTTTATTCATCCGCCCACGACCCTAAGTAAACAACCCATATGCGCCAATTTTAGACTTTCTAAAAACTGGCAATTGAGATTTCTGTCTCTGGCTGTTTTCTGAAAGATTCATCCCACTCACTGTAACATAAATTCAACAGAATTTAATCAGGGATATGGATTATCTGTAATTGCAGCGGTTATTACTTTCAGCAGCACCTAAGAGGCATGACTCCATCCTAAGAGCTATCCGACGTCAGCTGTCTGTAAAAACTTCAAAGTGGAAGCCAAAAAAATTAATAAATAATAACAACCCCCCCCCAAAAAAAAAGCAACAGCAGACAAGAAACAACATAAAAACGTACAGGCGTATATACAAATGAAACATATAGGATGTACACCATATATATATATATATATATATATATATATATATATATATATATATATATATATATATATATATATATATATATATATATATATATATATATATATATAACTACTTTGCCTTCTGATCCATCGGATACTTTAAACCTGTCTGTTGCGTCTTGGATGATGTCTTCAAAGTGTAATGCAAACAAGATTCAAGCTGTTGGCTGTCATTTAATTTAATGCTCATTTTAATATATTGCTATATATTTTTCGTTTTAGCTCGTAAAATGCGTGCTGACGACATAAAATGTATCAGTACCTAAGCTGAAAAGATTTCCGGCATATAGCTTGTGAGGATATAAAGATGAAGTGCACGATACTCAGTTTAAATTTATGTTGATACGACGCGGGCAAGTTTCTTGCTACCTGATGCTTAAACTATCACGTACACACCGTCTGTATCTTCAGAAAGTAATATTCCATTATATGCAAATATTTACATTGACTTTTTCTTGTTTCAATATATTCTGAAACTTAAAACTGTGATAATGTTGTGAGGAAACAGATTCAAACGTTGCATACTCTGTTTAACTTTACCACAGAATGCCCTCATAGGCCTACTTTTACACCAACCTGAGCATGTACGTTTAACGAATTGTGTTTATACGTTGATTTTCCAAACTAATTCAGTCGCATAACCCAAACACTGATCGCACCAAGGCTTTTATTTCCAGTTCGTGTTTCTCTGGGCTATCCATAGATAGCATCGCAAATGGAATTTTGACAGATTAGTCTCATCACCATACACTTCTCCCTGCTCCTGGTGCACCCACACCTGTCCTAATTTCCTCTGATATTCACAAAATTATTTTGAGAACACTGTCCAGATATACAACTCGTGGCCATGAAACAGCAAATCTAAATTACCTTCCAAATGAGACAAATACTGATTTCTAAGAACAGGATTTTCACCAAGTGATTATTTAAGAACGAGTTACCTATTTGAAGCCATATGTCATTAGCAGTCGGCTTCTTTAAATCATTATACATGTAATAAAACCTTCTCATGAAAAAATGTACACCTGTATACTTGTCTCTACTTCACCGACAATGTTCTTGTATTTACTTTACTATTGAGATACATTCAATTCAGCAAGACTAATTAATTGATCCCTCGCAGTACAAGATGTGTCCAATCGGCATATATCAGCATTAGCCAAAGTAAGCTCAGTCTAACAAATAGCCGTTGCTAGCAAGGTACTTTGAATTAGAAAGATGCACAGAGAATAGCATTTAGTGATTACCTTTCACAGACAAAAATCCCAGCAATCAAATATTAGGTTTCGCTTCAGCATAAAACGTCTGGGGCTTGATAAAAAAGGGACCCGAACGTTTTTATTGCAGCATTATAGCAGCCTCGCTTTCAACACCCCGCAAGCGGTTTTAAATTTTCTTCCTTGGCGAGGTCTGCTTGACGCATGAAACTTGCCTGGCGCTCAAGCACTCAGCTCCCTTCGAGACATGCCTGGCCGTGAAACTTACCTCGCGGAACCAGAGCCGCAACATAGTATCAAATACCGGTACACTAACAAAAGTAAGTAAGTGTACGCCTGAAGGCAGGACGACAATTAGACCCATGGCAGAGTTCACAAATGATAAAATTCATCAAATATATAAATGATAATTATTAAAGACAAGCAAGTGTTAAGCTTACAAAAAATAGTCTATATATATATATATATATATATATAAAATGTTGCGCAGACACTAAGGGCAGCAGCGTTTTAGTAGGCAAAAACGGCAGTGGGAACTAGGTAATGTAAGCTCTCAACTGCGCATGCTCAGGAAGCGAGTTATTTTTCACGTGTGAAAAGTATCTCGCTCTCAAGACAGAGCGAGGTCTTGATCATGGCTTGGAGATGACGTGAAAGCTAGCTAGCTTTCATGGCGCATCAAGCCTTCCAGGCGTCTTAAAGCGGTAGATTCGTGAAAGCTGGCTTGCTTTCAAGGGCAAGTTCTCGATCACGCATCACCCTCACACTTTAGCCTCCGATTACAGATTTATTTATTTGTTGATAGGAGCAGTGATATTTTTTCCAACCGCCTTATCAACGTGATTAAAATATGCTGGAGAATGCAACAGTGTCCGTTATGTAACTATTGATATTGGAACAAATTCCGACCTTAATTCATGTCGAAAAAGCAAAAGAGAACTTCGCCTCAATCGTCATCGTATATATGCATAATTTGGCATGGTTGGTGATGTGGGCAGAATGTCTAGGACCTATGACACTTGCGTATTATCTTTTGAATAAATGATCTTGTATTTTCAAGTCATGGCAATGTATTTCATAAACCATAGCTGTATTCTTTGAAGTAACACACGCAGGACAGAACATCGAATATTTCTGGACTCAGCCGTACGATTTTGCGAAACGAACGTGGCACACATTGTCGTGAGCTCGTATGTTTTGTTTCAAGGACATGACCCCCTACTCTCTAAAATGACTCGTTCGGACCCTTCTTTGATCAAATCTTAACTTACTTATTGGCTTTAGATGGTAAAATATATAAAAGCCGTTGTTGGATAATGTTTACCTTGTAATAGACGGAAATATACATGCAATGAAAGGTTCCTTCTGTGATCCATGATAGCAATTATGGACAGAACATGCCAAAACCTTTTGCAATTTCCAAATAATAAGAAAAAATTGGAGCGCTGGCTTTTCATATATATATATATATATATATATATATATATATATATATATATATATATATATATATATATATATATATATATATATATATATATATATGTGTGTGTGTGTGTGTGTGTGTGTGTGTGTGTGTATATACTTGTTCTGAAAAATGCATCAAAAGGTCATGTAAACGATGCAACCGGTAAAAGGTACTGGTGTGCACTATCAGTGATTAGAAAATGACCCAGGAAGAAGACGAATAAAAATCCAGGTATGAAATGCATTTTAGCGGAGTTTTGTGACAGTGATATGTCTTAATGTACAACACCACAAGTAATTACACTTATTATAGAATTCATATAGTATAAAATAACAAAAACAACACCCCTTTCTTTCATCAGAAGCAGTTAATTTTGAAAAATATTGAAAAATACGGAATTTTTAATATAACCCCCAATATTAAAAAGTAGCGCGTGTGCTACAGTTGGAATGAATATGATATTAATAATTGGTGTTGGATTCGTTTTTTGTGAAATTGGTTTTGACGAAATACATACTTTTATGCGGACTTCTAACTTCGGATGCAGTTACTGCCATTTTAATTTTGCAGAAAAATACAAACCATAGATACATAGCTCGTAATATTTGCTTGAAAAACCAGGGCATATTTGAAGTGCATCCAAGCTTAAATGTGCTAAAAACTGCTGTATTATCTTTGATCTGATTTAACATGGTTTACTGAAAATTGGTAGTTGTGCTATAATAGTCTCAATTATTACTGTTCTCATTAAAATTAAATTGAGTGCTATTAAAAGCCATGTATAGTCATTTAGACGTAGACCATTCCTCTCGAGTAGAGTCACTTACATTCGTTTTACTGATTGCAGTCTGAAAAAATCTTTTCATATAGCTCCAACATCATGAGTGAAACGGACCTCCATTATGGGGCGCTAGATGTGAGAAAATATTTCTGGCCAAACGGCCAACAACGTTTAACCCGAAAAAAAAAAAAACAAAAACAAAAAAAACGTTCAATGAAACATTCACCACGTAGCAGATGGCTGGATTGTATTGCATTATACTAAATGAGTTTATGTGCTGACAAATAATAAATTAAAGTGTCTCCTCCATCACAAGACAATTTTGCTTCTGATTTGATACTTATGTGTATAACTAGTGCCCCTCAATCAAAGGATATCAACTAGCATTTATTTCAGATCCAAACGTCTACTTGATATAATTGATTAATGCTTGCATAGGTGACTCTCATTAGCAAGACGGAACTGAATAAGGATAATATGCGGTCCTATATTATCACAAACGTGCAAGGTTTCTCTTCAAACATCTTCAACTGCCAGTTACTTTCTCATATTTCTACCTTAACTCGACAAGCACATAATAAAGCATAATTGGAATCCTTTGGAACGCTGCCTTTGGTTCGTATGAAACACAAAATGTCAGACACTAGCAGACAATTTCCAACGAACACTCAGGAATAAATCTACATAGATTGACTTGGCACTTGAATGCACAGAAAAGATCGAGTTTGTCAGTTAAATATCGATTCTGTCGCAATGCTCAAGAACGGGTGTGTTCTGTCAAATTGGTTGCAACATTTAACATTTCCAGAGCAAATATTTTCAGTGGACCGAAACTGTAAATTTCCTGGTGTGCTTATACATATGTTTCAACAATAAGAACTGAGAAACTCTATTAACTATGTAGTCCTTCGGTTTGTCTACCACATATTCTTGCATCTGAACCAATTTAATATACTTGGTGCCTTTTAGTGCACCTTTTTGTTTGTTTGTTGTTTATATTGTTCTTTATGCCTACCAACCGGCCTGTCTGTTTTTAGTCTGAAAGAAGACTATGTGAAAGGAGCAGGACCCCCAAAGATGAATTGTCAGTCAGGTAGTCTGTTTTTGAAAGCGTTGCATGCTCTATCTGGACTTGTCAGTGTTGGTATTGAAAAGGGGGGGGGGGGGAAGGGAGAATACACATGGAAGAGTATTTTGACTCAATTCACAATGGTGAAGGTAACATATTCTTAGGAGTGTATCTACACATATCATGCATGTTGCCTATACAGCCTTTAAGAAAATAAAAAATGCATTAATTAAGTAATTTTGCCTGTTGAATTTACACTTACATCAATCAGCTGCACTAATTAATGAAAAAGGTATTGGTAGACAGCGTGAAGGGAAACGCTTCGACAAGAAACAGGTCCATTCTTTATCACTTCCATTTTGTAGTTACCGGGTAACTCAAGACAGAAATAAAATTTATTTCTTCACATTGGCATTGGGAAACGAATGTTGATGCTTTGGTAATTCTTGCAAATCCGCCTTTTGTTATATTCGACTTTGTTCTGATTGTTGGCTTGAAATTTATAAATATGGGTATTTAAATGTTTTTTTAAACTATATTATGGCTACAGAGTTTGTTATGTAAAGGCAAAGGTAACCATTTCAGTGTTACAAATTTTTGCATACTGAAATGACCATAACACACAATAAGATCTATATTTCAAAAGTGTCCCTTGACATATGGCGTGCAAATTCCTGATGTATTCTATATATTTTACTTTATTTCATGTATTTGCTGTTTCATGCAACTGGTGTCAGAGGAAAAACAGCTCTGCTGATTGGGCCACCCAGTATGAATATATTCAAATGATTTGATAAAAAATTACAATGTCATCCTAGAAAAGTGGTAAAGTGGCTTCGGTGATATATATCCATCACCCACTCATCCATCCATCCATACATCCACCCCCCACACATACATACATACATACATACATACATACATACATACATACATACATACATACATACATACATACATACATATAAACGGATTTGCTGCAAAACTTACGTCTGACAGAGTTGAGGTCTAAGAGGATCTGAGCAATGACAATACCCGCATCCAGCAGTACTAGCACGCACAGCATTATTTGAACCGGGTTGCTCTGTAAAAATTTCACCAACTTTTGGCGGGAACTGCAAAAGACCAAAGAAATCGATTAGGTCATATTTTATGTAATGTTTTTGTCTTCATCCCCTTGCGTGGTTCTTTTTATATCTTAAAAGAGTGCATAATTAAACCAGATGATGTCAACTAATTAGTGTATAACATTTTTAATACAAATTTAGCAGGAAGGTTCTGCATGTGAATAACTTGAGAAATAAACTTAAAGTGGCTGTTTCACTGTAACTGTAATAATGAAAAGTATTCACTTGGGGATAGCCACTTAACCGTAACTGAAATTACACAAATATCCTGTTTCAACTGGATATGTCACCATTACTGCAACTATTCAAAGTGTCCACTCATCAATAACTATTTCACAATAACTTTAACTACACAAAGCATCCATTTACGAAAAGATGTTTTACAATAACTGCAACTACAAAATTTTCCCACGAGCATATAGCTATTTTGACTTAACGTGACATTTTCACTTTTCATGAAGCATATTCTGCGACTGTGGAAGTTCACCTAGAGGTTAATGCTGTTATGACGATAGCTCAAATGACAATGCAAAAAAGCATGAATGCCCTAAATGGAAACTAATTGCAACACAAAAATACGATCCTTTTTTATTGCAATTAATCAGAATTTCAAAATAATGTATCTCGCTTTATATACATGTACATGTCACCAATATGTATTTTCTCGACTCAATATATCCATGCAAGAAACTCATTTAAATTTGTCACTCACTATATCTTTTCCTTTTTTTTTTACATATCGACTGATAAGCATATTTTAAAGTGGTTCGATTGAACCCAGCCTGTTGACTGAACTATTTCGTATTCTTATCAAAATGGCTTAGTCCTAAATATGTCAAGTAAAACAACATATGTTTTGTGTATAGTGAAATGCCTATATCGATGTCAGTGAGTACACAAAACTAAGCAATTACCATAGTGTTTGTTCATATGCACGGTCACCGCAATGTTGTCTTTGACCGTCCAGGTTTAACAAGGATACATTGAAAGTATCAAAACAAGAAGAATTTTGTTATGGTACCAATATAAATTTATGCATTATTGTAGCAATGGAGAATATGTATGTACATAGAGAAGCCAAGCAGTTTTATAATTGCTGCATAAGTGAGATTGGAAACTGCTTTGGCATATTCTCTGTTTAGAGGATTGCACACACAAACAGAGTAACGAAATTAACCTGTCCAATTAGAGAGCATTGGAATATCGCGATTTGCTTCCAAAAACGGATTCAGTATATTTATAGCAAAGATTATGCATTCAAATTGACCTTCAAGCAAACATGGTCAAGCATTTGTGTCACTAATCGAAAAATATCTGCCTTAACTAGTTCTGAAGAATAATCAATGGTTTGTTAGAGGGAAAGACCATTTATAAAAGACATCCGCTGTTATGGCAATGAATAAGCATTCTACTACTGGCCTTATCAAAGCGTTTATCCCATAAGACAGTGTCATTTGGAAGTAGTTTGAAAATTCTTTTTAAATTGTCCTCGTATGCCTTTGACACGTAGTGTCTCAAACGGTCATCACATTTAGGAACATTTTTAAGTGTTTACCCGAGAGAGAGAGAGAGAGAGAGAGAGAGAGAGAGAGATAGATAGAGAGAGAGAGAGAGAGAGAGAGAGAGAGAGAGAGAGAGAGAGAGAGAGAGAGAGAGAGAGAGAGAGAGAGAGAGAAATACTGGAAATTAACTAGTCTTGCTGGTTTTGTTTTGTAGCTGTTTATTTGTTTTTTGCAAATTATCAACACACAAACCTCTACTGTTATTTTAGGAATGTCAAAGTTTGAATAACCATACACTGCTAAGGAAAACTGAACTATTAACACTGCTATTTAATAGATTCATATTACATGCATTTACCTCGGGCTGTGAATATGTTCTATTTGAATTACCAGTGATATTGATACACCAGATGTGAAACGAGAACATCTTAAGAAAAGTAGCGCCGATCGGCAACCTTCAAGGGTTGCTGGCCAGCAGAGAGATCAACTATACTCAACCCTACAACATTCCGCTCAGCCGTTCTGCTTGTAATGGCAACTGGAAGTCAATTACAACTGACACTCTTGATGCAATAAACATGGAATAAAAGATGTCTTGGAACAGCATCTCTGGGTACATTAGGAATTCACGTCAGTCACATGCATTGAGTGCAATAGATCGTATAAGCTCATATATGTCAAATACACCTATCCTCGTATTTAGTATTAAAGGGCAGAGTCTGACAAACAGCTCCTGTTTGGGAGGTCAGGAAGATGAAATTCACGTGACTAACCCCGGCAATCCAAAGAGATACACTGACCGGTCTATATAAAATAATAAGCTAGCGCATTTGAAACAAGTCTCTGTTTGCAAGAACCTGAACTTAATGTTCTCCGCGTATATTAAAAAATGTAAGTGGGATCAATCAAATATCAGAAACGGTAACAAATCAAAAAACGTGGGTCCCATACTTATGTTGGGTACATATAATTTAACCTTTGTCACTCATAAATATGAAAAAAATTGCGAATCTACAGAAATTAATTTTGCAGCGGCATTGAGGGAAAATCTAGTGGATACTTATCACGGCATGAACATAGATTTACTAAAATAAGTGACAAATTTTATGTCCATGCTTATTGCCGACCAGTTTAACAATGTAATTTTCTGATATTCACACCTTTTAAACGCTACGTATACCCCCCCACCCCCCACCCCCCCGCCACACACACAACATTGAATCTGCTTTTCCACTGAGCACCGCCATATAAGCGCACTTGTTTCAAGGCTGACCAATGAATATCCGTAGCTACCCAAGATATTCGCGTCACAAAACTCAAACCTTTGACTTGACCAAAGGGAAACAGTTATGGCAGGGAAAACAACTTAACAACCTCAGCAATTCCTCGCCAAAATATGACCTTAGCATTTCCTCGCCAAAATATAAGAAAAATAATCGATATTGCGAAAAGCAATTTTCTTTACACCCAAATATACACTTGAAGGAACACCAGACTATGTGTAACAGGGAAGACAATGAAGTGCAGGTGATCTGAATCATCAGTCTCGATGACAAGTGGACAATGATTGTCAGGTATCGTTTTTGCGAAAAGGAAAATTTGTTACTAAATTTATTAAGAAACACGATCCCGGAAAATAACTGCTTTTTTTGATAACTGGCTATCGATCTGATGACATGACCGTGTGGCACAGATAGCAGCCAGTGTTATAAAGCTGCAGAAAGGTCATAAAAGCTTTGCTGCTTCAAAGGCACACTCTTGCTCATCCCTTAAGTTATTTGCGCGTCCCATCAAAAACGTGGTGTTTCGAGTCCACTTAACCCCCGCTATGAGCGAGGAACAGGACAATTGATTCAAACCAACCCCAGTCTGCCACTGAGGTGACAAGCTGCATCAGTGGTGCAGGGAGCACAGCATCCTATTTCACATCCAGAACACTTCAGAAATGTGAAGTAGTGTTGGTGGAAATGCCGAGTACAGTACCTTGATAGGACGGAGGACCAGCTGTAAATAGATTAGTGAGTCGCGAACGACGCGCTAAGACAGCCAGACGGGAGTCTTTGTTGCTAAAATTGCACTGTGCTTATTGATTGGCAGTGAAGCTTGTCCCAGAACCATTCCTCGGTTCTCTGCACCAAATCATGTTAATGAGCCATTTTGTGACCAGTATTTTGCACATATTATATCCTGTTACTCTCTATGACGTAATAATCCAACAATAAACTCTTCAAAGTGGGATCAATATGCCTTTCTTGCGGCACTTTGACAACAGAAAATATTGGCTTGTTATCGGTCCCTGCTTGATCATAAGCCAGAAATTCCTTGTCACACAGAAGCCAATTAATTAAGGTTGCTTTGGCAGGAAAAGGAGAAGCAAGACAAATACTTAATATTTAATCTGATGGTAAGTATGCTTTGAAGAATGCAGTGAATATCTGTCAGTGTGAATTATGAAAGAAGTTGGTCTCCATCTTGTCTGCTCACCAACCATTTGACAACATAATCACTTTACTATCTTCTACTCATCAAACTAATTACCTGGTCCAGTCTGACTGGGGCGTAATAGTACTTAGTGCAGCCTTTCATGTTCCTGTAAGTGAACCTATATGCTGAATATGACAAGTAGGAAACGTATTTTTAAATGAAAACTGTCAATACACTACCCACTCCTTAGTTGTGCATCGTGGGGTATTTCGTCATCCATAATAGTATAATTTTTCCTTTATAACATATTTAACATTTTCCCATTTTTAACCAAAATTAATCAAGGTATGCAAGCAAGGCAGTACCTTAGCAATTTACCTCTTCCATACAACGGGTATAAATGATGACATAGTCAAATTGTCTCCACAGAGATAATACGATATATTACGGCTATTGATTTAGCTAGCTAGATAGATAGATAGATATATATAAATAATAAATAAATAAATAAATAAATAAATGAATGAATGAATGAATGAATGAATGAATGAATGAATGAATAAATAAATAAATAAATAAATAAATAAATAAATAAATAAATAAATAAATACATAAATAAATAAATAAATAAATCACAATTCGCTTATGTTTAAACTAGAGAAGCAGGATATATAATCTCAGTACTAGCCGAACAGAGTGCAGGCAACATTACAGCTTGCGCTTCACGAAGTACATAGTTCTGCATAATCTGATTAACCATGCTGAATGTGACTTGAGCGTCCCAAAGTAAATGTTATATGTGGGTATATGCCAATGATCTATTCTCATAAAACCCCAAAGGCAAAAGGTGAAACTCGCAACTGTAGTTTACGAGCGCGTCACTCTGGTCTTCTCTTCACCCCAATATCTACCTGCACAAACCTATTATATGGGGTATTAGTGTCGCTCGCGACAGGCGACACACTTGCCTTCAAGGCATGCGTGTTATATTTGACTGCTTCTAGTTTCGGCGTTAACGTGATTTGAGTTAATTGCAATTGGGCAGCACGTTAAGTCCACGTAAACCCTGTCTCGGAAGTTACCATATAAGACTGAGAAACAATAATTGACTTGATATTCCATGACCCAATACGTCTTGGTAAAGGCAGACAACATAGACATGGATAGCGAAATTCATTTAGACTAATTGAATTGTTTCAAAATGTAGGTTAGGTATTAAGCGATAGCAAAATGTCTTGATTCATTTCACCTGATCGAAATAGTAAAACGTCTCTCTTCAGTAACGACATTCACGATTTCTGAATGAAGCACAAGCAATCTCTCACTCTCTGTCTCTGTCTCTGTCTCTCTCTCTCTCTCTCTCTCTCTCTCTCTCTCTCTCTCTCTCTCTCTCTCTCTCTCTCTCTTTTATTTTGTCTCATGATATTTCTTCATAAAATGACTACTTTGCCCAACAGATGGGAATACATATTTATCAGAAATAAACCAATAGGACATCTAAATAAATGTACGACCTAGTTTAATTAGTCAGGTATGGTCTTGCTATGTAACAATTGTCCTGATCAGGTTATAATGTGCTTAAATTCTAGCCAAGTAAAACATGATTGCACCATATGGTACGTTTGGTAGGTGACCTAGTAATTTATAAATCTTGCACCGTCAGAAGGTTTTTAAGGTTATGCCTGACTGGTTTAGGATAAATTTATTCATTTTCATAGATTTTTGAAATTCTAATATGAAAGTTTGATCTGTTACATGTCCAACATTGCATGTTCTAGCCTTAAAAAATCAGAAGAAATTATCAAATTGCTTCTTAGGTTAACATGTCTTGACCTGTCTTTCACATGAATGAACAAGTGTCCTGTTGACACTACTCAACTCCCATTTTTAGGACTTTAATACAATGAGAAATATGCCATTTTGAGATGTCTATTGCGGAACACGGGCACAGGACTATTCTTCGTGATGTTTTGGGAAGGGAGGTTTTATACCTTCTTTACAGTATTTGCCTTTCTATGTGCCACAATACCAAATGTTTACAACCTTCTCTTAGTCATATTGCCCTCACCACCAGACAACCGGAATCAACTTTTTGGGGGGTGGGGTGGGGGGGGGGGTGGCGGTGCGTTTTATCGTATCAATTTTAACAATGCGATTTCTGGCAAAAAAGATGAAAGGAATTATGTCAACTTTTTTCCAGTAACTTTTGGCAATTGTATTTGTGTCTTTTTGTCCAAAACCACTTCCTAGTAGTCATTACCCTATTCCGCAGTCGGAACTCTTTACTCTCCATAAGCTAACCTGTCCCTGTCTAACGTATATACATAGAAGTACTATTGTCCATATTGCACACGTTCCTCTGTAAAATTTTGACATAGGCTGTATTAGGCCAAATAAGTTAAAGGGTCTTCAGCGGGAAACTACTCAACATGTTTCGGAGCCTTTTACCCGTACATGTCTCTCTGAGTAGCGGCTCCTTGTCTAAGCTAAATATTCAGCAAAGACAACCCACATAATACTGAATAAATATGAACGTGGCAATTGATGAATTGGCTAAATACGTGAAGTTTTGCTTATAAATGCAGAGTTTCACATCAAAGAAGAATACCTGTCAAACAAACCATAATTACCAAATTTGCATAGTACAGGTTCAGATATAAACAGTAGAATTATAGGGCAACTCAGAAAAAAATGAAAGTTTTTTGTATTTATGTCAAGAGAATGCAATGAAAATATTAATCAGATATCAAGTACAATTAGGCAAGCTTGTAACTGTCGTAGGCCGCTTCTTGCTACCTGTAGCCCCTGGGGGTTTACCTAACAGAAAACAAGCTAGCCTAAAATGTCTGAAAGGTGAACATTTAAACATAATGATGTCAAAAGATAAAATTTAGTAGCATAACAGGCAAGTCTGAAATCTCGAAAATTATTGAAGCCAAACTTTCTAACCATCTTGGGACATTTACAGCAAAATTTGTAGAAATATTTGATCAAAAGTACACCTTTGAATCCTCTTGACTCAAGTTTATTGTAAATAAAGTTGGTTCTAGATGCAAAGTCCTGAAATTTGGAACACATACGACCAAATCTCAAAATCTGTGAGAAAAATGTATTATATCCAATAGTATCCGAAATATTACTGCCCGGGAAAGGATAATTAACTACTTCAAAGTTAAACTCATCTATTTTGTGATAGACTTTAATACTAAACCTGTCATTAGTGACCTGAATATCCAAGTCTAAAAACACATCTCTGAAACCATCCGAATTGTTACCCTCCAAAGGGATATCTTTTGGGTAAATTTCTTTAGCAATTTCACTGAAATTTTGTACATTTACACAAGCAATGTCATCAATATATCTTGCGTTGTTTGATAATTTTGTAGCCATTGAAAAGTCCTTTTTCATCAATTTATCCATATACTTAAATTCAAACCAGGTTAAATACAAATCTGCCAGTAAAGGGGAGCAGTTGCTACCCATTAGAATGTCTTTCATTTGTTGAAAAACCAATGGTCCGCATTGAACAAAAGTATTATCCAAAAGAAATTTTATAGCACCAATCAAAGTTTCAACGGTGTAAGATTTAACGTTACTTTTTGAATATTTATTGTGCGACCAATATGGTTTCTTTGTATATGAATTGATATTAATGTATGGTTTACCATTATGTCGAAACATTTTGCTTGTTGTGGAACACGGCGTATCATGTTTTTAAAATCAGCGTCTAGGTTGAGGTACCAGAATTAAGGTGTTTCTGACTAGATAAAGTACAATCATACCAATTAAAACACAGGAGATTAAATCTAAAATTCACAAATGATGTCGACGCCTAACGTGCGATTCAAAACTGCTTTAGATGTATGCGTGTTTGTCTGTTCGTTCGTCTGTCTGTCTATCTCTGTCCCTATATTTCTTTTTACCTAATCCTTTTCTTTGTCTCAAATTAATATTTCTTCAACTTATGTCAATGATAATGCACATGGAATCAGTAGTTGTAATAGCAAACACTTTTTGTACAGCTAGTCCTATATAATGAACACCTGGACATACTCTCGGAATGTCCATCGTTGGGGCCTTATCATGAGCACCGAGATCATACTGTTCATATTCTTTTCGCTTGAAGTTACAAAAAAGCACCGTGCCCAGTTGTGTTTGTGGTACTTTACTTTATACCTTCTGAAATGACCCACCCTAAGAGGCAAGTGTGCCCATATATACAATTGTAAGTTAACCAGGCATGAAAGGACTTCATACTTTGTGACACAGGTGACCAGAGAAAGTTGGGATACCAATTTACATATAAACCTGAAATTTCCTTAATGTCTCAATAAATTTACTGAAAAATGACATTTGACAGTCATCATGTGGCAAACGATGCACACTGAATCAAGGTTGCCAAGTATGTGGGACTCTACAGTGTTTGTGTCTTTTTGTTCAGAACCACTTCCTAGTTGTCATTACCCTATTCCGCAGCCTGAACTCTTTACTCTCCATAAGCTAACGTGTCACTGTCTAACCTATATACACATGGAAGTACTATTGTCCATATTGATTACGTTCTCCTGCAGAATTTTGACATAGGCTGTTTTAGCCCAAATAATTTAAAGGGTCTTCAGCGCGTAACTATTCAGAACATGTTTCGGAGCCTATACCCGTACATGTATTTTTGAGTAGTGGCTCCTTGTCTAAGCTAAATATTCAGTAAAGACAACCCACATAATAATGAATAAATATGAACGTGGCAAATGATGAATAAGCTCAATACGTGATGTTTGCCTACAAATGCAGAATTTCATTATGACAGAGGAAAACCTGTCAAACAAAACATAAGTACTAAATTTGTATAGTACAGGTTCAGATAAGAACAATTTGACTAACCCCTGAACCAGTATGTACCCTTTCTAGCTGGATAGCGTATCCTAGTTAAACCACCTACCAGTGTATAACTGAAGTAGAAACAAACTGGGGCATTATATAGTTTTACGTGTAGAGAGAGACGCTCATGAAGTTCTTGCCTTTAAACTGTGTATATACATGTACATTCATATTGTGTTATTGGCGATACCCACAAAGCGGCGGTAGCCAGTATCAGTCAGAGATGTAAAGAAGGAAACCCAATCACATTTACCTTCTAATTGCATATTCAATGGATTTCCCGACTCGGGTGAAGAGCCTGTACATCACAGACACACATTGGGTACATCCAGAATGATAAAATTACAAACTAATGAGAACAACAGTTAACGGTTCAGGCCTGACGTATTTTTATGCTGCGATCTAAAAGTAGAATTTGTCATGGTTTGGCCTATAAACTGAATAAATTTATTTTAATCTAAATGTAACTAAAGGGAATCCTGTGGATGATTTGTACTAAGTGAATTTTTCTCAATAGTCTACATTGTTCTCCTAACTGCTGAAGGTTGTGTGACAATCGGGAAATAAGAACAGTTTGCCTCGTAAAAAGGTATTCCAAACACGACTTTTAAAACCTGGTTTTGAAAGAAACCTAAATTCATGTGACGACTCGGCTGAATTTGAACACTTGGTATATAAGAATGGGTTCTCTATTTTTTTCTCATGCTGCATTCTTAACACAGATGCAGCTTTTAACATGCGAAAAGTATTTACTTTATAGTTCAATGATGTTGAAGTATATGGGCAGCCGGAATAAAAAGTACTGGGTTTGGTTCTTCAGTCGTTTCAGCTGGTAGGCATCAAAAATAATCCCTGACCTTCAAAGACGTCCTTGCAATCATAGAACCAATTTATAATATAACTTTAGCATTTGAAGATTATGTTCAAATTGCTTTCCACTCTCCACAATATTGTTGTCTCTGTGGACATCGTTCAATATTTGTAAACATACATTTGCGCAAGTTCTATGTTTAGAGAGACGGTCATAATGTTCTTGCCTTTAAACTGTACATATACATTGGTGTAGTAGGTCTCATATTAATTAGTGTACCTCATCTACTTCTTAAAGAATGTAATCTAAGTCTAGACGCTATTATTTTTCGCACAGGAAATAGGTTACGTGCGTTCCATTTAAACTATGCTGAGATCTCCGTTGTGGATAACGACGTCTCTACTAATTCAAACTTTGTGACTAAATGTTAAAGGTCTACATATTCCACGGCAATCAAATATTCTTCATCTATAAAATTCCGCCATCGTCTACAATGCACAAGTTGTCATTATTTCTCGATGAAAATTGTACGTTGGTAGCGTATTTCATACTTCCAATGAAGTATGGCTCACTTAAAACGTAAGCGACGTCATGAGCTGTTTTTGGAAATGAACTCTACAGAGACCTTTAAGTCGTGATCCTACCACCAGTAGTAGTGGCAGTAGTAGTAGTAAGAGCAGTAGTATTTGTGATAGTAGGATTGAAAAAAGAAGAAGAAGAAGAAATAGTAGTAGAAGAAGAAGAAGAAGAAGAAGAAGAAGAAGAAGAAGAAGAAGAAGAAGAAGAAGAAGAAGAAGAAGAAGAAGAAGAAGAAGAAGAAGAAGAAGAAGAAGAAGAAGAAGAAGAAGAAGAAGAAGAAGAAGTGAAACAATTACGGATGTTTTCTGAATGAGAAAAACATTCACATATACAATGATATATGGGCACTAAAGGAGGCGGCTTTTGGTCGATCACTTTATATTTGGATCTGTTTTGTTGATACTATCATTCAGTTTGAGCAGAGGGTTGAGTAATTTAACACTTGCGTTCGCCTTTCACAGTTATTATGTGTGTTCTATTTCAGGAAAAAGATATTTCAGTTTTACTTATGCAGTTTTCTTAAATGTTTGGTTGTATTTCAACGAGCATTAAAACACAAACATTTATTTTGAACTCTACAAGTATACCTATGGTCAATATTTTTACAATATTACAATACGTTCAGACAGGTTACGAAGAGTGCTTACTTTTGAGCATCAACATGACGCTTAAAATAACTCCAAGGAGTAGGGATATGCTCCTCTGATCTGTACTTAAACAACCTGTACTCTTGGAAGACTAACCCGAACAATTTGGTATGCATTTCAAGTCATTATACTAAAGCTTTTATATCCCCGGGGTATATTACGAGTGAGCGGCACCAGTGTTTTCAGATGGGGAACTCAGCGCTCTCCTCGCACTGCCCTTCCTTGACCTTGCCTAACACCGCTTAAGTTATACCAAGGCTACCTGGCTACAGTCTATGCAATGGGTCTGTGTAACGGCTTTGCAGTGGAACATGATGTAGTTAACAATTAAGACAAAATAGATATCATAGGTTTACGTATATCAATGTTCAGCGTGCTTTCCATCGAAATATTATACACAGCTCGCGCAAGCGACTTGACAAGTAAATATTGCGAAATCTTTTGAAATTGACCATTGAGATTTGGGAAAGGGATTATAATATATAGCACAAAGTTGTTTACCAAATCAAGAGTACGTACTGCTACGCATTTTTTTCTCTGATAAGTAACACAGTGCATAATATTGCAATTATCATTGCGATAATCAGTTACACACAATATGATCATATGGATGCAGACTGATCATTTCATAAGTTCGATTCTTTGGAAATTTGGTTAACAAATTTCAAAGGATTTTCAAGTGCTTACATTGTTACAAGAAAATAATAATGTATGTTTTAAAGCCATATGAATGAATTTGGAAAAAGACAATGCCCATGACTCTTCAAGCAAACATTCCCTGTCGAATGAGGATAAAATTCGATGTTGAGAGCATTCAACGACCTATTTGTTTATCTTTGAGATTTTGGGGCCCTAAGCCATAAGAACTAGGTGTGAAAACGAAATGCCGTGGATTTTATTGAATTTGACACATTAAAACAGAGGTCGAGCAAGTCCTCCTCCTGGCTTGAAAAAAATCTGAAATAGAATCCCAAAAGCCCTTGTAGCTTTAACTCTTTTATTCTCAAAATGATAAAAATGCTCATTACGTTATAAATAAGTGTCTTAAAAATTAAATGGCATAAAAAGATATGGGCTACTCCAAACAAGCATGCAAGTAAAAACAATAAATATGCAAATATTTGTTCAATATATTATAATGTGGCGCCTGTCTCTCTTCGAGAGCCACAAATGCCTTAAAGTGACATCATTGGCCCATGTAATATATTCGACTCAATGAGTGAATCAGCAGACAAGTAACTGTGAGATGATCGTTAGAACCAATTCATCTTCTCAAAGGAGAAGATGCAATCCTTGTGGAGTTTGTAAGTGCACTACTTTAAGTTTGGGAACTGTCAAGATCTTGCTGTGAGGCATTAAAGACTTGGGGTAGGTATATAGAGTGGAATTGAATTATTTATCGCAGATGTACCGTCGAGGGTCCAATCTATCGAGAGGGAAATGAGTCTCAGTGGAGTCAAAGGTGTACTATTTTGGGTAATGGATTTGTAATAAGGAATGTTCAAGCATACATAAAAAGTAAAACTTCCTGTGTTGCATCGTCTGATGGTATATGCATAAAAACTACCGCGTTCCTGTTGTTCAGGCAACTAAGGAAAACCTAGAATATTTACGGAACTACATGAAGTCCTATGTGGTATACTTTAAGGATGGACAATGCAGGCAATTCAACGAGCGAAGGGTAAAATAGTTGAGATTAATAAAGCCATTGCATCAAATACTGATACCCTTATATATTGCCATTATCCTGACTCGTCAGAGATTATTAACATTGATATCTTTCATATATTTTGTACACATGTATTGTCACATTTACGTTTGTCATTCAAGAAATGGCCCTTCAAGTGTGGCTTAATCCCAACCATACATAAACAGTTTGATTCAGCTTCAAACTATTATGAATTTTGATCTCTACCTTTTATGAACTAAATTTTCCCTGCTTTCAACGACAGAACACGCCTTGTCTGCGGCTTGCAAAATGGTAAGTTCCCACTTTGAACCTGTCTTGTCGGTTAAATGTCTTTTCTATCTCCGCCCTAATGGGCGCCAGTAACCTCTGGTTCAGCGTGTAAAGAAGCTCGACATACCATATGAAATACAAATGTTGCCATGTAGACATTTTAACACGCCGCGAAATACCTTTAAATCATTATCTGTACATTTAACAATTGTAGCTTATGACCACAAATGTTTCAATTGTTTAATAAAAAAATAAGTCGTACCAGCTCGAGGCATAATGTGAAAATAACATACTTGCTTATCGTCGCTATAATTATTGAAGAAACGCTTCGGAGATATCATTTTAAAGTAAAGACATTTGAGGGCAAATTCAGCTTTCAACGTAAAGTGCTGGAGAAATATAAATCACAAAACAGCCTAACGAGGTGCGATTAGTTCTCTTGATGTTCAATTCACATTCCTGCACAAGAAAGGCCTCATTTGGTCACTCTGTCTGTGGTCAGTGCTTTCCTATCATTAAATAACTATTTATTGTGGTATTACTATGCTAATAGAACTTACTGGCAATTAGGAGTAACGCATTGCCAATGACAGTAACCCAGTGACAAACTGCAATAACAAACACAAATCTTTACGGTTATTTTAATTTCGATGGCCGAACTATCAATGAATAACTCGAGTTATACAAGGGGCTTCTGTAGTAGCCATCAACCATAAGAGTTTAGATTTGATTTTGTGTGGCGTAATGAGCAGATACAGCTGTTCTGCAAGGCTGGGTCAGATACTTGTAGCCAGCACTGTTTATTGAACACTTTACCGTGCCTTTTACTCTATCATGCCACTTTATGCAGCTATCTTATCCAGGGTTGCTCCAGTGAAGCCACTTACATGCAGTAACCAGGAGTGTTTTTGAAGTACAGTCATTAAATTAATTACTGCTTTGGAGCTACATTTCAATATAAAATTCAAAGTCAATTTTGACAAAAGGTACTAAAATATTTAACGGCTAAACCGACAGAAAATGTTTCTCCCCGTGTCATGCAACCAATATATGACCCACCTTGATGTCTGTGCAACAGTATGCATCTATCTATCTGAACTTCCCACATTGACCACCTAATGTGCTACCCCCAATATGCATGATTAGCAACATGAAAATCAGACTTCTTCCATTCTTGACCATGAAATATGCCAGACAACCTACTAAATTGAAGTGTTCACTGCCCCTAAGAAATGCTCACAAAAGATCACTGGAGACAATAAATGGACATCACATCACTGGAATGGCATGTTTCAAAGCTGACATGAATCAACATATTTTATGCAATTAAAACAAGGCCCAGACCAGTAGCACAAGAAACTTGTATTAATAATTAATAAGAACATAAACTATTATCTTGAGACACCAAAATATCAGTGGTGGCCTAATTTCAATAGACGTGCAAAAACACACCGCGAAATCTAACGTGGGTGCACGTGTAGAGGAAGGAAGCACCAGTGCAGTGTTAACCTTTGGTCGCAAAATAATTTTCAAATGCCAGCGAAATTAATGAATAAAAAAGTTGTAGGGTGATGTTATACCCATTGCAGAGGGCTCCATTATCAAGAAATGATTTACGATGCAAAGGGAAACACTCACTAGTTATTATAGATATTGGATTGCAATGATGAATACCGTTAAAATAGTTTGCTCTTTGTGTTTCTTTTTCCTAAGAAATAAAAGGTTAATGACAAACAAGTACAAAACAAAACTTAAATAAACGAGCATACCTTATTACAAACATTAGGAATTACTTTTGATTATAGCCAGCTTCGTGAGAACCGAACTCGGTCCTGTCTCTGCTCTGTGTTAAAACCAAAGATTTGGTTTGATGAAAATTGCGTGTCTGCATAGATGGTAAGTGGCACGTCTTCAGTGGATCTACTAAGATTGAAAAGAACTGCGGCTTTGACACATCATCATCACTCGGACCTGATATAAGCTTCTTTCATCACCATGTAACAGTTGTCCGAAAATGGGTATTATTTTGGCAATGCCAACGTTTATCACATAAAAGCCTAATGGGGGCCTGGGATTCCAGGGTCTTTTATATTGTGTTGATGATGTTGTTATCGGCTTTACATACATCTTTCATAAAAGCATAATCCAGTGGTCATTTCTAGTTATGTTGTCTCCATAAATTAGGGCCATAATTTATTGAATATAAGTCATGTATAATGAAGTTGCCTCCGACTCTATATGTTTTCATTTAGGGTAACAGTTGTAGTGTGCACTGTTATTTTAATAGCAACTTTAACACCGAATATATTGCCTACAACGGATGTATGCAAAACATCGCTTTCAAGAGATAATTAAAGGCAGTTGTTATTACGGTATTCCACATATCGGAAATTCCTATTGGGCATTATATTAACTTAAATAGGTTTGTTGCATACGAATTAGCTGCAACGCACATTTCGTCTGATGCATTAAAGGTTCATTAAAGTTAACATTTTATGCAAAGTACATGGCTTCAAGAAAGGTATATTTTTGCTGTATTGTTACTCATCGAGGATGAAAGACGGAAAGTATTATGTGAGGAAATACATCCAGCAATGGCCAAACAATGCGTCTAAGTCAAACCTTAATCAAACCTTTCACTTCATTATCGTTACAAAGGGCTGGGTATTAAAGGTAATATTTGACCAATTTTTAAATTAATGGCAAACATTCAGATGGAAATCATAGGTGCGGCCTACGAGGAATGCAAGTCCTGCATCAACGGTTTTGCCTGTCAATAGTCTACTCTCTGTATGTTATAATCAATACTTATTGTAATTAAGGTTTTTACCACGCAGCGGCCAAATTTTGAACCAGCAAGCTTGGACACCTATCATATGACCGAAAATGGGAAATACGCATCTCTCTCTCTCTCTCTCTCTCTCTCTCTCTCTCTTTCTCTCTCTCACATATATATATATGTATACATATATCTGTACATATATATATATATATACATATATATATACATACATATATACATATATACATATATATATATATATATATATATATATATATATATATATATATATATATATATATATATATATATATATACTAGACCCAGTGCCTCTTCATGGTATTTATTCTTATTGTAAACAAAGGTCTCTAGAAAATGACATTCGCAGTAATTATTTTTGTCTGAGTCAATTTATAACATTCCTGGCTGTATGGACTGCCCGAAAACAATGGTGTCACGAAAAACATAAACGTGACCTCAGTGTTTCCATGCAACCCATTCTACCTTGGATAATGATGTTCAATTCATCAGCGCACAGCGCACTGCCAACCGTGGACGATATACACGTAAGTTATCCATGAACA
The DNA here is from genome assembly GCA_964020975.1 of Hermodice carunculata. Taxonomy (NCBI): domain Eukaryota; kingdom Metazoa; phylum Annelida; class Polychaeta; order Eunicida; family Amphinomidae; genus Hermodice; species Hermodice carunculata. The sequence goes on from OZ026612.1 coordinate 108,726,017, forward strand.
GAGAGGTGACAGACCTATAAGATGGCTTCATACAATAGTGGATGATTGGTTTTTACGATTAAAAAGCACACAAAACCACCTTTCACTCTTTATTTACCAGAAAAAAAATAAAGGCATCGACACAGACGATGATTTATGCGGCAAAGAGTCAACATGTTTTCAGTGCCAAGCCCGTGATTCAACAGCTTATTCTGTTCTGGTGTATGAAGATTCGCGTATTATTTACCTTAGGGACAGACGTATTTTGCACTCCCATTTTCCCAACAAAAAGTCAAAACTATTACCACATATGCGCCCTCGTCGAAGTTTTTTTAAAGTTTGTGTTAATTCCAACTAAAGACAGTAGCCCCGAAATATATACATTGACTCAAAGCACAGACCTAAAGCTCGCCACTTTAATGTGTATTTACGGATTTTTGTAATATGGCTCCTTTGCAAAACCACTCTGAAAGGCCTCAGGTTATTGCTTTGTGGTGCTGCTTGAACATACATCTGGCCATCTTATCCGGCCTGCAAGGGTTATGCTTGTTCTGGGGTTCTTTTCGGTGGTTTCGCGTTGATACCATTCCTCTCAGGTTAGCATCTGTTAAAAACTAATGTACCTCCACTAGATTTGCAGATTTAGAGTATCCGCTCCCAACACCGGGAAAAACGGAGCAGTGGCATCCAGTTGTCAAGACCATTACCACATCAGCTACATCTTTCATTCCTCTCCCCCCCAGAAAAAAAAAACAAACAAACAAAAAACAAAAAAACAAAAAAACAAACAAACAAAAAAAAAAACCCAATCTTAATATATGTTTGCCATCAAACGCAAATGTAGTGAAAGATAATCAGTTTCAGATTCTTTCCAGCTTTTACGTATATATATATATATATATATATATATATATATATATATATATATATATATATATATATATATATATATATATACAAATCCCTTTTCTTGACCGACTGCAAATAACGCTATATTTGTAGTAACTCTTATTGACGTCTGCACTGTGTTCGCGGTAGTCACTCTGGCATAATAAAGAACATGTCTGAAGTGTCTACTGATGTTAACTCCTACTTGTAAAGTGTCATTTATTGCTCATTTATATCATTTGAAGCATGTGTTCCACATCATTCACACGCTGGTCGCGGACTTGAAACCGCCAATAGGGAATTTCGCAGCGAGTGGTTCAAATCGAGGTCGCCCAATGGCCAGTAAGTGGAGCCAAAGATGAACACAAGGCATCAGATAACATGACATAACATATTTTATGACTATTATCTTCCACAAAACCTCCAAGGCAATGCCAGAGGTCAAAAACTTAAGGCAAGAGATCTTACTTTGAAGCGTTTTCCGGGAAAACCTGATTTGTTCGGGAGGTATACAAGCAGAAAGTAATATTGAATTCAATGACTTTTCTCCACACAACCATAAACGTCTTGTTTGATTGAATGATGGCAAACAAGTTTCAAGCAACAGAGCAACCGGTCCGTGTTAATTATATAGATATTACCACTCTGCAATAGTATGGCATTTGAGCTTTGACTTCATTGATTTTGTCCTAGCTTTAGTAAGCCAGGATAGCAGATTGGAACAGGAACATCTGCATTCAGCTTCTATTTGCTGAATCAACCAACCCAATCAACAGAGTTGATATAATGTGCTTTCGGGCCATTTTGGAACTCCTAAGGGTCGCACAGCCTCCCCGCAGACCGCCCATCTGGGGACCAGCTTCCTGGAGACATGCTCTCACCGCTATCAAATGATGGCCAGACAGGAATGTAAGACACATGACAATGTACAATATTAGATAATGCGAATATACTGCAATATGTCACCTGGCAGTCAATAACGACTCATCACTTTTTATGCAATGTTTCTCTAATTAGCTGTTTGGTGCTGGCCATAGTGTTGGCTATATTTGCGATATTATTTGGCTTTTTTCTTCCTTAATATTCGCCTGGCTGTAGCGTTATCTCCGTAGGGACAGGTTTCTATAAACTACGCTCGATGTTATCTCGTTGTTATCTCGTTGTAACGTTGTTACAACTTGAAATTATGTCTGAAGTTATTGGTTTGATATAATTTCTTTTATTCCAGACTCATTTAACATTGTCAAATTGTGGATGTCATTTCACTCCCTCGTATGTTATTTCCCTGTCTAAGGCAAATTACCGGAATTTTTATTGTAAATAAAGCGAAACAGATTTATATATAGAATTTTCGCAATAAAGTATTTATAAACTCAATTTGTTAAAAAAAACATGCACATACAAACAACTTACAAAGCCTTGTACACAAACCCCTAAGATGTATCGACGATTTTTTTTGCTACTGGATAAAGAATTTAATTTGTATTTGACAAGCAAATAAGTCACGACATACAGAAATCAGATGGCAATAACTAATCTTACATGGTTACATATATAATATTTACAGTTCTTATGTCTATTAATTGAATTGACGGAGTTTGTAATTATATGTGATATATGTTTTTGCATAATTCAGTTATGAGATATACAGGTGCATCATCTTTTGGCATACCTAAGCATCCAATAAATAAAAGTAAAAAAAAACAACATTACATATATCCACTTCTTTTATATATATATATATATATATATATATATATATATATATATATATATATATATATATATATATATATATGATGTCGTGACACTCCTGAAACAAAGGTAAAAATTGCACTGCGACAGTACTTCGTTGTATGAATCTTTAAATCAAACGAATATAGCCAAGAAGTAGTTGCAAATTCAACCACACATGAAGCGCTAAGAAAAGTACCGTGTTTCCGTTTTCGTAGATGTCTTTGTTAAGCGGATAGCAATATGGCTCAATATGATTAGTTATAACTGCTGTGCATGTATGTTCCATAACGTCCTGGCAGTTCTGTTTCTCACAAACGTACTGCCAGTTACATGTTTCTCACATTACCCATGGCCCACTGTTAATTGCACAAACCCTCTTATGTCATTCATTATAATCAACGGGCGGAGAATTTCATCATCATGAACGTGCACAAATGAGCATGGATTGAAGGTGACTGATATTGCAGATTGGACCAGAGCACAGGCAAATTATAGTGATGCTACTTTGCTATCGTGAAGACCACCGTAAATGTTCGCTTCGTGCACAAGTATATGGCTTTATCGTAGAGCTTTAATTTGAAAAAAAAAAAAAAAAAGAAAAAAGAAGACCCCAAAAAACATTGGGCAGAAGTATAAAGTTTTACACTTGCAAAAGAAAGAAGTACCCCAAAAATAATCATGAAGACAAGTGATTTCAAGAGTACGATTACTTTAAAGATAAAAAAGACACATGTGTTCGCTTGTCAACCTAGGGGTGAAACACATGCATATGCATGTTTAAAGTTGTTGTACTCACCCCACTTTTAACAATATGGAAAAAATACCCACTTATACTTTTGATCTTAAAGATAAGTCCAAAGACCACGGCATGTGTCCATTGTGTGAACATTAGCCTCGATGTGACTATAGTGGTACCAATTTAACTCAAGAGGGTTTGCTCGTGCAACGGTCTGGTGCTATTCATGAAGACCTGCTGCATCCTCGAAGCAGCACTGGAACTTCCACAAATTAAATCAGTGCAAAATCACCTTATGACCAAATGATTTGTTGTGATTTCATTTGAAATTTCTCTAAATGTCCCAATTAAAATTTTAAAACTTTACATACACCTCTGACACATCAATATTAGATATGTTGTATAAAATGCTTCAATTTCCTCTCTGAAGTTTCTTCCCATCACCTCTGACACATCCATATTAGACATATTGTCAAAAATGTTTCAATTTTTATTCCGAAGTTTCTTCCCATCAATTTAGTGGAAGCATCACCTGTCGAAACACCTTCAATGTACACTCTCGCCATGTTGTGTTAAGAGAATATAAAGCCCAGGTTTGAAGACGTCAAGAAAAGTATGGCTTATTAAGATGTTGCAGCGCCAACCCACATCACAAGAATTTGTGTGAATTTAACCGTAATTCAACATTTGACAATGCGTGTTAGAGAAGATAATGTATTTACCATCGTCCTCATAATGATGACTAAAACAATGGAAGTTAAAAATTATCGCTATTTCATGTTGAAATACAAGCTTGGTACAAACCACACCCTCACTTTTTTTCCAACGGGTTTGAAGAGTATTAATGAAGCCATCAGCTTTTGGAGTGGGTAACAAATTACGAATGGTCACAGGCGCCGAGAGTTTTGGGAGACGGCTGGACAATTTATGGTCCGATGAACAGGAAAACACAGGGTGGATATAGTTGTAAGCTGCTTGACAAGGTTGATCGAAAACTGGCATGCATATTGGTTTGGCATTAGATATGACTATTTCAAAGGTAAAACTCGCGGTAATCATGTGTGCAGATTTTTTCCTTAATAGGACTCCTGATTGCTGCAGTCGACTCAAGCTGCAGCAAGGAGTCCAGTGTCAAATTCCAGAGGAGGATGCAATATTAGTGTACATTGATTTGGTAAATTCAGAAAATCGATTTGGTTTGAACGTAACTAGGTGTGGAATAAGTATATTGTATATCTAAGGCCCGCAACATTGGTAAAAGTTTATTACTTGATCTTTTTTCTTTTTCAGCATACTTGTAAATAGAAAGCGCATGCCCTGTCCTGAAATCAGGACCGGTTGATTAGACAGGATATTATTGCGAAATGTGGACGAACATATCGTGAACATCCAGTGAAGACATTATTTCGGATCACATTTTATGAAAATCAGGTTCTGATTTATACCATGTTTGTTATGTTGTGATATTTCCTGTAGTTCAGAACTCTTTGATAAGTGTTGAGTGATATAGCCTGTGCGATACGCGGTAGAAATTGAGCTTAAAATTTCTGACACACATTTGTCTGCCAGACACACAGACAAACATAAGTTAGAACACCAGTGACTTTATACTGGTCATTGTGAGCCACATCAGTGACGTCATCATTCATATGTTTAGCTTCATTACGCCGTAAGGATGCATGGAAAGTCACCTGCAAGCCATTATTCTTTATGCGTGTTTCTTGCTGATATTAAGTGCACGCACGCTCTTATTCGTACTAGTCTTTCTTTAAAAAATCGAGTTTCGCTTGTGGTTGTTAGTATATGAAATCATCTTATAGTATTCCAATCTGCATCATCATCGTACGCACAATATATAGTTTTGAATCCACCCCATCAGAGTAACTTCTTTTTTGTTGATAAACCCTTCTCAAAATTGAAGAAATACAATCATCAGTTATCATCAACGTTTAATGGTGCGACAAAACAATTCATCGAGAGCCTAACTTACGTTTCAGCTCAGACAAGCAACACCAATGATTGTGCTTTTCATACTGCCGATTATTATCACCTGGGAAAATGTTTTATATGTACGTTAAATGATGTGAGCCGATGAAGTCAAAATTTGGTGGCGACAAACTACATATCGTTCTTTTACATATGTGGCTTTAGGTATAAGTAGTCGGGGCTGTTCTGCAATCTGGAAAGCATTTGCACAGTACATTGTTGTGACATTGCCATGACCTTTAACATTTCTATTTGAGATGCTCGGGAAGCAGTTCGCCTATCACTTATCAATTACTATCGTATCTGCTATTCCAACTTATTATTTAATCATCGTGATGAGTATATCTATTTCATATATTTAGGCAACAAAACAACAGCGTACCGAATTTGAAAAATATTGTACAGAATCCCTGTTAGGAGAGACTCTTCAGCAAATATTGACATACATATAGGCTGATAGGCCATCAGCGGTTTAGTAGGTTACCACCACCCGCTCGGCTGATTTGGTATTTCAATAACAAAAGCTAAACCAAGCACACGTTAACATACGTCCCCGGGAAAATCAACCGCAAGATGCCCGTCAGATGTTAAGAGAAGCATTCCAGGCTGTTTTTATTCACCCTTCAAATTACGTGGCGATAGTATTCGTTTGTGCTGTCTTCTGTTGACATAAGAATAAAAATAACACCAGACCTTACCGATTTAAACATATAAAATGGTAAACCTAGTTGGGAACTAGAAGCAGCTAATAATACATTCTGAGAACTAATCGAAGCACTAAATAGAGGGAGTCCAGTAGCATCAATTACAGTCATCCGAGACAGGTCAAGCCGCTTTGGGCGAGCAATCTTCTACGACAGACCAATGGACGGCTTGACTCTAAGAAGCTTATTGGCGCAATGAGGACATATTACACCCTGCGCTGATACGCTCACCCAGTGCTTCTGACTGCTGCTAAAGGTGAAGATGAAAGCCATAAGATGATTTACCGATGCCAAATTTCCCCTTTTACATGAACACAGACACTGAAGTGTACATTTTGTGATGAATAAATACAGACTGAGACCGTTGTCTGAGATTGGAAAGGGTTTGTTCATTTGAGGTCATGCTAAGCTATAAATTATCGTAATTATACATCAGATATTGGTCAAAGCTTTTGCAGCCATTCACCCCTTTGAAGCCGCCACTGTCGGTGAATATCTATACTATAACACACGGATATAACCCAAACGAAGGTGAAAGGTGCCACCAAGCCGCTGAGGGCACGAACTGAAGTGAATGGATGAAATTCAAGACTAGAAAATGGCATCTAATGGCACAAAATATTCAACTGTACTGCTGAGAGTGTGCAACGTGTATGTTAGACGAATCATTACCACTGGATCGTCGGACTGTTTTTAATTATTCTAAACATGTCGGTGTAAACTATATGCCCTAACACCTGTCTTTAGGCCCCTGTGGGGAAGTAATTGTAAACAGTATCGTTGAAACTGCACGTAGAATAGAGGTACAAGTACACGTGGAAATGCTTGTCCTGAATCTAAGGTCATGCCTGGTAAGTCTGGTATTCCTTTAAAACAGACAAGCGTCCGGTTGTAAGATCGACTCTGATAGAGACAATTTGTCCTCGGGAAGCAATAAGGTGTAAACAAAACCTTTGCCTTCGGCCTTGAGGCAAGGCGCTGTTGTTGCTTCATTCTTTCAGCGCTGAAGGACAAATACTTGCTATATTTAGCGGAGGCGTTTTTCCAAAAAAAAAAAAAAAAAAAAAAAAAAAAAAAAGACAGGTATGCCATTCACCTACCGACAGAAAATTACTAACGGTCTCGCATTATTTTTAGTTGCACTCTCATAAAAACTTGAACATACGTGTCTGATGTTTCTCCCGCTCCACGCAGATAGTGACATACGTTGTTTGTAAGGCTTATATGTTGTATGCAAAAACGAACATTTAATGTATTTACCATGCGAAACACTGTTACCCAGACAAAACGAACAACACTACGTGCAGAAATAAGTTTATGCATACCATCCTAATATACAACGACCGTAGGGGAAAAACAAAACCTTCTGTTTTGGAAACAATGTATGTATATATATATATATATATATATATATATATATATATATATATATATATATATATATATATATATATATATATATATACATATATATATATATATATATATTTATATATATATATACCTGCACATGACTAGAGAGCAATATTCCCTTTCAAGGGGTACTGCGGTGATAATTTACAATTTTTAAGTTGTTTTACATTATAAATAATTCCCATATCGTAAAATACAATTTTTCCAAACTGGAAAGCAAATATCAAGTTTTCTCAGATATGTAAATGAGGGGTTGTGATGTCACCTGGACTAACTGCTACAGCTAATGCAATGACAGCCGATTGAAACTCTGAAAAAAACATGGCAACCTGACCAAGTTACACATATTCCACTTTTACACTGGATGAAGCACTGTGCATGGATATAATAAAATTTACTAAACTGAGATATTTACTCATTAAATGAGGAGTAATGAGGAAAGAAAAATGAAGAAATCAATACACACATGCTAACAGCTCCTGTGGTTGTGCATCCATTACTGATGCAGGCGTCAACTAATATACCACACTGGTAAGATCAAAGAGGGTGATTAAAAGAGTACGCAAATCATTATGATATGCCTACTTATGTTGTGTGTCTTAGCTTGGTGCCCCCTCAAGGTTTGCGTACTATATGTGGAGGGTAGCCCAGGTGACATCACACATTAGAACACCTACTGGAAATATAAAATATCTCTAACTAAATACCTGTTTGAGAAAATATGTTGAAAATGTGTCAAGCGAACACCTAAAATAACAATAAATGACAAAAATTAAGTAAAAGCTTTAGCTGCTGTTCCCCTTTAACCACTTCATTGATACATTACATCCACCCGGCAACTTCAAATGCAAAAAATGCACCAAGTCATGGGCCTTGTAATGTTATAATCAGTTTTCTTAATCATTCATAAGAGAGAAAAAACAAGGATTCGTCACATATATGCCTTCCCCGGAACTCTGGATAATGGTCACCTTATTCAATCCCCACTTTGTTTTATCGATGCAAATGATCAACAAATGAATGGAGACCTCGGGGATTAGCGATCAAAAGCATATACAATATGTTTATCCGCCAACAATGGTTTCATCACAAAATACGCTAGTAAATCTTGCGCGCGTATACGAAATTTGAAAAAGGGCAAGGAAACAACTCATATGACTGGCTTCACAAATATGCGTGTGTTAACTTGATGTTCAGTTTCAAGGCCTGTATTACCAGTTATAACTGAAGCCATATATATACATTTGTACATCAGCTCAATTATGTGGTAAAAACATAAGAAAAACCAACAACTAAGTTGCAATACATATTTTAAAATGAGAGAAAACTCTAAATGTGAGAAGAAATATCACTGAGGCATGAGGCAAACCTTTATCATGGATATGTAAGTTGCACGTCCATGTTTTTGCCAACTTTTAAGGAAACCCTGGCGGAAAAAAAATCAAAGTGTCGTGTTCCATACTACATTTGTATTTTATTTGGGCGGTAAATGCTGCCTTTCGGCGGTGCGGAGCGGTTGCCGGCGGCAGAGAGCTGAGGTCGGCGGTGCTGCCGCTGACCATACGCTGAACTCTAGTGCGGGCTTGCAGGCCCGGCAATGACCAGCGGTAGTGCGCGATAACCTGCAGTGCTCAGCGGTGGCCAGCGGTTCACACTAGTCGTCGGTAGCAGACCCTTCTTGTTACCTTCTACCATCAACCAAAGCCGTTTCTGCAAGCCCGCTCTGGAGTCGGCCGGCGCTTGGATCCTATACCATCTCCATAGAATATGTAAAATATGAAGTTAAATTCAGTGGCTGCGGGGTATTAAAAAAATCCATGCCATGTAAATGAATATTGCTCTCTTGGCATCCTGGTCACATCAATTGACATTTATTCTCGAGACTGGCCATATGCCCGACAATTGGGCGAATATGCATGAGTGTCAAACCTTATTGGCACTACAGCTGGCCGGATAGATGCTGTGAGTAAACTTATTGGCACAACATCTGAGCAAAATAAGTACGGTCAATTCCTATTGACACAACAGCCAGCCAAATAAGCAAGGCTGAGCCCTATTGATACAACAGCTGGGCAAAGTAGGCATGATTCAACCCTCTGTACACAACAGCTAGGCGAATATGCATAGCACTGAACCCTAGTGCCACAACAGCTGGGCAGATAGATGCTGTGACCCAATTCATATTGGCACAACAGGTGGGGAAATTTAGGACGGCTAAGGATCATATCTTATTTAAGCCTCCCTGGTACAGCCAAATCCAGTTGATGCAACAACTGGGCAAATAAAGCACGGTAGAACCTTATTGGCACAACAGCCGGGCAAATAAGCAAAGGCAAAATCTAATTTTAGTACCCTTCAAATCGTTTTGCCGCAACAGCTGGTCAAAATAGCGTGGCTGAGCCTTATTGACACCACAGCTGGGCAAATAAGCATGGTCGAATCCCATTGGCACAACAGCTTACAGAAATAAGCACTTTCAAAATTTTTTTGCTGAATATCCGGACAAATAAGTATAAGCGAACCCTATCTGTGCAACAGCTGTGCGAAAAGAAACGGCATTTATTCTACCACACAAGCGGTCAAGCAGAAAAACAATCAACACAAACAGCAATGTACAAACAACTGGTTTCATTATATCTACATATCCAGCTGGAGTATAAGTTATAAGTTTAGATTCTTTAAGCTCATGAAATAGATGCTGCCGGTCACCGCTGCGTAGCAGCAAAACGCAGCATTTACCGCCAAAATGGTTTACTGGCGCTCGTGTTTTCTTTTCAATTCCTATCCGATATTCTGTCGATGCGCACGGTCAAAACTAGAGTATTATCATGTATTAAATGTTGATGTTCAAAAACACGAATTTCGGGAATTAAGAAAAAGCATAGCCCCCCTCCCCCCCCTTTTATTCCCCATTTCATGCCATGGAAGCAAAGCATATGCTACCTGTGGGAGAAGTACCAATCAAACACCTGTCTATTATAGAAAGCGATATGAACAATATAAATGCAAAATGGCAACTATAAATATCACGGTATAATTACCAAAATGAACAAATTCTTATATGATGATTAAAAATGGAGTCCAACGTTGCATTCAAATTTAAAATGGACGAAGCAAGGTCAACAGGAAATTCTATGCAGGAGGTACATGTATCCATCAAAAGTACATGCGACCTCGACGGAAGTCAGGAAGAAATACGCAAAAATTAATCTTGTAACGATGTATCATTTGTCTGAATATAAATGTTTGGGGGTACCTCAAGTTTATTTTACTTTTGTGTCAAAAGCAGGAAAATGGTTTAAGTATATATTATTGACAAAAATTGTTTGTAAACAGGGAGTTTCTTCCCTGTCAATGATGTAAGACTGGAAGAACTTCTGCGCCAATATCTAATTATTCATTCCCTGTATAAAAATATAGAAATTAACGTCGACTCCATTCAGATTAACTTATCTTTTGCTCTGGCGTTAAAAAGCAATTATGTTTCCTATCTTTGACTTCAAGGAAACTGCATTTCCTTCAAACTGTCAACTTAGGGTATGCTGGTTATGCATTTTAGAACTAATACCCAACAAAATTTAAATATCAAAGTACCAGTCGCCTATCAAAAAAAAAAAAAAAAAAAAAAAAAAAAAAACCCACCCAAACCCCACATTTAATAAGTTCTTTTGATACGTCATCGTGTAGAACAAATTCTCAAGACATTCCACTCCCATGCATTTTTATTTGATTATTTTATCAGTGACAGATATTGCAGAAATGCATGGCTTCCTGAAGATGTCACTTGAACATGAAATTTTAATGGCGGATTGCACAAACTGATGGTCTGCATTTTTGATAATCAGTTTCCCAATGTCTGACAAAATATTCTTGCCAGATTGGTTCAGTGTTCCGTATCTTGGGTAAAAATTTATTGCAATGCCTTATCAGTATGGAGCGTGGCAGAAGTACATGCCCACACCAATAAGGAAGTTACGTTTTTAGAAAAAAAATAAGTGTAGGACCTACTTATACAACTGTTCCAGTCACCATTAGGCCTGTTCATTGTGCTTGCTCCTAAATGACGTTTCTTGCTGGAAATGGAAAGCCATTTCCTCACAGAAATATGTTACATTTCATCCATAAAGAGGTTACATTTTTGAGAAAAAATATCAAAAAGCATAATAACGAATAAATGGAAGACCATTTTAAGCAACTGTTTAATCACCAGTAAGCTTGTCCATTAATTTCACTCCTAGCTGGCGTTTCTTTCTAGAAATGGAAGCCATTTTCTCACATACGTAAAGCATTTTACCCACATGGTTCCGACTAAAAGTTTGAGTTTATGAAAGTCTGTCTCCCAAATTGGCGTCATAGGTCAATCTTCTGTCGCTTCAGAGCATATTTTGGTCATTAGTTTTTCAAAGATGGTTATATGGAAAAAAACATCATATATGCCTTGCATATGGGACCGTGTTGGGACACTCACTGGGTCATCTTTCGTTTTTTCAAAAAACCGAAAAATGCCCAAAGTCGCGTTCCAACACGGTCCCAAATGCTACGCCATACAAGATTCCCTTAATTTCTGCTTACCACATTTGTTGAGACCTCATCATGCAGCACAAGAATTTTGTCCTTTAAAAATGGTTTACAATATTCGATTATTTGTTTTCTTTCGAGGGAAGAGAGTGGATTGAGGACTTTCTCTGTTCCTCACGTGGCAGCACCGATCGCGTCATCCCAGGTACATAGCCCCATCGATCGATTAGGGGAAAGATCACATTTCCGGGAATAATTGGGTTAATTAAGACTTGTGCTGGACAGTAATACGGTGGTGAAAGAGGCGAGCATTGGTAAATTAAGTTTGGCTACTGTAAATGATGGAGCTGCAGATCCTTGCAACTCCCCGATTGAGGCGAATTTCTGACTGAGCCAACAGATCAGATGCCCGTAGGGCTGTTCTCTTCATATTACAGTGTCTACATTCAGGTCAGCGGCGACATGAGGTAAATAACTGTACGCGTGTTCCCAAATACTAGTGTATTCGTGAAACCTGATGACACACGATGGAGCAGATCTGGTGCTGGAATGCCTTTGACTTGATGTGCTCGACCTGTACAAATTCTACTGTGTGGTTCAGAATACAGTTTAGCAAAAATGGGTTATTATAGATAGCTATAGCCACATGTACAATCTGAATCATATGCCATCGCACAAGTTTGCAAGGTCCAAGTATTCTCAAATTGTCAGAGGTCTGATCCGTGTTCTATTATCACCGAAAGTATATGTCGTACAAGACGTCACGTCTAAATAAAAAATGCGAAATTTTGTATTTCAGAAAGACGGAATGGAATAGAACTATGCAGAGGGGGGAGAGAGAGAGAGAGAGAGAGAGAGAGAGAGAGAGAGAGAGAGAGAGAGAGAGAGAGAGAGAGAGAGAGAAAGTGCGCGCGGGCTTCTTAATTCTACACAAGATAATGATATGATGAAAATAACCTCACGTCTCACATGGAATTGGGCAACCAAATTTTTCATATTAACATAACCATTCTGAACGAGCTGGAGCTATAAATCAGTCCTTTTCAACAAAGAAAGTGAATCTGTCTATGAATCTATTAGTGTGAATTCGCATTCCTTAGAAGTAGCAGTTATATAATTGCTCTGGAGAAATGTCGTGATGTCTTAAATAAGCCACATGGTGTGAAAGATACACAAATATAAAAGGCCTTTTTTCAAAGATCACACCAACGGATATGGTATTCAAATTGTATGTTCAAAACAGTCATGTCTGGATGTGCATTCTGAGCATTTTTGTATAAGTATGCCAATGGATATAATTTTCATATAATAAAAGTTGTTCGGTTGAGGACCAATGGGATATGCACTCTATTTTAGCAAATGAACATGATTGGATATATTATATATCATTGAAAGTGGTACGGTAGAGACCCAGTGAGGTACAATTGGTGAAATACTTTTGTTACAAGTTGAATGGAGGCTGTTATCCTTGATATTCTGTCCACGGTTTTGGTGCTCAAAATTAATATTTGATGTCTTGAATTTGATCCAAAATGTTAACTTGGAACACATAAATAAGATTGAACGACGCGAGAACAACTATGTTTAAGCTTAGGTTAGTAAGACAAACCCACTTCACGGTAATATAAAGCACATTATTCTAATTATGACAAAGACTCTCGAGGGACATCAAGAAAAAGTGCACAGTGTAACTTCAATTTGTATTGGCAATTTGTCTGCTGAGTAGGGCCAAGTTTTAATTGTATGACCTTGATCTGTCTTGTTCTCAATTCATATATCATATTTAGGGCTAAGTGTAAAAGTATTATCAAAATCATTTGACATTTACAGTTAAGAAATGGCCATGAAAACAAGATCACCGACTAACTATCTATCAATCTCAGATACATTTCTGTATATCAGGGAAAGCATTTAAAAGGCTCTACAAGGGTCCCATATTCTGACACTAAGCAACATAAAATTATGATTGTGCTTCCACGGACGTATTCATTAACTCATTCCATACTATGGTCACATGTCTTGGTCAGTGGTTCTGGCACTGCTGGCAAGTCATGCTGCAATTGTCGCCTTAAATCTAGTTAAATATACGAAAAAATCAGAGACTAGTATGGAATGAGTTAATGTGGACATGTAAAGTAGTTTAGATCAGGCAAAGTGAGAGGTAACTAAAACAGGGCAACTATTGTAATCCTTTTCCAAGCTGAGGTACATAATATCTTTTAACACAAAAATACGTTTACAAATAAAAAAAACTATGAATAGTCATGTTAATATCAAAAACAAAAAAATGCAGTATTTTAAAATTAGCTGCGTCACCAACAAAACTGTTAATCAGACTCCCCCCCCTTCCAAAATAGTCCACAAGTTTGTTGTGATCTGGCTGACAGCTTTTTTGAAGTCTGGGTATGTTTGTACAAACACTACTAATTTGCGTTGCCATGTAATTATTCGGGTCGTCAGGTATACCATGAAAAAGTTGAAATATGAAAATAACAGATATTACCAGTGGTGGAACAAAAATAATGTAGTCAGGTCACAGTGTCATACAGACATTATTTCACGACGATTCTATACATGGTCATATATAGAAAAAGACCAACGTTTATGTTCGAAAAAAATGACAAAACTTTGAGTGAACATTCAGTATCACTTTGTCTGGTAAGTTTGCCTTTTACTATTAAACAGTCGGACAAAGAATCATTTCTAACGATGGTTTCCAAGACAAGAGAAAGAAAATTGTTTTGAATGGATGGAATGCCGCTTAAGACAACCTTGGTGAAATACTATTCAATTTTGGCATAAATCTCCAAGGGTGGGTGAAGATAACTCCGTCAATATCTTAATAAGTAAACCTGACGAAAAGCTAATCAAAATGCAATGCATTATATTTTCATAATATCAAGCTGTTACAGTACACTCTTTCGATTATATCGTGTCTAAGGAACACCAAACTTTGCGATACATATCATTAAGTGTTGAAAGTTGCCACAACTTGACCGCTAGTTGCAGGGTAGATATACAGAACGCAAAGAATCATTGAGCATGGCAAACCTTGAGCTCGTGCTGCAAAGGGTTATGCCTATATTATGCAAATATGCCTTTTTTATTGTGCTCGCTAGAACTTTAAACATGTAAGACACAGGTGAGAGTCAAAAAAAAAAAAAAACCCAGAAACAATAAAGCTTACCCTTAAATTTGATAAAATTTACTGACTTCATACGTACCGGAAACAGATCTATTTCTCAGGTCTGTTACGAACGAGTTGATGTTTTCTTACCATACATCGTTGAAAAAAAAGCATGGAGCAATCTCTTCAGACCGTTAAGGAGATATAAACGTAAAGAAAAAAGAGGTTGTAAGAAATTAAATTGTCTAAGCAGACACATATATCACCAGATGTTCTTTTCCAAACCAAACAGTTTTTCTCTAACTGTAACGTAAAAAATATACAGTTTCGTGTGCATGGGTATCGCTGAAAGTGTTATTTTTTTAAGTATCACAATTTGTTTAAAAGGAATCCCATTATTTATCACCTTCTTCATGTTTAACGCATCAAACAGTCATACAAACAAACGTTACTCTACCAGAGTTCAGAAAATAAACATTCCCAAATGGCGTTTGTGTACATACACATAATCCTCCAATTGGCACTTGTGCACGTACTTGCACCTTATGGTCATGGTACCTTACCATAAATAAAACAAATGTACGGCAGTATCTGGATCCGGGACGCGGTCTTGTAGTTTGAATATATATATAATCATGGATAACAAAAATGCATGAACCAAGTTATTTGCCATGTATCCTAGTAATATCTCTAGCCAATATATAGACTTTAAGAAATTGAAAAAAAATGTAAAAGTATGCTTGTCTGGTATTGATTTCGGATTAAAGGTGCAACGTGAACCAAGCGCATGTAGTTTCAACTGTATGAGACCAAGAGTTTTAATATAGACACTCGAACAAAAAAACCCCCGCAAACTCAGACAGGCTTCTCGCGTGAGCTACCTTTAGATTAAGAAGGCATCTAACGAAAGTAAGAACTTGGCCACATTCATGACGTGACTTGCAGACTCTGGTGTCGTCTTTGCCTATCAAAGTGACGGTTATGAACACGCCTTATGGATGATTTGCTTATCCCAAAATGATGCAAAAAAACCAACAAATATCTCAGAGTTTTGGGCCAGAAGAGCAGTACCGTTTCTTTATTGAATTAGGCTCATGACATTTCCGATGCTTTTCCAGACAATCAGTAATGTTTAAAGTTCCCCATGTTAAGAAAGCACAAAGGCACGTATCTAAAATGTTCACTACTAGGTTGGAGACGGATTCAACCGGTCTTCCCTACATACATTGGGCGCAATACGTCGAAAGAAGACCCAGGAAGCCATTGACCTGAACATTTTTTTCCTGGAACTACGAGCGTCCTGGTACTTGATAAAAAGCCTTTATATGTTCCAGCCATTTTCACATGGAATCATTATAACAATTCACGCAAGCACGCCCTTTGTTGTAATAAACATACAAAACATATCAATTTGTAGGGAAATTGCCCAAGCCAAATAACTTGAAGCCTTAACTTTCTTTTTGTATGTGTAATTTGGGGCTACAAATGTACGTGTACAGGCTATTATGGTGGGGGATCAGTGCCATAAACTTAGTAGTTTGCACGTGCTATTTTCGGAGGGGGCTTTGTGCCATAAACGTGACAATATTTTACACTTTCACTAAATTTGATGACGTTTGCTCTAAAATTGACATGTGTGCTCTAATGATTACACGTACTACAAACTGACGTGTGCTCTAAATTCGATAACGCGTAATCAAAAGCACCTACATGTGCTCTAAGTAACATTACACGTGATAAAAAACACCCAGGTGTGCCTCAAGTTGTATTATGTGTAGTCAAGAATGGACGTGTGCTCCAGATTATATAACGCTTATTAAAAACCACCGACGTGTGCTCTCAATTATATTACGAATAATAAAAAAACACTGACGTGTGCTTCACGTCATATTACGCGTAAATAAAAAACACCGACGTAATGTAACTTAGAGCACACGTGGGTGTCTTTAACTGCGCGTAATGTAACTTAAATACACGTCAGTGTTTTTAATTACGCGTGATATAACTTAGTGCACACGTTGGTGTTTTTGTATTATGCGTAATGTAACTTTGGTGTTTTAAATTACTCATAATATAATTTGGAACGCACGTCGGTGTTTTTGATTTCGCGTAATCGAATTTAGAGCAAATGCCTGTGTTTTTATGTTCATGTTGGAGACAAGTGTATAAAGACAGAAGAGCTTCATATCCCTAGTGGATGAAAAGCCTACTCGGGTACAATTAGGGTCCAGATTAAATTTGCATCTATTCTATGATTTGTGCCTTATAACTGGTATGCTGATAAGAACAGGAGCGTCCACTATACCCATATGATAGACAAAAGAAATTAAGTAACAGGCTCTTTTATCCGGTACTCTGGTCAAAAATAAAATGCCTCTCCATTAACTGTTTACCAGTGATAACGGGGACTGCATGCTGTACATGTATAACAAATACAGCTAGTTGTTCCCAGTTTTAAAAGACCGTTTCCAGGTGCTACGCATGAGTAACAAGAGCATACATGTCAATCTTAGAGGCCAGATCGCCTTTTTCGAGCACACGTGGTGGAATTTATTTGACGTGTGCAAATATTGTCACATTCATGGCACAAAACTGCCTGACGAAGTAGCACATGTCAAAACCACTATGCCTGTGAATGTGTTTATTGAAAAAGGACATGTCAACATAAAAATGCACACGTCTGATTTTTTTCCAGTTCGTCAGCTATAATTCATTGCTCGTGTGCTTTTGTTTTCCAGTCATGTCCACTAATTTAAGGCTGGTTTGTATATTTTTAGACACGTCAAAATCACAACATTAATGGCATTGATCCCCAACCATAAGCTATAGACGCGAAATTTCCACGTTAGTAGTATTAATTTGATACTGTCATCTGAAACCAAAGTTAGCTTCTTCCGACCGATTCCAATTTGGAAAGAAAGCAAATTATCGTTCAATGACATTGAAATCATCAAGTTTTGCAAGCAAAATCAATGTCTTGATGCAGCACAAACTGCTTTATGCTGTCATAGTGGTGATCATTTACAACACATACCACATACATGTATGTCTCACACGAGGCGTTTAAAGTCAGATGAATTCATGCAAATATTTCGTGCTGAATGTACGTATTGCAATTTTTATCAAATGTCAATATTTGTATTTATATGCATAGCATTTATTTATTTTGGTCGTCCTTTTTAGTTGAAGTCGTTTTATTGCTTGCAGGTAGCCTTTCTGAAGTATTTTTTCCTTTTTAATTAACTCTGCTCAGGTACATTGTAACATTTTTAAAAGGTGTTGTCTGTCCTTGAAATACACAGATCACCATTTGAAACTTTTCGATATCAAAGAGGTGTTAAGATACCAGATTACCCGAATATACTTGAGCCCTAAACAAAATAAGCAACCCTAAAAATAAAGTTTTGTGGAATTACAGCCGTGTGACGTAACGACGATCACAAAACACCAATCGGTATACTTCATAATAAGACCAGAATATTGCAGCAGGGACTACTGGGTCTATACTTCCAGTTGTGCCTGCATTGTAGCTTGGCATTATGCCACTTCTAGTATATCATGCTACAGCCAAAGTTCATTCATTCAAAGATGCTTCCCTGCGTGCCTGAGATATATGGACTTAACTGTGGCGCCATAACTAGGATACACGTCTTATTCGAAAGGGAACATACACAAACAACTGCGGGTTTAATGGATATTTGAAATTTGGTATGTAAAACTCGACATACAAAAATTAGCAAGCACACGAAACACAGTTAGCAGATTCTCGAGTACAAAATACCAACTTTTTCGTATATTGTGTGTTCAACGGTAAAAACTTAAAATTTTTTTAATTGTTGATCATTCATTACATTTTTCCATGAAAATATTGTTTGTTAATTGACCATTAATATTTGAATGGTGTGAATGCTTGCTGATCCACACGGTTCGTGAACAGTTTTAATGACAACAAATTAATGTTTGACCTAATATTTGATTTTGTTAAAGCATTGTGTAGAATTCATCAAGTATTTGTTTGTCACCTATAAATCGATCTCTCGGGCTTTGGTCGGGTGAGATGGTTTTTAAAAAATGCTCAGATATCAACCAATGTATCTTTTAATATCTTCGTGAGTATATTTCTAAAAATGGAAATCATTTTGGATTAGAACTGCAAATAGCATTTGGCTTGATAAGTGGTCAACAAGCAGCAACAAACAAGGAAAGTTTGATCATTTAAACACTGCATTCTAGGGACTCTATTTGGGTTTGATTGACACCCCGGAAGAATGGAATTATTTTACTTGTCACCGGCTTAAAGATATCAGAGTATGACGTATACAAATGTATATTCATTCAAGATTCTTGCGTTTCTGTCTTCAATCTGTACGACTCATCATGAAGTATGTCCTGACCAGCAATCCAGCGACAGTAGATTCTTGTGAGTCGGACATATTTGTAGCTATGCACAAAAAAGTGTAGGCTATTGCTAATATCTTTTAAAATTTTAAATCAGTAAGATGAAAATATACAAATATTAGCCGGTTGTGAGTTAACCGATACTGACAGACACACAGTACCTGATATAACGCCATCGGAAGAAAAGAAATTGATATGCGTGGACTACTGGAAGGCTAAAAGTGTATTTTGAACAAGTGTAAGCAAATAAGCATTCCACTTGGTTAATTAAATTGAATTTCTACTCTCTCTCTCTCTCACCTACAAAACTTGATTTCTATTTTTAATTAGAGGATACTAATATAACATATCGTATCATACCTGGATATTTTGAAGCCATTATTACAATCAGGGATCATTTTTATCCACTGCAAATTTCAATTGCATTATCGATTTTGTAACTACTGTCCATCGTTGCTTTTGATGCGGACCATGCTTCTTTTAGTTCCATCGCCCTTTTCTGCATTGTCTTATCCTCATGCAATCTGTTATCATCATCATCATCATCATCATCATCATCATCATCATCATCATCATCATCATCATCATCATCATCATCATCATCATCATCATCATCATCATCATCATCATCGTTTTGTAATGCCCGCTATTTTCCCCTCACTTGGCAATGCTTACGTATTTACACCAATGTGCATATTCATCTGTGGCTGCGAATATACTTTGCAAAGCGTAAGTCGTTTTTGTATATTGTCTAACTATTACATTTCAATTCATTTCTGCAAAACAAATGACGTCCGCTTCTATAACGAAATCAGGTCCCCGTAACAGACAGTTTGTCTAATTTCTGATTCTGCCTGGTGTATTCTTGTCCTTATTAAGAACAATCCTTTATAAAGAACAATTTTGTCTGGCGCATGGGGCTTATATTTATCATTTAAAATGTATCATGTAAAATCATGGTTATCGATAAACGTATGAATAAACAAAAAGCTTGGATGTTAGGTCACACGCCCATACAAAAATGTGCGACTTACAAATATTTAGGAATCTTATTCTCACAGTCTTTAACTGACTCAATTCATATTAAGTCATACTTAAAACCTAAGGCTGTCAGCCTCAACGGTTACATGTGCAGTATATTGGCGTCTCACGATAATATCAATAAAACTAGTTTTGGTGATGGGGTCCATGGAAAAGCATTATGTTACCCTCACTTTCTCATGGGTGTGTAGTTTGGATAGACAACACAAAAGAATGCACGAACCTTTTAAAATCAATTCAATACTCTTACGCATAAAGGCAACCTCGGCCATCCCAGCTACACTCCGCGATTTAGGCTGGCTACCTATTAGCATGTATTTGGACAGGCAATGGGTTAAGTATTTTCATCGCTTGCAATGCCACCTTGACAAAACACGCCTTTGTTAACAGATTTTCATTGAATTGCTATGTAAATGTAAGGACATAACGCCATCCTGTTGGTCTTACGTAAATGAAATTAGCAAAACACTCATCAATGCTGGTCTGGACCATGCAGCTCATAGACAAAATGAATTTTTACCAGATGTGTACTGTAAAAAATAAGAATGCAGATATTCAATAAGGAATATGTGGATGATATTGAAGCAAAAAGTACACTGTCTTTGTATAATGTCTTAAAATCCGTTCTACTAGAGAAATTATTTATTTCAATACAATGGTTTTGATGGCGCCAGATTAAAATTGAAAGCGAGAGCTTACTGCCTCGGTCTACAGACGGACATACACAAATGGGGCATATCGGAACATGAAAACTGTATTTCTTGTAGTTCAGGACAGAAGATATAGAGCATTTTCTTCTTTTATGCACACAATTTAACGATGTAAGGATTAAGTAGTATAAATTACTGTAGTCCAGACTGGGCACGAGTGGTAATACATACATTTGACATTTGAACGGCTCATTATTTTCCAAATTATCCATGCTTTTAGGACACGATAGTTCAGACATAAATGAAACCGCCATTCTTGAATTTGACAATGTGTACAAAAAATTCTGCTTGATGCGTGGTCCCGCCGTAAAGATTATTTGGACAAAAGGTTTAGCTACGGACATTCTACATGATGTAACTACTCCATAGAAATAATAATGTTTTACTTTTAAAACACGTGGATGCATATTGGTTTGTATATATTTATCATTTTATGCTGTCATGGACGTCTAAGTTGCATGTTGGTTTGTACATATTTTCATTTTATGCTATCATGAACGCATCGTGGACGTATCCCGGTTAACGGTGCCACAGTGACAAAGCAGTAGCTTTCCGAAATAAAATTTATTTCTGTTATTCAGCATACTACTGACTTTGACGCAGTGTTACCGTGATGCACCATCCAGAACGACACACAGCTATCAACATTGAAATTGAAGTATGATAACCATTCACTTCAATGAAAAAAGTGGGAGCAAATTTATATACAAATGTGGCGGTGTAGAAGTACATTGAACTAAGATAATTCAAAACCATCCTTCACAGAGCTGATTTACATTATGTAAATGTCTTTAGGCTATTTATGGCTCTCTATGCTGGAGTAAGAAGAGATTTGGGATTGAACTCAAAGTGTCAATAATCGCCACTCTTGTAGGCTAAGTGGAGAACTAAAGCCCTACAACAAGGCTATCGACCACAATGGTCGTTATGTGCATACTATTGATCAATGATGTAAAGACATTTCCCAGATACGTCGAGGAGCATATAATGACGCCTCCCCACTGATGACCAGTAATAAATATCGTATTCACGAAAAAAATTACTCCCTATACCAACGTTGAATTGATCGTGTACAACCAAAAGTCACTAAACGGCGCAAAAACTATTGGTATGTGCTTGAAAGACCAAAGACTGAGCCCCACACATACCAGGCAATCTATAAATTGACTTGGCTTTATTGTATGATTCGACAGGGAAGATCGCTAGGATATGGTCTTACCGGAGCGGAGAGTTAAGCGCATTGGTTTTCTTTCATAGCAATACTAACAAATCCTGTTCTAAGAATGAATGGCTTTCTATATTTTATGTTATGGTAAATAGACCCACTGCTGAACATGATTACCTACAGAGCCACATTACTGGCACCCAGTGACGTACATGTTCCCTCGGGAGGCAGGACGCTGCTCACCCAAAGGGCACAACAGCAGCAGTGTTACTAAAAACAAACCCGTTTTTTATGCACAGCCGTCTTTCTAAACCTTATGACGTGAACACAAATTATTTGATTGACCACAGGCCCATGACGTACCATGTTGGATGTGTATGGGGTAAGGCAATTTCCATCGATTCAAACCTCTAACATCATGCATCTGAACGGGATCTAAAACCATTCGTTTGCTTCACCATTTTGAAACTATGGCACAGCAAAGTCCTCTTTGCACTTCAACACTGACTAAATGCTTAAGGAATACACTGCGCTTTCAAGAAACTGAAACACCTATTTTGACTTCAAGGATTTTCAGAATCCGTCCCCACAACGTGCTTTATCACGGTCGAGCTCTAACTCCTGCACCAAAACAATTTGTATGCTGCATATAGCGGATGTGATTTTCTGTATATTATTTCATAGGTTTCATTAGATTTATCAAATCTCGTTCTTGAAAAAATTAAATGTGTGGCCATCTTTATGTTTTGAGAATTTATAATTTGTTTCAATGTATTGGCAAGTTTATAACCAATGACTTTGGAACCAAACACACAGTAAACGTCCTAACTCAAGAAGATATCTAGTACATTCGCGACGTTCCTCGATCGACCTCATCACAGTGGAGCTGAGTTAAAAAATACACGGGTACCATTAGCATGATATATATATATATATATATATATATATATATATGCAAGAAGTCTATTTATGATATATATACCTTGTTTACATTGTTCTACCACCATTTTAGCAATGCATCTCAGACCATCTTGCCCGCTTATTATAAATATTTCACGAACCAGAACGCAAAAAACATACACTTTTTCGTTGCTTGAAAACTTAAAATATTCTAGTTCAAAGTACTGTGTATCTTAATTCTCACTACGATATAAAAACAGAAAATAACCGAACGTTAATAGCAGGTTTGGCTAAAAAGAGTATACATGAAATTATGAGTCAGCGCACATGAAGTTCAAAAAGGGAAAAAGGATATTAATAGAAATCCAATATTTTGCCATTGATGTGCAACCATTTTGATCTCAGCACGCTTTTCTATGTAGCAGGAGAGAAAAAAATTGATCCGTTTTTAAAATTTATCTTCTGGCTCGTCTTTAATCCCAAAGCGCATCAGCAATTTGCGTAAATCGTCCATTTTACCTCAATTCTATTGTGTTCAAACCATTTATATCTGTGTGTTTTGTTTCCCTGGAGAGAGAGGCACATTGCAATATACAGATTGTCATATTCGTCGTTCCGTCCATTCAAGGAAGTAGAATTCGTCACGTGTGCACATTTTTCACGACCCCTACATGCCAATGGGCCCATGGACCGATTCTTGTCCACAAGAACATAGTACCGTGATATCTCCGTGAAATTAACATTGCTCCATGTAGTCACTCGCTGTTTAGTTGCAACATCATTTTTTTTCTGAATTTTTGACTTCTTTTCGATTGTGTTAATGGCTGCTGTTAAAAGTTGCCTGGTCAGGATAAGGCGCATATGTGGTCCGGTAAGACATTCATGTATTACGGTGGCATAATAGAAGGTGGATGCGCTGTATAAAAACATCATTGAAGGCTATTCCACTTACAGCCCAATAGCTGGACACAAGCCACGATATGACAGAAAGTGGAACGAGATTGAACGAAGTGTCAATTTAGAGCTTCACGTGCAAGATAACCCACCCAGCCGCCACCCAAACGTGCTTCGACCTGTGTATGACAAAGTATACCAAATGCTTTGAGCGTATAAGGGTTTACAGTGTTGAATAAAAATATGACTATTTTTTGCCATACCTGGCATGAGATTCAGAAGGTTGCTGTACCTCTCCAGTAGTTCATACACTAATTGGAGCAGTACAAGACTATTAGGAATACTTTCTTTGGTGTTATTGTCTACATTGTAATCTAAATTTTGATCGAAAAAGCAACACTAATTATTGTCATTATTTTGCCAATTATCAGACTCGTGTATTCATGCGTTACAAACATTGACTTAATATTGCTATTATAATTTAACGGGGATCTATGAACAAACACAGCTAAAGAATATTAAAAGAACATGCACTTCCTGTACACTTGTATAAACCCATTTCTCTCCCCCCCCCGCTAAAACTTGTTATTGAGTGTTATAATATCATTATTGTTTTCTTATCGGTCACATTGCTGTATTCCCGTGCTATATTGTGATCCTCCCGTGTTCAAACGATAGCCACCATGTCCAAACTTATATTTTAAGAGAACTGTTATTTATTTCTATCATCTAGGCCTGGTTGGTCATGCTCCCTTGTCAATGAAAGCCTCCCACTCTGCGTCGCCAGGAGAGAGAGAGAGAGAGAGAGAGAGAGAGAGAGAGAGAGAGAGAGAGAGAGAGAGAGAGAGAGAGAGAGAGAGAGAGAGAGAGAGAGATTCCATTGACAACAGACCACAACCTGTCTGTCAGCACTAGCTGTCTTCATTAAACCGCCGCATTCAAGTACAATTGAAGAAAGACAACATTCCTCACTTTCTTATTCTATGTGGCAACCAAAGCTTTATTGATATATGGAATCAACAATAGAACCAATAATGATTGAATTCGAATGTAGTGCTGTGCGGTCCAAAGCAAACGGAAAATACGAGCTGAACGTTAAAAGTACTACTAAGTCACTTTTAATTATTTCAAATAATTTTGATGGAAACATAATGATGTATAGCATTTTAGGACTTATAAATTCATCTAATGCGCTTAGCATCCAGGTATCCTTTGTAATGTACTCTGTGGCACTCCCGGTGACCTTTCTTAAAACAATCACTTTTTTAAATGACTGAGGCTTCCTCAGGAGCCCAACGAACGCATGCTTCAACTGTTTGAGGAGGATACTGAAGCACAACATTTCAAGATAACAGAGCTCTACCCCCTCCCCATGCTCCAAAAAAACGTTGGCCGACATTTGCTTTCAAAACCTTTTCATCAAAGTCCCAATGGTCAAAGATATTTTCAGTCATCATAAAAGGTATTTATATTGCCATTGCCATATGGATAACAAATTATGTTTCCTAGGATTCAAACATGAAATGGCTTTTACCAACATTGTGCAAAGTGATGGTAAGGCGCCAATGCAAATTTGTATTGCATTAGTTTTATACCTCATTGACCTGTTTTGTATAATTGAATTAACCTATAAAATGCTGTGTTATATTAGTTTTAAACCAAAAGCAATAGTAAAACTCATTTATACACAAGAATACTTTGCACAGCTGTCTTTGACATCAGCCAACAGATGGATTATATAGTTCTTGGAGTCTGATTATACAGGTATTTGAATGATTGTATGAAAACAATTGAGTCAAATACGCACATAGTTTTGTTGAAATAACACTCCAATATCATAGTAATAATCTTCTTTCTCTGTTGTTACCATCAATTGTTGACACAAAATCGTGAAAGAATCTCCCTTTTACCCCAAGACAAGAACATAATCAGAAAACATGGGCAATAAATCAATAATAGAAAGAGACAATGTACTATTATAAAATGATCGCGGACTTGGTCCTTTAAAAACAATAAACTTCGTTGCATACTTGAAACTAAATTATGTATGTTTAACATGGTGTTTTGTTTGATAAACATTGTATACACACACAGACACACAAACACACACAGATATATATATATATATATATATATATATATATATATATATATATATATATATATATATATATATAAGTATATATATATGTATATATATAATACCTTACTGTCAAATTTATCTAAGATCCGTCCACCGTACAAATAAATTATAATCAAATGACCCAGTAAAACTGCTTTTGTGACAACAACTAAGACAAAGAAGCATCAATACCATATCTGAGAGTCCACAAGACACTTTATATTAGGAAAACATAATACAGCTATTTTGAGTCAAAGTAGATGATATATTAAATGGTACTATGTGATTAATGTTGGAAAGCAAAACCGCGTCACTTTAATGTACGATTGGTGTGGCCTCTTTCTTTTTGCAACAAGGAAGTACAGTTCAGTACAGTGAACCTGTTGAGAAAACTGATGGTATTAGAAAGTTGTCGCTTTCCGATGCCTGAAAGTATACTGACACATATTAGCATGTCGTATCAGACCATGAATGCATGCCGTGATATAAAGTGACGTATGCACCGATTATCTTGACACTTTCGTAGTTGCGAACTTCCATGTTTTCTATTGGTTAATGTTCCCAAACCTCTCATGTATCTTTGGCGTACTGTGGCGCACCAATTCATGAAGCCGAATTGATTTTAAGAGTAACCCACATGCGCAATAGCCTATCCATGAACTGCCTTAATTTGTAAAGATATTGCCAGCCTTTATACTTTCACTTTCATGGTATGAGCACAGAGAAAACCGCAAGTCTGTGTATAACACACGGCTTGAGAAGAGTGACATAAATAATCGCGTTATTCAGAAGAACAGGCTAATAGTAATTGGATTATGTAGGATTGAATTTATATTAACTTTTTTGTTATCCGCCAAAGACTGATAACCCCGACGTTGCGGTCATAAGAAAGTTATACATTGGGCATCAATTTCCCTCAAGAGATGTGTTACGCCGAAGACAGTTGACCACAGTGAACACTACTCGCAAACGTGGATATACGGATCTAAATTGTCGTGTAGTTCTAATCACCAAAGAACGACATGAAAAGAAATATTTCATTAAAACAATGATCTGGAGGATCCCACAGAACACACTAGGAATAGAAAAACTATTCAAATAATTTTACAACTACACCGTAGAGGAGGAGGGAATCAGCCAAACTAAAGTTACTTTATTGTACGCCGCTATTTTTCCGTCGAAAGTCACATCTAATCATGCCTACTTTAGATTGTCATGGATTATTTGGTGAAGCACAGGCCTACTTACATATCCTGCCTTCAATAATCTATAGTCAACAGCCATAAAAGGAAAAAAGACATGAAAACAAAAGAGAGAAAGAAAAATGCAATATGATATTTGTTCTCTTCTACAAAATGAAGTTAGATATGTGCAAACTATTTGGTCTCATTACAGTAATGAAAACCCAATTTCTCAATTGCGGTGTTCGAACGTTCACCTAACGATTTCCAGAAGGACCCTGGAAGGTTTTTATTTAGAAAGTTTAATTGTAAGTCACATAACATAGTGAAATAAACACAAAACCAATGCAAACATTTAAAAGGTATATAGGCCTATATCGTAATTTTATATTGATCATCCCTTAGCTGGATGGTATCATATTGCGCAATAGTTCCGGAGTAGTATTATAATTATAACAACCTGATTTTGGAGGGCGTTACATTTTTTTTCACTGGCCCGACATTAATGATTAGCAGCCCGACACTGTCATTAGCGTCCGAGCAAAGCAAGGGTTTTAATAGCAGTGAAGGGCTGCTGATCATTGAGGGGCCAGTGAAAAAGTGTTAGACCAGACAAAATCGTGTTATTACTATTATAACCACTTCTAACAATAGAAGGGGGCCGCTAATGCATCAGAACATGGGTTGAACGGGTAGTTCACAGTGTTAGGGGGTTTTACGGTGTGAACAAAATCGAATTAACCCCACTAGAGAACGTCCTACTCAGCAGTAATAATGTACAATAGTTCCCGGGCAGTATTATAATGCACAGTAGTTCTTTCCCAAGCCTACATTTGCAGAACTCGGAAAATGTAGGGTGGCAAAGTAAGGCCTCTAATAGTTCATATCTGTGTTTAAATGACATGATCCAAAGGTTTTCAGTCTGACAAAACTACTTTTAAAGTAGCTGCTGAATAAACATATATCTTTCTCATAAAAAGTGAAATTTTAGTATGATTCGATGTGATGATGATAATATATGTAAAGCCTAAAATACACGTCAACTTTGGTGATTTCACTATACACACGAGCTGCTATACAGAACTTCCCTTTATAGCAGTTATCTCATTGCTAGCTGGAAGCTCTTGCTTTTTTTCACAGACAATGTTAGCTGATCACAGACTGTTCTAACAAACTCTTGTGGACATTTTAAAGCTTTAGACCTGTGGCAAATGTAATTTTAATATTCATGTCTATCCTGATGAAATTGTCCACAACTATAATGTTGATGGTTATCCTTCCAAACATCACATTTCATATAGATAAAGACCCGACTTTTTAAACCTAAAACTACAAAACTGTGTGTGGGTTTCTTGGGGGTGGTTTCTTCTTCATTGTTTGTTTGTTTGTTTTGCATTCTGACATTTTTAAGTTAAAAGTTGCCCTCCTTGGCACAGCGACGTCTGTGAAGCTATTGTGGTCAGGTTGCTAGCTAATAAATGATAACAAAGGCATTTCAAGTGTGAAATTTCTTTTTGGGCTGACGTGCCGAGGTTGTCTGATATTGTGAAATCTTGGATGGAGTAGAAATGTTATATTGCTGGTTTAACTTATACAGGATATGAAGTACCTTGCTGACTGTTAATTTTTACAAATACGTTTCGCTTGCCAAAGACTTTCGTCAACGGTAACACATTTCGTTTGCGTGTTTTACGTCCTTTATGATCATTTATATTTCCTGAATCAACTTCAGAACAGAACGCCGCGAGTTTTCTTTCGTCAATTCACAGTGAAAGAGTATTAGAAGAGCAAAAGACTGACTTGCGTTGGACTTTATCCAGCATGATATTTTGTAATTAATGACAGAGTGTGTGCTTACACTATTTTCATGTTTTTGTTGTTGTTTTTTCGTTCTTTGGTAGATTACAAGAATGTTAAGAATAAAGTGAATATATCCCTGTTTGACCAGCCAGTAAGGGATGCAAACTCTATGCTGAAAGTCATTTGACACCAAATGTGCTGAGATTTTTGAAAGCTTCCATCTGTGTCTGCTCGCAAAAAAAAATGGAACTATTCATCCCTCACAAAAATTAATGATTATATAGAAGTGTTATTGTACGGTATATTTTAGCAAACAGCAGTTCTTTTCCGAATTAAACGTTTTTAAATGTGTGTATCTTCAAACCTAATACCTTCTAAGTTCATGGTAACGTTACAAGCCTGTCAAACTATACGATAGCTATAGTTTAACAGGCCTGGAACGTTACCAGAGACCCGGATTTCCCCTAACTCAATGCTATTAGCTGGTGTAACGACCTATAAAAACGCGTATTCTGAAGCGAACATTTGTATTTCGGGAAGCAAAGCTAAAAAACCAGCACAGAATGCCAGATCCCTTCATTCCCTAGCTGACTTTGGGAGCAGTGTATTGAAACATTTTGTCCGTTATATCTAGATTGTACTAAAATGCCCTAGCTTCCGCAAACCACCAAGCTGGTATATGAATAAGTCTTTTTTTTCAGATGCGAAATTTGACTCTTTTCAGACTTTTGGCAACCTCCACACATAGTAAACTGAGCGTTCTTGCAATGAGCAATTTTTAAGTCGATTGGTACAACTGTTTGTGTTGCACCATAAGTCCACTCCACATGGGGCGTTGCAGTAAGGAGGCTTATACAGGCAATTTTAACCAACTTAATTACAACGGAATATAAACACCCCAAGTAGTTTGAGTGATTTGAATATGACCCATATGACAAATTCTTTTTTCTCTCCACAGCCATACCGTGGAACGTCCTACCTTTTAGTATCCAAAATTCTCCCTCAATTTCAACATTCATAATTAAGATACTTAAGCCTGTAGTGCGACCTATAAAATGATCTGATTTGCACAATTTTGGTAACCGATTTACAGCTGTTCATCCTACATGCCTGCGTTTAGGAGCTAGCCAACTAAATTCTCACCTGTTTAAAGCTGGTGTAAAGATACAGCAAATTGCTCATGTGGCTTTAATAGCTGCCAAAGATACGTGACACTACTTTGCCTCGGCCCCCCTATGGACCGTTCCACGTTCTAAACTATACATTCAGATATCTCAATACACCCTTTCACTTTTCATACATTTACATCAGGCTCCGTAAGTTGTTCACTGTCCGAAAACCAGAAAATTTTCTCAGCAGTTCATCAATACATTGACAACAGTGCACGCTTTAAACCATAAGGTACTGGGTAACTTGGGTAGCTTGGGCGACATACAGTCTGGCCTACATTATTCTATTTCAAAGCGTTTTCTCTTGTGCGCGCGGGCGCGCGCGCGTGTGTGTGTACGTACTTGTCAGTGAAATGTTATACAGACTTCGGACTCCATATTTATACAAACTTCACATGCCGGTTGTACAATTAACTTTTCTAGCGACAATCCAAGATTGCTATTAGAAATCACCATAATCACTTATATGTATTGACAGATGCAGTTTGTACAGCTCATGTATTAAGCGACCATCCAAGATCACTGACATTACATAATGCCACTCGGTCTGTCTCGTTCCTGTGCCTATTAGAATTACCTCCGATATATGGTTTCGCGCGTCCCTGAAGGCCTCGTGTTTCTAGCTCCTTATCCCGGGAAAGTAATTTATATAGGAGTATGCCGTCTTTTCCGCGCCGTCCGTCTTTTCCAATCGCCATAAACAAACTGTTGAGCGACGATTTACATATATTTCTGAATAAATTATGTTTAAACCAGGGACGTGCTATATAGCACGTCCCTGTTTAAACTGAACACAACGGTTCAAGAAAATCAGTACAAAATATGCTACCG
Source organism: Hermodice carunculata (assembly GCA_964020975.1). Lineage (NCBI taxonomy): Eukaryota > Metazoa > Annelida > Polychaeta > Eunicida > Amphinomidae > Hermodice > Hermodice carunculata. Next base: position 108,757,316 of record OZ026612.1, read on the forward strand.
ATGATCAATCAATCAATCAATCAATCTATCAATCTATCTATCTATCTATCTATCTATCTATCTATCTATCTATCTATCTATCTATCTATCTATCTATCTATCTATCTATCTATCTATCTATCCATACACCCACCCGTCCATCCAGTCAGCCAGCCAGCCAGCCAACCAGCTAGCATATATGCATACACGCACATATACAAGTAGGTGGTGACAAACCTACCGACATGTGTATTTCACGTAGTTGTTAATTATTAAAGCTGAAGTGACGGTAACTTGTACCTCGGTCATATTATTCATATTCCTCGAAAAGGTTAAACTGGGATCGCTGAAACATTGGATGAATGATGAAGCGAACAGATCCAAAAGATTCACGACCCCTCCATAACATATTACTTGTTTGTCCGAGTGACGTCGTTTATTGTTGTTTAGCCATCTTCTTGAGCGGACGAACGGAGGAATAAACGCACAGACACCCCTCTACTATAAGCATGTCTCGCTATTTAACCTTACATGGTGGGGGCACGCCAATTTTGTAGTGTGAATGCAAATGCCCAGTTCTTGCAGCCTACGGAAATGTTACGCACAAGACGGACCAAAATGAATCTATTTGTTGTAGCTGTTTCCATGAAAATAAGTTAAAATGATCTGGATTAACAAGGGCATTACTCCGTCATGTGATATTTGTTTGGTGTAAATGTAAACGTCTGAACTCCACATGCTCGCGAAATTTAAGGCATGATGCAAAAATTGAAACATTACATAGCTGCGGTGCTTTTGCAGAGAGGTCCAGGACTCTCACATTCCTGATTGCATATGGAGATATTATGATAAAAGTATGCCCTACAATTGAACTACATTGCTAATAGGAATATGTAGCCAGCTGGACTCACGGACGAACAAACTGATATACATCCCTAACCCTGATTGTTTCCGTGTCCGCCTTTACCGCATTTGATGGCACGTGAAACTTTGCTATGAGGTAATTAGTATAAAATGCTACATTCACAACATATGGCAAACGTGTGCTTGGGAATGTTTGGTCTACCAGTTAAGGATACATCCTGTAAACCACTCTCGTTGTACGTATACTTAGTGCAAATGTAAACACAATCATGTCAGCCGGTACTTAAAATACGTACATTGTCAGAGAGAGAGAGAGAGAGAGAGAGAGAGAGAGAGAGAGAGAGAGAGAGAGAGAGAGAGAGAGAGAGAGAGAGAGAGAGAGAGAGAGAGAGAAGCCATCTGCTAGCCGGGAGTAATTTTGTTAACTCTCTCCACATACAAGATGATGGTGCCTATACATTACGGAGATCAATATATGACAAAATGACAGTTTGGGAGGGGCACATGGGTCTATTAATTAGTGACAACGCACCATTTCAATCATCGGACTGTTTGCAGTAGAGACCTGGCGGATAGCAGTTTCTCCTATTCGGGTACCCATCAGCTGTCGATTTTAAATATCAAGCGACCCGTGGGTATTGCCTACCACATTCTATGATCTACAATCAACCTTAGATGTATAAGGTACCATATATGGTCCAACAAACTTCACGAAGGCCAAAATGCCACCACGTTCAATAGGTTCAAAGCTTTAAATAAGCAGATGTAATTTAATCTGATGAGAAAGTGCATGGCTGGACCAGTTGCCATTTTGAACATCAAAAACAATGAATGTGTGTGTGTGTCTGTGTGTGTTTCAACATATGTGACTTTATGTTCGGGTTCTTCGGCTTGTAATTTGCCGATTCGGGTACCCGTCATGTTCATCCATTACGGTACAAAGTTAAAACTCCGAGCACCTGACAAAGCTCCAGCACACAACAGAACATCGATCAGCAAATCGATACAATCTTAGGTGGCGGAGATAGAAAAGCGTAAAGGCCAGACCAATCGATCAATCAGTCAGCCAACCAATAAATCAATCATTTGATATATAAACTCTTTGAGACCAGATGTTGTCATTTGTGTCCAGCCACACGCGTATCAGAACTGGGCGCGTCAAAGTATAGCAGCCTGCATAAGCTTGCTTAATTATCTTAACCCTAACACATTCGCGTTGCATGACTGTCAATAATTTGAGGCTCTACGCCCAGAGGACAACAGGTAACGGTGTTGGATTATATTAATGTGATGTTAATTCAAAATTTGTCATTAAATCGCAATAGAAAGGGAACAAACGACAAGGCAGGCTTTCGAATTACAGGTCATTGTCGACAGCTTGCCCGGGAATTCATGGTGTCCATGAGGTCACAATCTGTCAACTTGCTTCTTGTTCATCAGTTGCATTCCATGAAATTGATGCATCGAACTGACTGGGGCCGTATTCACGGATTAATTGATCTTAGTTCTCCGCTGTAATATGAAGTTTTTTTAATTAAAGTTTCCATTTAATTAAATCAATCTTGCTTTAATCCAGATTTTAATCCTGGATTAAAAGATTGAATAATTGATCAATCTAAGATTGATTTAATAAAATGAGCCTGAAAATCCTTAAGTTCATATTGTAGCCAAGAGCATATATTGGCTAATCTGTGAAGTTTTGATCAAACATTGAGCGAAGATTAAAGTAATTTAGGGCACAAACCATTTTGATTTTAATTTTGGGATTAAAGTTAGGATCAGATCAAATTCTATGTAAATATGGCCACTGAAGAATAAAGTCTACTTTTATCTGGTACTTGGAACTTGTTATGCCCTACACGCACAACTCGGAAGTCAAAAGACAAGGAGTGAAACATTTTATTATTCCTTATTTGTGGGACCCAGTATTAAAGAATTGAAATAACAGGTCGAAGATGAAGTGCACTAATAGGTAGGAGATTGCGTTTTTGCTTCACACAGAAGTCAAACTAAAGGCTGGCTCACATTGTTTAGGATCGTGCGGAAAACCTTGTACTGTAATAAGCATTTGGGTAAAAGATTTTCGCTCCGAGCGTTTGCTTAACGATCCCATGTCCCAGCTCATTTTAGCTCAGTCTCGAGAAAACATTGTGCCAATTGCTACTTTTAACCCCAAAGGGTTTTCAGATTCAAAATACACACAAACAGTTCTGCACAGATCCATAAACTGGGGCGGTGTGCTTTCTGGACCGAAGAAATCAGCGGGGACCATATTCCCAACGGCGGGCATGACAAAGATGATTTATGAAATATTTACTAATTTGTCACTATGTGTTAGTGACAGCTAGTGTACTCAGACACTTTAACACAACAATATGATGGAATTGTTTCAAAAGTTGACACAGAAACATGTACAATACAGAAGAACGTTTGCCTATCATTACATTTTAAAACGAATAGGTTCACACTTGGCCTGACATGGCCAATTGTGGATATGGTCCCTATGGATTCCAACAGGTATTGTTCAATTTAATGTAGGCAATTAGCACAATGTTTTTGCGAGAATAAGCTAAAATGACCTGGTACATGGAGTTGGTAAGCAGACGCACGGGGCGAAAATATTTGTTGCAAGCGCATATCAAAGTAAAATGCTTTTCGTGCGATCCTAAACAATGTGAGTTAGCCTTTAGACACCTGTGTGAACAGCCCGTGCTCAACTGACCGACATTTTACTGCCCAAAATAAACCCTCATCGAACTAAGCAGTGCTAAGCTTAAGTTGTAACCAGGTTTTTTTTTAGAAGAAAAACAATATAAATATGGAATGTGGAAATATTGATATATACCTTTGTAGACCTCAATCTGACCTTTCAAGGTCACGTTAGGTGAAAAGTAAAACACCAGAAGAAACCCTATGGGTATATTCCTACACATTATCAATATCACAATGCACTTATGAAGCACCATAACCCAGATAGAAAACAATGCTATTTAACAAAACAGAAAAATCATACAGCGCCACCAGCCACCTGTACAACAAATGAAGGTTTAGGAGTACCAAGAGGGGTATGCAGTTTAAAACGATTTCGGAGAAATTTCGTTTGCAAGATTTATCTAAAAGATGACCAAAATTCATTAAAAATCACAAGAGCAGGACCATTCAAAAACACTCGGTGGACTCACCAATGGTTCATCTCAACCAAATTAAAAGTGAATATCCCCGACCGCTTTGGAACAGAGTTTGAAAACGTAAATTGGCATTAACACCCCAATTGACTCACATATAACCAACAGGAACGTATGAATTAATCGACGAGTACCCGAATTTAAAAAAAAGTAAATTTAGGGATCTGCAGCATCACCACTGGTGAAAAAATTGGTTTGACCATGCCACAAGGTACATTTCCAAGTTTCAGCATTATCTGGGTGACAGTTTCGTAGATGTCATGAATAGCTTTAACACGAAAAAATTAACAGAACGCAGGACCAACTGAAGAACAAATTAATGTTTAGGGGTTTCCAGAAGTGCCCCTATTCTATTTTAAAATAATTGGTTCAGCAGTTTCGGAGAAGAAAATTGTTTACGATTTTGGTAAATGATGGTGACAACGATGATGATGATGATGATGATGATGACGGCGACGACGACAACGACGACGACTAGGTCGAGATCTAGCCACTGTACATCTCCGCTAAGTTTGAAGTGAATCCGGCCAACGATTTTAGAGAAGAAATCGATAATGTGAATGTGATCATACGAACGACAACGACAGACGACCGGACCACTGACCCACCTAAAAACAGCTGTACTGTCAATTCAGCTAAGCTAATAAAAATCAAATTAATGTTTTAGAAGTGACCTAGCGGATAACATTTTCAATGTGGCATCGCACCTGGTGCACAGGTAACCTGATTGCAGACAAACGTAGAGGTCGGTGTCGTCATACTGTACGTCTTGTAAACCCAATGACCTCTTGGCCTCAGTCAATCGCAATGTAACTTATTGTGTTACCGCTGATTTAATGAGCGCTTATATAATACATACCTTGCAGACACAGACAGAGATAGCTTATGCAAGCTACTGACGACTGAAGGAATTACGCTTGCTCTTGTATCAAGATCACATAAAGAAACTACACATCCTTATCACATTTCGCCACTGACAGGGTGCATGTGACTGAACAAAACTGACGTATCTTTCCCAGATACTGAACTACACATCGATACACTTACATATTCGTCCATAGTATTTTCCTGGAATTAGGCAACTAACATAAGGTCATATTGTTAACAGATAACGTTTAGATCTTACCATACCCATTGTTTACATGGGTGTGACGATATGTAAAGTAAACAGAGTTTATTAACAAGGTTTAAGATTCACAATGGGAGGTTGCCCGATTCGTAAACTTGCTATGCAACCTAGGCTGTTTATACATGACAAAATTAAACGCTTTTTTATGTTTTTTCCGTGTAATATATGATTGCATCCCATAAAACTACATGTACAATATTTTAATTAAGAAAATAATAGACAGGCGCAAATAGCATTTATGTTCATGAATCATTCTTTATAAAATTTCATTAGCAGTTATGATGCTGAGGACGCATTCTGTCGCACTCAAAACGTACTACGGCAAAGCTGCACGAAAAATTCATCTATATTTACCCAATTTATGCAAACACACAATTATGCTCGTTAGGCAAGAGCATTTGAAAAGCAACGAGAAACAAACTGCAGTAAAACACACAAACACTCAAACACACACACACACACACACACACACACACACACACGTATGTATGTATGTATGTATGTATGTATGTATGTATGTATGTATGCATGTATGTGTAAGCTGAGAAAACTTCTTCGCTGGAATCACTATGCAGAGGCTTCCAATGATGGATTAAATATTCTCCAGGACTTGATGATTTGTAGACACCATAAGCACTTTCTGCGTGGCAATGACGGGGTGCACAGCACGATTCACCCTTTGACCAGATTAGTGTTTCCGAGCCAAGAAAAAAAGCACGAGGCGTTTGGGACCACGTGTATTGGGCAAAAACTTCAGAATATTTCCAAATTCTTAATTTTCTTCATCTGTTACACTCAGTTACTGGGGTCCTGCACAGCAACAGAGGTATTTTGCTAGTCTCGCGTCGTTGTAACACGAATTTAGTGTTGCCGTGTAAAGGCTGAATAAAGGTAAAAGGTGACGACACAAGTCTCATTTCATTTTGTAAGTTCATTCTTCTAAATATCTTCTCTGAGTTATGACAGTGAGGCCAAAGATGGTCATAAACTGGTATGAATTATACCAGCTGCTGCCATTGGTTTTCTTTTTATATAATCTTATTATTAAACAATGGCCTGAGAATGGAAACAGAATAAATCATGCCGGCTAGAAGATTCTGCATGTATGCACCACACAATATCATTTGCGGTCACGCTAAGCTCAATGATTTCGTTTTGTTGTTGCTTTAAGTAAATAATTCTTTTGTCAGTACATACTTACGTGAGAGTGCATCTAATTGTACATCTTATGAATGAAGCACGGTATTTATGCCGATAAACAGCAATTTACTTGACTCTTTCTTTCCTTCGAAAGAGTGCTTGGGCACATCAGTATGTATAATTTGAAATATCCTGCTCCCTACATAGTAAACACAATTCTTTACCAATGTTTCCAAGCCATATACAGTTACGTATTGCCCTGATCACGAAGAAAGAGGAACGTACGTTAAAGTATAGATTTTGTTCCTTTGATGATTTTCCTGTCCAAGAACGAGGACCCTTATCACTCCTTCGAACTTGAGGGATTAGCTCCTTCTAACCTTTGGGATTAGCTGTTACAACTTGAGGAATAAGCAGTACCAGTTTATCTAGTCGCATAAAAAGTCATGTTGTATTGGCTAAATATAAACTACTACTGAATTCAGATCTTTTAGGCTCACGAATGTGACTTAATAGCTTATCTGGCATAAAACATGAAATCCAAACAAGCACATTCAAATTGATGGAAAGCAGATGATCTTTTTGGAGGAACTGTATGCCTGTTTATCATAATAATGTAATGTTCCTGTGTGACAAATAAAGCTGACCTAAAAAGAATGTAATATATGCAATATGGCTTAGCTTGCAATGCTCTGTAGGAGGCAATGTAAAGATCTGCATACTGCACTACATTTACGGTAACTTGTTCCGCGTCTGACTCGATATTGTATGTTATCTTTGGAGCAAGTAGCGCGAATAAGCCAAGTCTAAATAAACCAACATAACAAGCGCATGTGTAACACTAAGGTTTCTATGACACTATCAAGCTGAAAACGACATACTTTACGGTGATTTGAAGTGAAAGATAGCGCATTCACCAGTCTATAATATCTGATATTGTCTTCTCAATCTGCTGTCATTTTAGATTAATACATGAAATGGTCAATTACTTGGTACCCACATTAATATATGCGTTGGAAACCGCATGAATGAATCGCGACAAACGATTCATTACACAAAAACAGACTCCCAGTTTTCTCCCTCTTATCAATGAAGATTGCCAAAATATATGAGTAACACGAAAATTGTAACCAAACTGGAGCTACTTCAACGTACGATTAAGCAGTCAATTACCCCCCCCCCCTTAAAAAAACTACTCTTCGTCTACATAACAACGCAATTTTACAATAAGAATAATTTGTAGCAGGAATATTTGAATTTATTTTTGCCATTTCGCTAAAGTGATATAGTTTTTTTTCCTCTGTAGCAAATCCAATTAAAATTTGCAGAAAACAGAAAAAATTATGCCATTGTAAAACAGCATCATTTACTGAGATGCACTACTCTTTGGCAATATTTGCTAAAATTAACAACTTGGACGTTTCTTATGTTTTCAACACGATGATTTCCTAAATTGCCATTTTTGAATATTCATATAAAATTGCAGTTAGTGAAATTAACCACAACGTAAATCATTCGAAAAGCGTATCAGGTTAATTATCATATAATCAAATCTCTGACACATTCGACACAGCCAATATGCCATCCATTGAATACTTTTCATTTGAAGTATTAAAAAAAAAGAAGCGACCTATTGATGCTGTTTCATTTCGAATGTGACATCTAAGGCAATCATTTTTAATAGGGAAACAGCACAAAACTATTTAGATACTGTTCCAAAGGCGTTTTTATATAATTCAAATCTTTATATGTGTTTATTTGCCCGAAAGGTTAACCCTTCAAGGGCTGTTTTAAGATTGAGTCAACCGCTTTCCTCGGGACACTTGGTGCGCATTGCGCGCATTGCGCGCAAAGTGTTCCGAGGAAAGCTGTTGACTAGAACTACTTTTTGCTTAGACAAGGCTTGCTGGTATTTGAATGAAAGATACTCTTTTAAATATTATATGTTTAATGGTAACGAGAAAGCAACTATAGCAGTGATTGGCACTTTAAGCGTTAAAACTTTTTCAGTGCCACTTTTGGGCTGAGTTAGCTGCTCATTGCGCCACGAGCGAGCCGAGGAAAGCTCTTGACCCTGACCGTTATATTCTATGTAACTTCAGGCATGCTGGTACTTGAATGAAATGTGCTTTTTACAAGGAATATGAATCTAGCATATCCTTATTATAATTCAGAGCAGCTCTTCTTAAGTTGTTTGACATTAGTTGCAGTTGGCAGTAGAAGCGTTAACTCATTCCATACCAGTCCCTGATTTTTACCTAGATGTAAGACGACAATTGCACATTTAAATTCTTCATAAAAAGAGTTTTCGTTCAAGTACCAACATGCATATAGTCGTAAGTCAGTGGTTTTGGCATTGCCTGGCAAGTCACGATGCAGCTGCCGCAAGGGCAGCTGCAGCATGACTTGCCAGGCAGTGCCAGAACCACTGACCAAGGCCTGTGACCATAGTACGGAATGAGTTAAGTGATGACTTTTTATGATTTTTGGAATTGCATCCGGTAGGGCAGGAAGTCTGATGTCCAGTAGGCACTCCAGCTGTTGCCTTCCTCGCTGTTCTTGTTTACACGGCAAGTTGCTTAAATGTTCTAGCCTCGGGTGATGCCAATATCTCCCATTTATCATGGGCCCTTTACTTTGGAGTTACCACATTGATGCTCACAAGCCAATACACCCGGGATTCATATGAAGTAATGAAGAGGGATATAGACAGAGGAATCCGAAACTCTTGTCCATTGGAAAAACACAGTCGCATCATTTATGCACTGACTAAAAGTGATCAATAAGTTATTGCACGATGGGAGTGCTATAAGACGTGTTGAAATGTACCAGCTGTTCTGAGTAACAACCTTCTATCCTCAAAAAGTAAGACTTGGAGGGACGTACGGTGTTGTTTTTGCCACCTACGATTGACCTTTTTTGTCCTACTACATTTTAGCCACTTGTTGCAAATCATGAATCTATATCGCTCGAAACGTAAATATAAAGAATAAATAAATACAGCATACCCTAATGAATAACACATTTTTTGTAATATGTGAAAGCACAACATAAATTGTTTTTATCCTTAGTTGGGCACTGTCTCTTTGACTATCGACAAAGCACAAATGCCAATGATCTTGGAATCGTAATAATTTGGCTTCGCGTGACTCTGGTCTCAGCATGTTTTGCGTATTTCATTTGTACTATCGTTTTCAAAGAAAATGTAATCGGATAAAATTGCATCAATTGTCGTTCGTGCGTTTCATTAAAATTCATCATTGAATCGATTATATGTTACACACAAGAAGATACAGTGTTTTATGTTACATGTCGGTACCTAACGCACATGTCACAAACAGGTCCTTCCAAACATACAAGCTGCACCAATTTCTTACATTATGCAGAGTCTTTATACTCCTATCCACCACCGCACGTAATATTAGTTTTCTTCATTTCATACAATTGTTCACTAATATATCACTCGTGTGATGATGACTTATGTTTCTGAACTAGATAGTAATCCGGATATAAAAGGATATCATTTCTTTTCATTTGATTCTGGTATTTACTGTTGTGGTGAATATAAAATTTTGTCCCTACCTGGTGATGTCTTCCTCCTGAAGGGAACGTAATTCTTCCTCCAATATATCTGAGTCAACGCTGTCATTTTCAAGTTCTTGCAAAAACTTAGTATCCTTGAGCCAGGTAAAACGATTTTGGTATTTTTCCACGCTGCAAAGAGAAAGTGTATGGCAAATAGTGAGATCAAAGTGCAGGAGTCTGGTCTTTCTATTCTTCTATTGCAAGTGTTCATCTATATTTAAGCAAGTCTTAAGGGAACTGTCAGTACAATTAATCAAAATGAGATAATTACAACTTTCCCCGGAACATCATTACTAATAATGAACTCTGTCAAATATTTCACTGTTATTCGACAGAAATACCTTGGATGCAAAGGACAGAGTGACATGTTTGGTGGATTATTCAATGAGTTCATTGTAGTCAACTTTCGACAAATGTCTTTTTTTTTTTTAATTCGGAAGACTATCTTAATTTTTGCAGTTAGAAAACAGTACATAATAATTTAAGTCAATCATACACAGTTGATTTTGTCCCTTGGTAGATATTGTTTTCAGCCATTAATGAATGCGATTAACACATTTTAAATATCACAAGTTTAGAAATTGATCTCAAAAAATGAAAACAGAAATTATAAACGGTTATGATGAATATATCGTAATGGTCAATGTAATTTCCTTACAAGCGCTCTTATACGTAATACAACTCCCGAGCCTGCCACTCATAATATCCTTTGTTAGCCGATTTATAATAACCAGACAATACGAAGCAGCTCTTTGAGCAGCCAGGGCGGTTCATGGCGCAGTACAAACATATCCGACTGGCACAATGATGGACTGTTAAATCGCTGCGTAATTTTGCCGGAGGAGCTGATGGTGATAAAGCAGTACTTTTCCATTACAAACATTGTAATTGGTAAAACCCCCGCCTAACCTTGACAGCCCAAAGCACGAAACAATATGTTTGTAAAGCCGGTTTGTAGATCTCATAATTATTTCTACTCTGATTATTTTTCCTAATGCCATATATTTTATTTGTAATCAAGTCGCCAACATATCGAACTTCATAATGCCTATACTAAATGGTGTTTCCCATCTATCATTTATCCCAAATCTTCAAAACTACATGATATTTTCTGATTTGGGATTACACTGCACGCAAGTATGGATTACTTAAAGGCGAGTTTCTCTTACTGATTATAAAAGAAGCATTGTAAAATTAATAAAAATTGTACAATCTCCACAGAGTGACCCCCGGACCCTGACACTTACATCAAAAAGACTGTTTCACAGACCTTAATGCTGTCTTTTCTCGGCGACAATGTATATCGATCTAAAGCAAAACTTCATTTTTATTTTCCAATGTATGTATCTTGTCCTATAGGGTTTTTGTCTCATAACACCCTTATTTTTTTCAAGAATTAAGCGGCATGGATAAGAGCAAGCTACACATTGATATCAATTTATTTCTGATAGATGTTATGGATGGCTATTTTGTACTATTATTGATATTATCCTTTTTGTGGTACGATGGACTTTCTATGTAATTGTGAGGGGAAAAAATCGAAGAATAAATCCCATGAAGGACTTTTTACATTATTGTGTTGGTGTGATTTTATCATAATTATAATTTGGAGAAAATGTGACACAATCACAAGATTTGCTCCCCCCCCCCGAAAAAACAAAAAAGCAAACAAAAACAAAAAACAAAAAACAAAACAAAAATATAAAATAAACAAAAAAAAAAACAAAAAACAAAAAACAAAAAACAAAAAAACAAAAACAAAAAGAAAAAAACAAAACAAAAAAAAAAAAAAAAAAAAACAAACAAAAAAACGATAAGTGTGTCAAATCCTTTGAGATATTTCGGTAGGTTAGATATCTGAATTAAGCTTTGAAAGGTCTTGAAATCGGCATTATGGGGATTGTCCTTTCTCTCACTCCTTTCGGAAATATAATATGTTTGGAGCAAAGGTCTGAATCTATAGTATTTGTTGAAACAGCTGACGCAATTGATTGTTTTTTAGTAATCATAATCATTGAACAGTTTCACAACAGGTATACACGTAAACAGGCCCTTATTTTGCAATATGGTTTGTAGCAGTATTGGTATGTCTAGATATATACCTATACAGACAGATTTATAAGGAACATCTGTTTTGGGAAAATTCAAACACTCATTGGAATGTCAGTAGTGTTTTAATGTGAGGTCACTTGACACAGTACATACTCTGTAGATGAATCCGGGAAGTATGAATCGAAATAAAGATATATATATATATATATATATATATATATATATATATATATATATATATATATATATATATACATATATATATACATATAGATAGATAGATAGATGGATGGATGGATATAGATAGATAGATAGATAGATAGATAAACGGACAGACAGACAGACAAAGAGATAGATAGATAGATAGATAAATAAATAGATAGATAGATAGATAGATAGATAGATAGATAGATAGATAGATAGATAGATAGATAGATAGATAGATAGATAGATACTACTGAAGCCAATATTTGAATATAGGTTTCGTAGTTAGCGCGCAGAACAGGCACAAGGCTTCTGTTAAATGTTAAATATATGTACCCAGAGAAATTCCAAGGCAGTTGACAGACAAAACGGATTGAGCCGCCAGTCAGTACACAGGAAACAAAATACAGGTGCAGTTACAGTGAGGTTTCAATATTTGCAACATTCTCAGCAAACCAGATACTTAGATTATGGCATAAAATCAATGCTGTGCTTTGAGCGTTGTTTTTACCACAGGATGAAAAGTGCTGGTAAAATCGTAAGAAAACGGCTGATTTGACCCATACCTTACCATAACGTATTCCAATAGTATCACATTAACTTTGATTTCATTAAAGATGCCAAGACAGCCTGGGGTCAACTGTTTTTCAGCATTCCAAATTTCTACACGATATAAATATTTCAACTCGCCAGATTATAAATCAGTGCTTTAAATTGCCACTGAATAAAGATGATGGAACGAGACGGAAACGTAAAACCGATTGGCACGCAGGCTTTCATAACGCGAAGAGCGGATGTGAGCACAGGCAGGTACAAATAATATAATATACCACGAGGGTAGATATCTTACCCCTCTTGGTCCTCAATGTCTGTCATGTTGGCTTCATGTTGGAACAGCTGCGCAGGCGCATTACATTACCTGACGTCACGGTGTCAGCATGGTCGTATAACTTAAGGCATTTTTTTCATCTCACTATAAAAGCATCGTAAACTACTGAGCCAAACGCAGACAGCTTCACGGAAGGTTCAAAACCGTTTAAAGCAAATCTGTCTAGGATGGCAAGGTATTTCAATATTCCACTATAACTCTATATTGACCATTTTCGACCCACCCGTGCTTCGTTGTCGTCTGCGAATGTAATGTGCATAGAATTACCACGCGAAACTGAATCAAAGGTTCCTCGCGCAAGCTGCCATGTTTTACTTAGGTATGGACGAAGATCCAAGCCTGCCTCCCAAAGGAGAGTGTCTTGAAGCAAGGCACTGCATGTGCGCTTAAAATGGAACTGAAATAGCGGGACAGCGATCGATAGGAACAAGCCCGGCATTACATTACATGCAAAGGAGTTTTATCTCTGAAAGCAATAGGTAAAACAATTAGTTCTCTCTCAGTATAACACCGTGTGTAGATCTTACACTCAGGTTTACTGGTCAAAATCTGAATTAAGGTCAATGATATATCAGAAAGTTTCACCTTATTAAAGGTGGCAGCAGTACATTTGCATAAATCAATACAGAGACACCAATTACACGGCTCCTGACTACATGAGTATAACGACGTACAGGAATTCGTTAAAGAATTTTATCGTGTGTGTGCTATTAATTAATGCAGATACACAAGTACCGGAATGGAAATCACACTGAATTTAAATCTAATTAAACGTAGTCAGGACTTATGTTTCGACTGTACCCAGAATATCGATCAAAACTTACTTATACATTGTGAAGTTGCCGCTGTCATCAGGAAGGTAGTTGCGTCACACAAGCAGTGAGCCCGTAGAGCGTGTGTGTGAAGTCCACGTGCTTGGTAACAGGAGGTTTGTCCTTTGCACGATATCATGACATTGAGGCCCTTAATGGCCAGCCGGACAGATGTTACAACCTCTTGTTATGGACTGTAGCAGATGACCACATGGACATGTGTAGATATAACAGCGATCTGGAAAAAAATACCACACAGCCGCTGTCATTGTCAATTGTGAATTAAAGCCTGTCATATTATCTTTTAAATTCTTAAAATCTGCATCGAAGGATTATTTTGGACCACAACACAATTTTCTCTAGTTCACCATACACTGAATTATTTTCATAAACAGCTTCAAAATCTCCGATAGTGCTTCGAAGAATTGTTATGTTTTAAGTTTCCATAGGTTAAATTATAAGCAATAGTGCTTGATCATAAGAAATATATGTAAAACAACGATACTCATACGGTATTAATGTGCACTGTCTTGCTGTTAAGTGTTTCAAGGTAAGACAAAATAACATGACTCTTGTTCGCAAAGTTATTTTCCTCTGCAAGATGCAAACTGTCTCTTTTCTTTTCTGAAATCAGTTCCTTAATAACCCATGAGGGTATGGATTATTATGCAAACATCTGACAGGATTTATCTTAAAAAATCAAATGATCTGCAACACGTTAACATCATCAATACCTGAGATCCGTCAGCCAAGCTCTTTACCCTCTACGACAGAAAAATTACTATGAAATCATATACAAATATCTGACTATATATCCTGTACAGGAAGAATCGAGGTCACGAATGAAAATGATATCGAAAAACTTCTAAAAAGCCGACTGAATAAAAGTGACGTATGCATAGACCAATTGCTGAACGTATGTGTGGAAACCAGGCAAATCGGTACCTCATGAAACGTGTGTCCATTGGGCCCGTGTAAGGCATAATCAAAACTCAGAATAAGTATGCACTATGAATTTCACGAACTTGGCCATTCAACAGCATTATGTAACTGTTATTATTGGCAATGCAGAGAACATGTAGATAGATCATAATTACTACCCCAGATATTGAATCCCTGTGTAACATGTAACTGAAAATAACATGTAAAATATAGGTTCATTATCATTTCTTAATTCGAGACAATTAAAACATTTTCATCAATACGACATTAGATGGTATAACTAGATCCATCTCAAATGTCGTCGGTCTATTTCGGTTGAGACCTGTCCCAAAACAAAAACAGATTATCACGCGGGACTTTCTGTGATGTCAATGCTTCCAATGGGCGTACATATCAGGTTTTTAAATCGTTCGATAACATGTGCATGATCCCGACAGTGCTGTTCATGACATTTTGTGCGAGAAAGCTATACGTTTACCACATGCGACTTGGTTGTGAGTTTGATTGGCCCCTTTACGGGCGTCTGATGAATGTCAAGTCTGCTGTTATGTTCCGAATGTGTAAAACAATAAAAATTATCATTAGATAGTAGTGACTTAGTAATGTGGTTTTCTGCTGTAAACTGATCCTTTGGAGTGATAGTTGCATGTTTGTCCTGCTGCCTGACGTGGGTATGAATTAATTGCACAGGAGAGCTACTGTGATAAGTAACTGTGACATTGATGTGTTGGATTGTCGCAATTATTTTGGGCTCCTATTCATAAAGATATGTTTGCCTTTAGTTGAAAACTTGTGCACTTCAATTTGTAAGCAACAATGGTTCTCGGGCAATGGTTACACCGATTTGTTTTAAATTAATTTTTTCGTAAATACCAGCCTTGGTGTGTTAAACGGTGGACAGAAACTATCAGCAATGTAATAGAATAATGACTTTGATTACATTGATCAAAACTGATACTGTTTCAATATAAAATGATGACATCAATGGCTTTGGTTCCATTGTAAACAATTGCAATCCATGTCTTCCTTTTCCATTTGATTTGCTGATACTACATAGATCCCTGATCTATGTCCAGTTTATCTTCTGTTACAAAATTTACAAATATTTTATATCAAGTACCCGTAATGGAAGTTTCAGGTTGTCAAATTGGCTTGCTACTGTGTGATCAGGCTAGACAATGTTAATCTGTTTCTCTGTTGTTGTTTTTTTGTTTTTTGTTTGTTTGTTTTTTTTGGTTTTGTTTTCTTCTTTTTCTTTTTTGTATGTTTTTGTTTTTGTTTTTGTTTTGTTTTGTTTTGTTTTTTTCTCGTGGACTCTCACTCTCTCTCCTGGTTCAGGCTTCTTATTATTTGTAGGGTCAACCTAGCTCATATGGTGCAACATTGTAGACTTGTGCGTCACAACCAGTAAAATTAAAGTTCTTTCATATCACAAAACAATCTCGCTCTTACGTGCCATTTACTCAAGTTACTCACAGTCACATTGCAATCAATTTGATACTACTTTCACACAAACGAGATATGACACTGTATATTAATCAGATGTTTTATGCGCACGTTCAAATATGTTTTCTTTGCATGGGCAATGAAAAAGCTGTAACATGCAGCCACTACCATATTCCCATCCATTTTATGAAACACTTCATAAACTGTGATCAATATATCACTTGTAGTATTGTTCACAAGTGACTGCCGACCGCGGACAGAGTATCCATAAGCTGCCATACTTAACAAAAGGAAACTGTGACATTTTAAATGCCCTGTAGGTCACAGAAAAGAAAATTGTAACAGATATATTGAAATATTCACACTTTTTTAGAATATAATATTCTAGTTTTTTATTTTTATAATATTCTGAAAATTACATAACTTAATAATGTTGAGTCACAAGGCCTACCATATCAAAGACGGATTCCTGATACTAACTAACCAGGTCAGTTCCGACCAAAGGCTATGAACCTTGGCATTAATAATTTTATATAAATTCACAAGCCTAAACAAAGTACACTTTCCTTTGTATATTTTACATTGTCTCTTTATTCACCGAACAGTGAATTTCTTCAGCGGTTCTGTTAATATTAACTTACCCATTCTGATCCAATATAAAAAAGAATCGAATCGGAGATCCTGGAGTAACTCAAGCATCAATCACTTTTTAACCCCCCCCCCCCCCACAAAACTGGCTGGTGGTCAAATGTTGTCTGCTTAAGATGTTGTCGAGTAATTGAATCGTTAATGGAAACGATTTAAAGGAGCTTTTAGATACGGCCTCTTGAGTGAAGACCGTTCCTTACGTCAACAGCTGTACTTAACACGGACTTTTGGAACTATTAATTTTTCTTTGTTTCACGACAATAGCACAATAAGTTGAAATTATTTGGAATGTTATTCAGTTGGCAACGTCTATAGCATCGATGAAGATTGCATGTCCCGTTGAGTCTGTTCTGGACCCCTTTCCTTGTGGAGTCATGTTCTGGTGTACAGACGCCTCTTTCATTTTAACAGCTTCTTCACGTAACAAACATTGGCTGTGCTATGCATGCAGTGAGTGCAAATCCAGATTAATGCTAAATCCAATAAGGCAATGAAACTGATTCGTTGTTTTGAATCCCAAGTGACTCTATAAATTTGTATTCATCCTGGGTGTATAGTGCTTTTTCATATATATATATATAAATATATATATATAAATATAAATATATATATATATATATATATATATATATATATATATACATATATATATATATATATATATATTTATATGGTCAGCAGATATTACCTTTGGGATACGCTGTAAATATTGCTGTTTCCCAATATAAATTCAATCTTAATTCACATTCACTTTTCCGCGAAAACAAAGCTAAAACTGACAGAATCCAACAATTATTTCTGTGGCAATACAAATATAATGAACAGCTTAATTACTTGTTTTTTAAAACGAAATTATTAAATAAACACACACATACACACACACACACACACACACACACACACACACACACACACACACACACACACATATATATATATATATATATATATATATATATATATATATATATATATATATATATATATATATATATATATATATATATATATACAGACACACACAGAGGAAACATATCGACCTATATGTAATTCAGCCTTGATCAAGGATTAACAAAAACTGCACTTTAGTATGGTTAATATAAACCTAAGTTGCTTTGGTAAAATGAAAAGACCTTTGCATATATCTCGATTTCTTCGCTTTTAGCTTTGAACAATTAGGATGTAGAACGGTATGAAGTTCATTTCTGGTGTTTTGCTTTTAACGGGTTTCTGTCTGTTACTCTTAAATATGCCCAATCAAACAATATAATCTAAAAGAACACATTCTTACGATCAAGGTATGAATTTTAAATAACGTAATGCGGCCCGTGACTGGGAGTGAAAATGCGCCCCTTGTATGTCATTATGCTGAAGTTAGTTTGAACCTTTTTTTCAAACATTTGGTTTGAATTTTTGGTTGATCTCGAAAGAAGACAGAATGTCTGGGGCTCCTTAATATTCAATGATAATAAACCCAGTCAAACTCACTGTATTCATCCGAGGAGGATATATGTAACTCGTTAAAAAATAATGTGTTTGAAACCTGAAAGATGATTCCCTATGGAATACTGTTTTCTTTCATTTTATACCAAAATGACATAAAATCATCCCACAATTGGAAATATTCGTGTTCAAAATAAATCTGTGGGAAAACAAAGGCAACATACACAGTGCGTATCATGCTGTTTCTTTCTTGTGATTCTGCAATTTGAAATCTGTGTCATAATCTTCAGAATATGTGCTTTAACAGCATATATACTTTGTTAGGCATTTTCATCACTATGCGTTACCAGAAGCACGTGTATGGCAAGCCAACAGGGCCATAACGCATTGGTCTTACGCGTTGTCGAGCCTCCACTACTCGTAGTCGAGCCAACCAATCAGATTTCAGTCTCCACTACGCGTTGCCGAGAATATGTTTTCCACTACGCGTAGTCGAGCTTCCGCTACGCGTAGTGGAGCAACTTATGGCACCTTTTGGCTGAAGAAAAGCAAACCAATCATTTACGTCCTTACAATCATTACTGATATTAAAACAGCCAACAGGTCTAATACAGTTTACAAGAGCATCAGTGATTGGATAGATTGGCTACACGCTATGGGAGGCATAGTTTCTCCACTAGGCGTCGCCGAGCGTTCTAGAAGAACATTTTCTCGGCAACGCGTAGTGGAGGCTGTAATCTTATTGGTTAGCTCGACTACGCGTTGCCGAGCCTCGACTACGCGTAGTGGAGACTGTGATCTTATTAGTTGGCTCGACTGCGCGTTGCCGAGCCTCGACTACGCGTAGTGGAGACTGTAATCTTATTGGTTGGCTCGACTACGTGTTGCCGAGACTCTACTACGCGTAGTGGAAGCTGTAATCTTATTGGTTGGCTCGACTACGCGTTGCCGAGCTTCGACTACGCGTAGTAGAGACTGCAATCTGATTGGTTTAATCGACTACGCGTTGCCGAGCCTCGACTACGTGTAGTGGAGGCTCGGCTACGCGAAAGACCTATGCGTTATGGCCCTGTTGGCTTGCCATAGTCGTGAAACGCAAAACATAAACAAAACAGTCATTCTCATTCATAGCCCACAAATGATATTTATAGCCTGATCTTAGATTTTGTTGAAGCATTAAGATGTGACATATTTTGGCAGGGAACCAGGTATTAATGGACTTCCTTTAGGGCCTACAAAAGGAAGGGTTGAGACAGTCGCTCCCGTGAGAGAGTGACTCCGTTTTCACCACTAAAATAGAAAAATACTACATAAGTATATTGATTAAAATGTAGAGCCACTCATCATGTACGCAAACATGACAATATATCTGAAGTTAGAACTCACACAATGTATCTAATTTAACTCACGAATAGTCGAAATTGAAAGTTCTTTATATACTTGATGATGTACCTTTGTCAAAATGTGGCGCATCGGCCAATTAACAGAAAACGATTGGCTCAATCCAGCCCGCATTTTACTGGTCACTGGTCGCTTAGGCCCGTGTCCCTTAAAATTGTTTAAAAATAAGTAGAAGAACGTTTACAGGTTCACCATCTAGTCTGAATTTGCTTCTGTTTATCATCTTAGCAGTTAGAAGACTGAAACTTTGATCGATTAATTACGTTACATATATTAAATATTTAAGCGCAGCGTAGTTAAAACATATACGTAGTGGTGAAATATTAGAAGTAAAGAAAAAAGGGGAAAAAAGGCCATAAGGTCTTACTTAGAAGTACCAAGCGATGTCATCCGTACACATTATAGCAGGTAGATATTCTGAATAAATCCAAACCTTGCATGGTTTTGCATAACTGTACAAGTGGCAAATATTTTCATTTTTTTTTTTCAAAATATGCTAACAGCTTTCTCTTACATATGTGCGAAAGTCAGAAAATTCATATAAAGCAATTTGCTTCTCGGTAAAGTAAAACATAAAAAAAACATATGTATAATCTGCGACGGATGGATTCGGTGATGTGAATCCCGATACTGCAGGTGGGCGTGTGCCTTTCCTGAATAAAAACGTTAAAAGGGTTTATACATTCTGCACACAATTCAGAACAGGACATCATCACAAAATAAGCATCTTAAATGTCTATGACAACTCAAATTTATTCTTAACCCAACAATGCAATCTATACGCATACATTTTATAAGGGAAAAGTACCTCTAACAGTTATACGTTGACGGCGGTAGAATTCCAACCACATAGTCCCTGTGAAGTAGTAACTAGTAAGTGATTCATCGGGTCCTTTTTGGAAATGTTGGTCCACATTTAGTACCTTAAAAACAATCTATCTGAGCAATCTAAATCGATATAATTACACACTTCCTTTCTAATATTAGACAGAGTCCTTTCAGTACTCCAAAATTGCTTTACAAGGTGTCACTAATGTCAGTTTACAATTTTATTGAAGCCTGGTATTTAAGATTCGTAAATTTCGATCCCCCTCCAACCTTGTCGAATGTTGGCTCGGAGTCTGTATACTAATGTGCCCAGACTAACAGTGCCATTGTGTTCTAAGACATCCAGAACTTTACCATACAATCCAGTCTTAACAATTATAGTATATATATATATGTATGTGTGTGTGTGTGTGTGTGTGTGCGTGACGTATTACGTACACAAGCGAAGCACATCATTCGCAAAAAAAAAACGAAAGAAAACCCAGTATCGTATAGTTATGATCAATATTGTGCTAATTAATATGTTAATGTCATAGCGCAAGTAGATGCATCGTACGTATGTAGGCTAATTGAAGTTATCAATTTGAAGTGAATTGCCAATCTTGACATTCTCTTTTTTTGTGTGGAATAGACAAACATATTTACATTCAACTACTTAAAATCTGAGCATTGGTTTCTAAGCACCATTAACATGCATGCAAGTCACCGACTTTTAAAAGGCTTCCATGCCTGGATTTATTGGACACCCTCTCAGACTTCAAATCTTGATTTTTTTTACTGGGTACTTTCCCAATTATACGAAACCACAACTTTCCGTTTAAGCTTTGGTATAAAAATATAGATAGGACTATGGAAGGAACTTACACGTTAGTTATTTTTATAAGTTTATAGAACATGCCGTGGGCTATGCTTACACACGCAGTCCTTCTGTACATCCATTTTTCCTGACTTTGGTACTCCTCTGTAAAAATGTACATAGTCCGACGGACAGCTGTGTAGAATGAAACATCTCTTTACGGCAAAAGCTGCCATACTGAGCTGAACGGCGGTTATCTTTTGCAATATCAATTCCATAGACACAATAACCCTTGATTTTTAGTATCCGTCTTTAACTGAATAATCTGAACACCCACAAATTGTTTAACTATACGTTGTGATGCAAATACCAGTAGTGCCTTACGCGCACTGTACTTCGTCCAACCAAAAAATGAGACATAATGTTATAATCGTAAATATTTTGCAAACACTTTGATCTTGCGTATTATGTACAGAGGGCGTTTTGGTGTGAATCTGAAGATGAGACCCATGCTACCTTGCAGTTGCCACGGTGAAAAAGCCTTTGGAAATGGTTTCACAGGCACAGCCTTTATCCGCTGGCTGACACAACGAATATTGAGAAAAAAAACAACAACAGCAACAACAACAAAAAAAACAAAAAAAAAAAAAAAAACAAAAACAAACCCAACTTAATCTTATGCAGTGGAAATATGCCAATTTCTCAATCACATATTCAATTGACGGTTGACTTTTATGTCAATAACCATTCAAAACATACAGAAACAAACAGCAAAAAGGTAACGAGCATATTCTTGTCAAAACGAGATTCGAACTTTCATCATATTTGTATGTACATATAATAACAACAGAAGCCCTATATATTAGGGTGATAAAAGTCCTTTGCCATATTTGAATTTGTTCGAAATCAACTAAAATCAACCAAACAACCAACCTTCGATCAATAATACCTATCTGTTTATATTTTGCTCTTAAAATACGCGAATTAGCTTTAAACAGCCAGGTCAAGTACTACAAATAAACCCAACATTTAGAAAATAATCGACAATTATCTCGCTAAAACAGAGATATTTCAGACTATGCACACAGTCTAACCAGACGTTGAACTAAATTTTTCTTCTTAGAGAACATGACATTCGACAAATAGACTTGATTTGTTGGACTTATGATGCTCATCATTTGTTTAACTGATAATTTGTGCCACGCAGACTGATACAGTTTTTTTTATAAGTGAAGCATTTGATCATATCAACAGTGGATTCCCTGAACCCTTTTTACATTTTTGTGCATAGCCTTATTTCTATCGCACCTATTGTCAGCGGAAAAAGAGCTAAGACAGTATACATTCCGGGCATTTTTCCGATAGGAGACCATGTATTTTTCTCTTTGATTGTTTGACAGCTAACGAGCAGAGCACCCTATAACCTTTGCTACCGATCTTCTAGCTCACGTCGAGAAACACGAAAACCATTCTTTCACATGTCTATCCCTAAAAACACTATGATGCTTTCATTAAATTGTTCAAAGCGGGCGTTCATCTTGTCTGTGCACCACGGCGAGGCTCGCAACAGCAGCGTTACTGGCATGTTGAGTACAATTTGAGACTCTTATCCAGCTCCCCAGATGTGGAGGGCGAGTCGAATCAATCTTGCCTCATCATTTATAGACAGACGTAATGATTTTTTTGTCGCACCGAATTTAACAACAGCACGTAGAGTGCGATAGAAGACGTCTATATTATTTGACAGGCTTTCTTTAATATTTCATGAGCATAAATCGTCTGAATAACCCCAAAACAGCGGACAAAGCATTGCACAAGACTTATTAGAGCCGCAATGGCCATAACAGAACAAAACATTATTCAACATTTGAATGTTTGAAAAGAAATTATTCCAAATAAAGAAAAGGACATAGATAACATGTACTGTTACAGAATTAGCAATTTTTTTAACATTCGAAACCAACCAAGACGCAGCAAGCACAAAGGGTCTCGGAAAAAAATTCAACCTCTAGTCTGGTAATATACGATAGCGTTGCGAAGAAGACGAGGGAGTGTACACAGGTGCATGGTGACCCAAAAGCCCACTTGTCCTTTTTATCGGATGCGTAATGAGACCACCAAAAATTAACAGTTTGAAAAAAAAATGGTGACCTCATTAGGTTTCCATACATTTGATATTCCAAGCCAAAAATAATATTATTAACAAAAAAAAAAAAAAAAAAAAAAAAACCGGGCGCACACACCCTCTCCCTCGTTCGTCAACATTGGATATGTGTGTAAGGTCGTGTGTATGTGGGGGTCATTATTTTTTGTATTAGTGCTTTTATTGTCTCTTTTGGAACATGTGTGGTCCTGAAAAGGACCTTTTGTTTGTTTGAAGGCTGTATATGTGACTATGCACCGTGCTTCTGCAAGCAAGCCTGGGGCCTCTTTCGCATGCTGCTAAGTTTGGATATCTTGGCCGGGGTATTTGGTTCCACTGCTCTGTGAACCGCTGTGGCAGTTTTTTTTCCCAGGGTGGCCGCAGGTTCGTCGTACTCGTCCTTCACTCGACATCGAAGCACATACTATAAATGCTCAATGCGGAGCATGTCAGGAAATCGGGCTGGCCATGGCAACATTTGGATGATGAGATAGTGCTTGCTGACTGGTGCAGTATGCAGCCGTGCATTGTGTTGGATGTTGCTGGAACCTTTCAGCGACTGTTGGCAGGATCTCCTCCACATACAACTGGCCTGCAGCTGTTAGATTCCCATTTACCCTCATGAGTTCTATTTTTTCCTCAACATCATAACGCTACCATATCCATAGTGGGCATATTCCACCATACTTCCATCCCTTAAATCTCTTTAAAGGCATACGTCTAACCCGTACTCTTCCATCATGGAAACTGAGGCGAAATCGTGACCCTTTTGGCCACATCACACTCCTTCACTGATCTCTGGTCTAGTCACCATCTTCCTTAAAACACTGTATTCGGGTAGCCTGTGTGCAGGACCGACAGGAATGGCAACATACATTAGTTTGGCCAACACCAGTCTCTTGTTGAATGTAAACCGTGATGTTCAATGTAGCAAGCCTGGCGCCACAGCTGACGAAACCTCTCTGAGGAAAGGAACCTGTGTCTCTTCGCGTACTGCACCAGGTAACAATCGTCCCTCCCTTCTGAAAGTCTTGGTCTTCCAGATCCAGCTTTCCTCTTGCATCCTCTTGTTTGTTAATACGGTCCTACTACCAATGTACCGCTGACCTTGAGCACCCTATTCTGCCGGCAACCTCACACTGAGAAAGATCCGTTCCAACATGCCAAAGACCCTGCCTTTGTCGAATTCAGACAGTCATGAGTAATCCGTGCGCCATGGCATTATGAATTCACAGTGATCCCAGCTGTATTGCCAATGATCCCTTATAATGCCCATAGGTACGCCAATACCAAAACTGCCCACAACTGGTAACTTCAATACATTGTATTAACATTTGCAGGTAATATTCACTCTGGGAAAGTCCCACTATATATTGTACATTACATTCATTCAAAAATTAACATTCCTTTAATAGTAACCAAACATATATTTTTGATACTGCCTCTTCAAAATATCCAATTGGGACTAACTGACAGACTTCATTGCAATTTTGATAATTTTGGATTCCACACCCAATAGTTTGTAAATAAAGACGGTAATCCGACGATCTTGGGGGTGGGGTGGATTATAATATACGAAACGCAAAGTATATATGTATATATATATATATATATTGTATTTGTGTCTTTTTGCCCAGAACCACTTCCTAGTAGTCAATATCCTATTCCGCAGTCCGAACTCTTTACTCTCCATAAGCTAACCTGTCCCTGTCTAACCTATATACATATGGAATTACTATTGTCCATATTGCACACGTTCCTCTGTAAAATTTTGACATGGGCTGTATCGGCCCAAATAAACTAAAGGGTCTTCAGCGGGTAACTACTCAACATATTTCCGAGTCTTTTACCCGTACATGTCTCTCTGAGTAGCGGCTCCTTGTCTAAGCTAAATATTCAGCAAAGACAACCCACATATTAAAGAATAAATATGAACGTGGCAAATGATGAATTAGCAAAATACGTGAAGTTTTGCTTATACATGCAGAGCTTCATTATGAAAGAAGAATACCTGTCAAACAAACCAGAATTACTAAATTTGTATAGTACAGGTTCAGATAAGAACAATTTGACTTACCCCTGAACCAATATGTACCCTTTCTAGCTGGACAGCTTATCCTAGTTAAACCACCCGCCAGTGTATAACTGAAGTGGAAACAAGCTGGGGCCTTATATTCAGTCCCAGTGATAGTAAAATAAACAGTTGCAACTAGACCACCTGTACAAACCAAGGGAAATCCCAACAAGGACTGCAACAATGGACATCCTGCACCAGTTATGTAAAACAAACTCTGTGATGACACCTACCCCTCAAACAATTAAGCTCTATTTAACTGCCAACCCTGAGTCAATGTATCAACTTAATGTGTCAGGTTTGTGACATTTGAGAAAATACTGTCAATTTTGAGTAAATATATTACCGGGCATCAATAATGATATATGTTTTGGCCGCGTTTCACTTTGATATCCAAACGAAATGTATTTCTGTGTGACTGTCCCGCAATGCGTTGCGCCATGTTCAAAACGGTGCTCACCAGCGTGAATGAATTGCCAGGGTATGGTTTCGCATTTAGATTTGTAACTAACGATGTTAACTGCACCAGACACAGCCGAGCGGGCAGATTAAAGTTAAGGCAGTAAGTCATGTTTTAAAAGTACTTTACCGACCGTTTGCCCTGAAAACTCGGAGAAGGGACACCTGAAACCTAGTGAAATATTTCGATGACGATCACCGAACACTGTAGCTATGCTGTTTTACCGAACAACCGTGGCTTTGTGGCAATGCTGTTTCCCGGGCCCAGGTTAACCCTCCAGACAGGCTAAATAAAATGCTGTGTTTGACTCGGAGTTGACTTTACTGCAAAATAATGGCACACGACGGTCACGTTTTCGATACAACTTTCCAGCCAGGGTCGATCAATTATAATCAGGGAAGGGCGGCTTGAAACTTTTTTTATATGTTTTTGTAAACTTTATTTAGGGTCGAGCCTTTTCAGTAGGGTAGGCCTGCTTACCGGAACCACACACACACACACACACACACACACACACACACACACACACATATATATATATCTTTGTTAGGCCTTAGGTGACTTGGACTTTTGGTGAAGCATGTTTAAGATGGAAGTTCTTTCCCCCTAAACACATTACCTCCTTTGACGTCAGTTTAATTTGTTACCTGGACACAGCCGAAGGCACTTGTCCGGTAAATAAAACTGTATAGCTTCTTAAACATGAAAGTACAAATAGGACATTTATTTCCGTGTCCACTAGTAAATAAATGTGACCAGAGAGCCTGAATTTGGCCCAAAATATATTCTTGTGCGCTTAAAATTGTGCTCACTTATGTTTGGTTAAAAAATTAATAATATATGCTTGTCAAAGAATATTTCTTCTTTTCATGTCATTTTTGTTTTTCTTACATTTCAAGTAAAAGTCCAGTCATATGATTGGTATTAGCCCTGCACAATTTGTTCTTAACCACAAGAGCTTTTCACGACGGGCACCATTTTTCGATCAGTAGCAATCCCAAGTGCATGACCCTAAGGCATTTGCAAGGCAACTCAATATGGATGCATAGCTTGCCTTTCCAGTTTTACATAGTGGCGTATGCCTGAAATAAACCTTTCCTGGGTGAAAGATTGTGTATAGCTTTGTACTCTTTCACATAGTAACGCTTGAATGATTCAAATATTGTGATGTTTACAATCAAATTCAACGTCGAAGCGGAGCAAATGGCCTCCGTTTCACTATGAAGGAGTTAGGCCTGTATACGTCGTTATGTTGGTGTGAAAACCCGGATCACGTCATCCCGTGAGTGAAACCAATCAGATCACACTTGTATCAGTAGCTACCTGTGAATAGAAAATCAGCCACGTGTTTATATTTGCAAGCATATAGATTGTTTTTCTGGGACGCGCGCACGAACCGCGCGTTATGGAATCATCAAAGACCCTTGCAAGTCGATTCAGAAGCGTTTCTGAAGAATTCGATAACAAAGGAAGACTTTCAATACAAGAAAATAAGTGTTGACCAGGATGGTGGGCGACAGACAAAATGTCACCCCTCGGAAACCATCGGTCTCGGTCAGCAACGGTTTCTGAGCATGACATTTGGTCTATTGCCCACCACCCAGGTCACTATTTATATTTTATACAATACAGCGTTTATTGATGAAAATAAAACCAACCTCGTAGAAGATACACATTTCCAGGGAAGGCCTCATTCATGGCTGAGGCATCACTCCGAATGCATTTGGAGTAATCAGCGCGACATGAATTCTAGATATCCTGGGAAGCCGTATCCTTCTCTTGGTTAGTTTTGTCAACGTTTCTTGCACGTCGACCTATAGTAACTGCTACTGACCTAGACAGCAAATTGTCTGTGAGTGGAACATGCTGTAAAAATGAATCGAAATACTGAAAACGGAATGTGCTTTTCAATCAGCAGAACCACTATCGATAATATGAATTCCCCCATGCTTTCAAGTCTATGCCTTCATCTTTTATGCATTTATTTAACTTGATCAAATTGTCGCATAAACTTTACTTGCTTCCTTATCTGAAAATGTTAAGGTAGAAAAAATAGTTCAATTCATTCCAGTCTAATTTTACATAAGCACGCGTCGTTATGTTGGATTCCGACCGAGAACCTATATACCCACGTTTTCATTGAACGGGAGCCAGACAACATTATATAAACCGGAAATCCCTGTCACAGAAAGATCTGCCATACGTATGTATCGCGGGACTATTCACCAGATCGCACCAAATCATATCGAATACAACCAAATTGCATCGAATTGAAAGATTTCATGAATTATACAACAACTTGAAAGACTATATAAATCAATAGCACTGGTATTCAGAAACAGAGCTTGGAAAATATTCCTATAAGTTTAAAATAACCAAGTTGTGAACAACTATTTGAAAACAAGAGTGTGGCTCGAACCTGAGATTATTGTTTCTGTGGAAACCATGCATATATTTTAAACTACATATGTTCATGTCGATATTGGTTGTCTTCTTTTTAAGGCAGCTAAATTTACATTTTATTAGCCTGACATGTTGGCACATCGTGAGTACATTGTCTAATCTAAATCTAATCTATCTTGAAAGCGCCCGGTCACAGTTGAGTGATCATATATTTTTGTCTGGGTATCTGCATTAATCGACAGGTTCAACTGATCAACAACCCTTGAGTACTGTTCACGAAACGTCACGCACTCCAAATGATTGCTGTGCAAATGAGGCACGTCTGGTGCACAGAATGACCACTACTAATGTCCCCTGAACGTTTCTTCGTGTCAGTTCTCCTGAACTCACCCAAGGGTTCCCATTTTGGAGATTCAACATGTTGTTTAAAGGAAAGAATTTTTAAGCAAAATAAATTGTCTGTTTTCTTTGTTATTATATACAGTACACATTCCTTTCGTAGAAATCTCCCAGTCACACACCTTTGGGGTTGACATAAATGATGTTGTACAGCAAAAGCACTAAAACGACCATCCATTTATCGTATATATTTGACAAAATGACAAATTGTTTTCTTCCCGTTGTCCCATTCTATAATGCAAGTAGAGATTCTGAGCCGCGGGTTGCATCTCTGTCGGGTTCAAACAAGAATTGGCCCCGTTTTGACGATATTGTTTCTAAAATATTTTCAATGCATTTCCAAAGATGGCAACCATTATTTGGGCCTTTTAGGGACAGAATATAAATCAGAAGAAGTATAGAAGAAAATATCTAAAGTTGAAGCGACACAATTACCGAAAATTGTCAAATTTTAAGCCAATGTTGGACTACGCCTGATTGGTAATTAATTGTAAATACGTATTCACTTATCGTGAATATAACAATAACGTTAATGAATTGTAAATACATATAAAGTAAGCATTTGTATGCCCATACAATTAATTAGTTGCAACACACATAAAGGAATCGCATGTATTCCCATAAAATAATTACCTGTAAATACATATGGGGTAATCAAATGCTTGCCCATAAAATTTAAAGAAAAATCGCAATGAATAACGACTAGCGTTAAACGTAATTTGTTTTGGTTTATGATATCTGGACTGTAAACTGGACAAAAACCCTGAAAGTGAATGACTGGGCATCGTTGAGGTGAAGCAAGATTGATTTTTGTCACAGTGTACAATATTGTCAATGTTTACCTGCCAGTCAATGCTGGGAAACCTACCTTTTGAATGGTGGCCGAGCAATGAAAGGTTGGAAGGAAGGTCTAGAAGCTATATTTCACTACTGCTATGCTTATTTTCGGTGGAACACTGCTTGTGGGAGATACGTTTTCCTACATCTTAGTATATTTGATTTGCATGGTGCCCCCCTTTCCACAAGACCTTGATTCATTGATGTGATACTCTTGTACTCATTATGTACTCATTATTTGTATATAAGCTGTGTTTCAGCTGCTTTGTGTCAGTAATATCATTGTGTGTTCTTCCCATGTATCATTTTGAGTAAGTTTATTTAGACATTTGGTGATTTTCAGTTTTCAAATGTAACTTTGTTTCCCAATTTTCTCTGGACCTCTTGTTCACGCCTACTACTTCGGGGACCATGTCAAAAGCAATAAAGTAAACGTATACACGCTCTCCTTTGTAACTTCAAACTTACAGGAACGTGAAAAGTACGATCTCACCACTCATGATCCCCCAGTTGAAATTTGAAGAAAATGTTGAATTGTTCATTCTATGGGACTAGCTGTGCAAAATAAGTGTTTGACATTACAAATAGTGACCCTATGTGCCTTATCCTTCAGAAATGATGGAATACTTTGCATGCAACTGTGGGCGCTTGTAATGTGTAGGCACAAATATCCCTGTGATTCGTCACAGCCAGACACTACTTCCAGGTCTCTTTACCAGAGGCTGAAACTACTTACCAATTCATGCTATTGCAAAACTCGGAGTTAGCAGACCTTTTTTTTTCAACCAGTCACAAATGCAGGAGAAAAAGTGATGTCACTGTTTCTTGTTGCTTCATGGAAATAATCATGCGCACAGAACAGCCCCATATCCAGCATGAACAAAAGTAAGCGCTGAATGACAGATACATACATTTCACGGAGATAGCGCAGTAGAATATAAATTATGTAATTTACTTAAATACTACTAATGGCGAATTATAGTATCATTCATGTGTGTTAAAATAGAAAATTAGCGCACTCACGCACACAGAAGCACCAGAAAGCCGCCATCAAGGCGCTGTGGTCTTATTTCATTTTATTTTTTATAATTTGATTATTTTTCCATAATGGACAACTCAATGGAGTAAACAATTCAGAACAGTCAGTCAACCTGAAACCCCTCGCACATGTAGGATTACATGTGCCAGTGGTCACAAGGACGGGGATGAATAGAGTAATAACTCAAGTAAAACAGATATTTAAACAGACAATATATGAAAGACAAAACCCCTAAGTATATTTTGAAGAACAAGTTAATCACTTCCGTAAAGCCATTTTATGGATGAGCAACTCTTTTACTTTCTCATTTTATACTTTAGTTATCTTTCCTGTGTAATTTGTGTCGCATTTTATGTTTGATCTATATTCTGTATGTGTATTTCAGTTTGATGTATATTTTTATTTACCCTGTGTTTATTATTATTATGAGTACTAGTAGTAGTAGTAGTAGTATCATCATCAACATCATTAAAAGACAGTATCGTAAGCAAAACGATGGACATTGGTATGTATTACATCAAGAATATCATTTATATAAATAAAAAGGGTACATTGCGGATCTTTTGGTGACAGCAGTTTTACGGTTCCCCAACAAAACTCTTCGCCATTTAATACAATCATTTGAATTCGATGTTGAAGATAATTTTTTAACCAGAAAAGGGATTATCCTGTGATATTCCAGTTGGCAAGTTTATTCAACAGTTATACGTATTGACCACGCAACATTAGTGTCTTTCCATTCACGTGGAATTCCTTGCTTGGACAAGTCAACATAGGCATTGGCCAGAAAATGACGGGTATCTGCTTTAGATAAATTCGCAAAGAAACAGTCCCACAGTGTCCTGTAGCAGAACTTAGAGGCCTCTGATTGACCTTCATGAAAATTTTACTGTCTTGCACCATAAGTTATTTAAGGCTGATTATATCCTAGATCGACGATCTTAGTAACTCTCTTCAGCTGTTCTTAGATCGTCTATATATGCATTTCCCAAGTCCTTGTATCAGCGCCAAGTATTTACATTACCAGAATTTTTACTCATCTAGATGTATGTATTTGTAAACTTTAAAGCTGTGTTGACTCAACAGTGACGCATACCATGGAGTTTGGTCCTTTCTTATTCTTTCTGTTTTGCTTGAAATTGTTTTTTGCGACATACAAGAAGGTATTGGTCCAAAGATAAGAGGCCGCGTTTACGTCATCAGCCTCGAAGCTTTTTCTCCGCTTGGCTTTGTTATTTAAGTCGAAAACTCGTCAAACTTAGCATTACATTAAACCGTGTTTCTATTGTTCCCTTTAGTGGTTTATTCTTCAGTGACTTCATTTAAACCACTACTTATTTCGTCTCATTTTTTGGACTATTTGTGGTAGCTGCACTAAAACATTTGGGAATTTTCTTCTCAATTTTTACGAAAATTAAAATCAACCCGTACACAAAGAAAGACAGAAAGAAAGAGGAGAGAGAGAAAGAAAAATAGAAAGAAAGAAAGATAGATAGATAGATGGATGGATGGATGGATGGATAGATAGATGGATGGATAGATAGATAGATAGATAGATAGATAGATAGATAGATAGATAGATAGATAGATAGATAGATAGATAGATAGATAGATAGATAGATAGATAGAAAGAAACAAAGAAACAAAGACAGACAGGCAGACAAAAGACAGACAGACAAAGAGAGAGAAAGAAAGAAAGATAGAAAGAAAGAAAGAAAGAAAGAAAGAAAGAAAGAAAGAAAGAAAGAAAGAAAGAAAGAAAGAAAGAAAGAAAGAAAGAAAGAGAAAGAAAAAGAAACTCAGAGAAATTTTATCATAAAAACATACCGATCGAAAAATAGACGCTATTTGTTCCCGTGTGACACATTGTTGCTATATAGTGAGCGCAGTAAAATCGGTCTGTGGAGACTTAACTGCGTAATCATGTTTATTCCAGAAAGTTAGTCTGTCCACCTTAATTGATTTCGAAAAGGGAATGACATTGGTTGTTATTTTTTGTCGCATTATAGGAAATTATCCCCTTTATGCTCACGCATTTTTTCGCAGTCATTTTTTCTTTAATTTTAACAGCTCATTAACACCAAGAACACACATAGCGTCATGGAAACCGCCCACGTATGGGCGATTACATGACGGCTCCCAGGATCCTTCTCCACCTCTCTCCCCCTCCTCCCACACACATATAAGGCGCACTGAGGAAAGAGAAGTAAGCCGTTCACGTCAATCAGGTGATAAGTTTATTATTCAAGAGTTGGACTAAAGATTAATCTTACCCCTGTGCCTCTCTTGCATCGGAATCGTGACGTAATTAGGGCTCACAAAAATAACTGGAAACAATCTGCTCAACCCACATAACAACAACGTCACGAATGTTTTTTTTCCCCTTTTTTAACCATTTATTTTATTTTATTTTGTTTATTATTATTATTATTATTATTATTATTATTATTATTATTATTATTATTATTATTATTATTATTATTATTATTATTATTATTATTATTATTAGGCGTATCAAGACTACCAGCAGCGCTTAAAAATTGAAAAACTCTCCTAAGAAAAACTGGACAGGTAAAGACATGCAGGCGGAAGGAAAGAGGGATCAAGTATTTTCTGCCACTCCCCTCATACCATTTCTGACAGGGGTTTCCAGTATGAGACTGACAGTAACTTGAGTAAGTAGAGCCATCGGGTTGAAAACAGAAATATGGACAAATCGGGTGGATGTAAAGAGTGGGCAGGACAGGTGTGGCTATGAAAGGGAACGGTAATTAAAGACGATCATAGGCTAGTCAGACACATCCAGTTCAGGTGCGCAGAATACAGGGGAAACGTGCTGCACATTTTAAATTATTATACTCAAATTAGCCATGTGAACATTTCTGGTCAAACATCACAATCGTTGCTCCGTGGATTGCCAATTATTCAAGGCGCAATCTCGATATATACTCTGCTTTGTAGGTATGAACGCAAAGTTCGTTTAAAGCCTTTAAGTTGGTGTATAATGCCTAATTGCAATTTGAACTGATCAGTGTGAAGAAGCTTTCAGATACATTCAGCGGGTACATATATAATTTGGAATTCAACGAATAAGTATTATATATAATAATCATGAATATATAAACCACATTGGACACACAATGAGTGTTTCCGATGTGAAGTGAGAACACAACCCTTTGTCAAAATCAGTATTTGTTGATTTCAAATAAATTCTGTATTGGATTGAAAAATTAAATTATTCTAGATCAAAAATATATTTGAGGTATACTGTTAAACGAGAACAGCAAATCTAAATATCACCATGATCCACAGCTGAATCGACATTTCATTGTAGGGAACTCTACAAAACCGTCATAATATTTAAATACGATGCTCATATTTAAAAGAGAAATTGTGGTTTATATAATTGATGTTGCACAATAAGCCATTGTAAAATCAACAGTCAAGTTTGACTGGGTGGCAGTTAAGGACATGAATTTACAATTCTGTGCTTTTCCGTGTTACTCAATAAAACAGCGTGTATAACGTTTACATCTTGCATTGGATGAATCTAATGGGCTTTCACTTTAAACAAACTATTTCGTCTGCTTTGCCCTGAATGCATGGAGAAAAATTCGGTTTTATGTCTAAAATGTGTGCCAATTTAAAATCCAAATGGGTAATTCATTTAGAACTTTTCATGTCTTCTCTTCAGATATCTGATAAACTTTGTTGGGCTATCACAACCCATGGTTGATGTGTTGTTTCGCATTGTTGCATGAAACAAATTTAAGGCTATACATATTTGTTCCGTTATTGTCCTGCGACATTATCATGTGAAATGCCATACATATCTAGCGTTAGACTGCTACATTTGGGGGGAAAATGGTATATCAGTCGGTGTATTAAATATTAGATCAGTTGTGAAAGACGCGCAAAATATAAAGACGGCGAGTGCAAGACCCACTTTTTGTGAAGAATTACTGATAAACCATTCACACTTTCGACCAGCGGCTTTATATATGTCCACGATGTAATGTTTTAAGATAAAATCGCGAGCTAATTTTTGTTAAAAAACATTTGAGACGGAATAATGATAAAAACAAAATAAAGACACGAGTCACTTTTCTGAGCTGTCATTTTATCAAATGTTATCCAAGAGTGCTGTGGACTTGTCAATTCTTTGACATAGTAGACGATATTCTCCACAAGGCTAATCTGATCAGTTGTTGGCGGCCCGATAGCCCAGCAGGGGAGCGCCCATGGCCTCCTCATTTGCAAACTAGTCTGAAAGAGTATCACCTTGTCATGATAACGTGGGAGGTAAACATTTCATCATAGTTGACCAGTATAGGAGGCTTGAGAACCCTATGACCTATCTTTACTTTTGACAAGTCTCCCGTATTCACTGGTCAAGTTTAGCCATGTAACAAAAATGACGGAACAAGATCTAAAAACATAAATCAGTATGTTGAAAATTTGGCCACTGCTTACAGCCCTCAGATTTGTACACATCCGTACTTATAATTAGGTAATAGCTCAAACTTCAGTCTTGTATTTTTTTGCAATCAGAGTTCAGATTTATTACATGCAAAAAGTCCAGATAGTATACCTGTCCTAAACTGATGTACAGAAAAAGATGTGGCCAAAATGACAGTACCTTACACAAGTGAGTTGAGCTTCAAATATTAGATATGTTTTGTAATGTCACTGTTGTGCTCCTAAACATTCTCTGTTGGCGCATGGTGAGTTCTTATGTTCCAAGATACGATGCACATGTCCCTAAAACTAAATCTGTGGTGATGGCGGACATATCTCGAAAAGATGAGCTCTGTTGGTCAAATACACTATAGAGTTTCCCCATATGTGATTAGATTTACTATTTCAACGGTTTAACATACCAGGTAAAGGTAATGTAGACTTAATTTTCTGATAACATTCATCACTTGCTGCTATTTCGAGAAAAAAAGGGTTTGCATTGGCGAAAAAAGATAAGCTCTATTGCTAAAGCCTGACTCTCACATCAGTAATTAATAAAGATATTATGCGGCTGTGTGTTGAACTAAT
The DNA here is from genome assembly GCA_964020975.1 of Hermodice carunculata. Taxonomy (NCBI): domain Eukaryota; kingdom Metazoa; phylum Annelida; class Polychaeta; order Eunicida; family Amphinomidae; genus Hermodice; species Hermodice carunculata. The sequence goes on from OZ026612.1 coordinate 108,793,060, forward strand.
GGTTGCTGTAATTTATGGTGTTTTGCACGAAAGTGGACGGATTTAATTAGTTCGCACAGACTGATCATAATACAATTGTGCGATCAATATTTCCGTAAATAGAGTAAACTTTAACCGTATTCATGAAAAACAATTCAATTTTGGATTTGCTATGAGTACCATGGAAACAAAAAAAACAAGCTTTGGACGGTTAAGTCTCCAATCAAACATGCTTCTAGAATTTTATACTATATACAAGCGATCAATATAGTTATCTATAATGTTAGGATCTCCTTCAAAGATAATCAGTCCCATATACTGCTAAATATATATATATATATATATATATATATATATATATATATATATATATATATATATATATATATACATATAATATTATGGATAGTATAATTATCTAGTACAGATGTCAATAAACTTTTCAAAATATGACGCTTGCAAACTCCACATCACTGCTGGCACTGAGTACAATTTGATAGCTATATATTTGTATTCCATCATAAGACACTCGGGAAAAGCGTTTTTCTGGTTTTGAGTTCCTACACGAAAACGTTATTGGAAACCGTCTGCCGATTTTTTTTCAAATTGCTAATATCACAGCAAACCAGGGATCATTTCTGTTCCGAATTATGTTAATTGAATATATATTTCGTATGGTGTTGGTGTCATAAATTGGTGTCGCGGAACCGTCGGCAATATGTTATATTAGGTATCAAAACTTCCTTTGCAACTTGGAAGGAAGGATTTCATATCATCATGCCACCTTAAACCTAAACAACTGATATGGATATTTGGTTATTAAAATGTGGTGCGTTTATCCTATTCTAACACTGATAACGAAGGTGTTAAACTATGAAATGGCTTCACACCATTACTCCCGTCTTATGCTTTTGAGAATTGTATAAATTATCAAATGAAGGCAACAACTGAGAAAACGCCCTAAATATGCTACTATACTTTACATAAAATCAATGTGTACGTAGGAAAAGCATAGAGACCACTATACTTGGGTCGGTGAGTAATTGAACCCAAAGGTCGAATTGTGATCAATGCTTCTTTGCGCTTTTGTATGGCCACCATACTTGATATGTCAACATGCGCAAAGTACCATCATTGGAATGAGTACACTAAGTATGGCAAGAAATGATCAAGTGCAATTCATTTTCTTTCTGAATAGCCATCGATTTTATCTGTATGTACAAACGAGATTTCTTACAGAGACACGAAGTCATCGTTTCAATTTTCGCATTGAAAAAGTTGTTTTCAATTTCATAGAACTTTTTACTGTTTTGATCATACTGCGTATACTTTCTAAACAGACCTTTCAAAATAAAATGACAGTATCATACAGAGGGCAAAATTAATTCTGTGAATGTCATTTCGGATTTTGAGCTTTTACTTTAAATTGGTTGCGCGCATATTATAAGAATAAAAATAGGCATTTTCTTAGTATTTACACCACACGATACACACCAATACCTTATTTACGGTTGTAAACGTTGACGATGAGTTTCCAAATATTTGGATCATTTCCTAACAAATGTAATGTACAATAAAGGTACCAATAGCGTACATCCAAGGTGCTGTTGGCTGTTGGTATGTTGTCCTGGAAGGTCTTCCTGCAAACTGTTTCCACTGACAATACTAGATGAAAGGACAATATGAAATAAAATGGATGAAGCAGACCACCTTTGAAAGTGGCGGTCCCTGTAATATTAAAAAACAATTTAGAAAAAAACGTATTGTATGTTTTTTTAATACTGTCATGCATATGCTTATTATAATGATGTTGAGAGGTCTTCTATTTCCAGTGTTCTGATCCCAAATATACGCCTACAATGTTGTGCGTTGATGTATAGGACTGGATGTCAAGATTATTGATTTTGGGAGATTGCCCTTACCACCGCAAGTCTGGTGGCGCTATCTTCCAAACACTGTAACAGCGTTCCTTCACGGGGATAACACTTAATTCTATATATTGCCGAACAGACATGTACGTGTCGGATTAAATAGCCAACCTTTACACTTGGCAAGTTACATCTATCAGGTGTTGTTGGAGCATAGGTTTACATAAAAGGTTTTACATTTTCACAAGGAAATGAGGAACCATGCCTTATCCTATTACAAGCTATTTCTGGACTGTGGTGGATTTCACTGCCCACTTAACTAGTCTCACACCAGTGAAATATTACTTGCGTTGCAGGAATCTGTCCAATGAACCTTTCTGGTTGATTATGGACAAGATGCTTCAATCTTCAATCCGTCGTTGGTAATCACTCACAATTCTTCTGACAAGTGCGTGTATCATGCAGACACCTGATTCCACAGAGCCCGTTATTGATTAAGACATTATTATTTTCAGACTGGAATCCTCATTTTGGGCATAGCTTTGGGTTTTGTCATGTAATTACAGTGACAATTGTCTTTTTTCTTCAAATCTTTTAATTGCACGTTTAAGGGGTATTTTGGTGAAATATTGAAACAAAACAAATTGTGCTTGGCAAAGAATGATATACCTATGAACAGTATAGAATATAATGTCCAATTGGAAAAGGCGCATGGTATGATTAGCTGGGTAACGTAATAGTAGGTTATTTGGGGGCAGCAGGCGTGGGGCTAACATAGGGTTTTATATCAGTATCGTGTGATTAATGATGCAATCAAAATATGTGCTTTATAATAACAACTTAGAAATAGAGGAAAAAATACGACGGAATATCGTCACCACTGTCACTGTCACTGCCACTGCCACCACCATCACCTCTAACACAAAGAACATTAACCGAAAAGCAATTGCAATCAAACAAACGACACATTATGCAACCATGATGAATGGCATTCCCTCATAGTTTTCCGGTGTAATGCGCGGACTAAAACAAATTCGAGCGCATAAAATATGCCAGCTATTCTTTCATATTAACCTTGTTACGTTGGTTCAGATATAACTGTGCGTCACTCTTAAAATCTTTGCATTCTTTTCCATGCATTTCAATATGAAACACCTGGGAAAGGTGAATAGGTTTAATGGTGGTTTCCACTCCCCACAGACGGGGTAGCAGGTTTTTATGGTATTTTGGATCAGGTACCATAAAGTATCTCACTGTCTCATGAAGCCCATCACTTTGTATCCTCTAACAAATCGACATAGATTAAGCTACAATTACCCAGTAAATAATATTGCCATACCAAGGCGACATACTCTTTAAAAATCAACGAATAACAGATTGCTTCGCGGCAAAAACTGTTAGCCTGGTATGAAGAGTGGGTTCCGGTGGGTCTTTATGTTTTTTCCTCCAAAAGTAAAACCTGCAGCTCTATTTCGAGTTCATAATCCATTTCTTAATAAAGATACAATCCATACTAGTATAACACGGGTCAAATTATGTCTATTTACAAGAATGTGTTGCTACGGTGTTTGCTTTGTGCAAACCTCTGCCTCGCCGCCCCCCCCCCCCCCCCCCAAGAGGAAAGGGGTGAGGAACATACACTGCCCATGTGCGACAATGGATGTATGCTGGCTATATACTCGTAGATCATTAAATCTGCAAACCATTTCAACACGCAATGTTACCATTTTTCAACGAAAACCGTAGTTCTGTACAGTAACAACCGGCCACCTGTCCCCGGATATGTCATCAGCAGTCAAAATATCGCAAGTCGCAGAGTTCGGCCTGAGTAGATCGCAGTGGGCGTATGTAGTTGTACATTGGTGTTCCTTTGATGCTGGTGGACGTACATATGTACAGTCCTCGATCTCGGACAACTCCGAATACAGTACTTGTACAGGATAAATTATGATGAAATGGACCGTGTCGATCATGATATTAACTCATATCAGCCTCCATTGAACCATTCTTTTGTCAAGAATGGGGATTTGGTGCAGTTGGTGCGTTTCCCATTTTCGGCTAGGTGATTGGTGCCAAAGGTTGCTGATTCGAGACATATATATATATATATGTATGTATATATATATATATATATATATATATATATATATATATATATATATATATATATATATATATATGTGTGTGTGTGTGTGTGTGTGTGTGTGTGTTCACATTCGAAAGTAATGTTGAAAGGCATATTACAATGATTATGTATATGCTTGATCAGTGGTAACATTTCCAAACGAAACTGGGACCTTTAAAATTACGAAATGTTTAGACGTAAATTGTCATGAAATTCTGAGCAGATTGTCGACAAACTTGTTCTTCCAATGAAGGGGCAATTGACATACTCACAGGGTACTATGTTGCTTTACTATAGAAAACGATAGATAGACAGCTATTCGAGTATATATCTTTGTTGCATATAGCAATTTATCACAAATACATTTACCTGGAAACAATTGGTCTGTATGCTTCATGACGTTACATCTAAATTCGAGTGGGGAATTTGAAGAATCTCTTGTTCTACTTCATATGGGAAGAGAACAATTAGGCCTGACGTAATCGCGATACTTCGACATAATCACGTAATCCATCTGTGCATACAGCACTTGTATGCCTGCTTTGTATCACTCCACACACATACTTGAACACGTGTCTCACAGGCAGCCGTCCCTTTTAGTATATCGGATTTGACGATAGTCAACGTTGGTGGGCTGCCGCACTAACACCATATGCATTCTTGTTTTCCTGTGTGCACTGTATCATGTTTAAAGATACATTCCTTGACACGAAACTTCAAAGATGAATAAGCTTGTTAGAGAAGTATTTTAATATATTTCGCAGTCTCCAATCAAAGTTCCTCTACAGCGCAGAAATGGAACCTTTCAAAATCATCTATTTTTATCTTAGCTTCCCAAATGGCTTTCATCTGTTGCTAATTGAGGGACTAATTTGCATGCTGCTGCTGGCCCAAGAAAGAGCCCCCATGTAGGCCTATCAGCCATGCGACGGCGGTCAACATTCTTCGGCAGGCTTGGTAATTCTTAGGCTTCGTTTCACCGTTAAGTCCGACAAATCTTGCAGATACATTTCATGATGCCAAAGCATGGAAAATGATAATTACGTGAAATTATTTTGATAAAGTTACACTCCTTGGAGACATGCCCCCTGATTTCAATTATTTTCAATGAACGATATAATCCACGCAAGTCATGTCTGAAGCAAAAGACTAATCTACTGGTCGCAGTATATCAAATTTAGTACATCGAGGCCTAATCTTTGTGAGTTTGAGCCAAGCGAAGCACGGGCAATGTCTAAAATCAACACTGATAACCCGCGCAAACTTCCATATTAAAACACTACAATGACTTCATCCAGGTGTCATAGAGTGACTGAAGAAAGAATTGCTTGGATGAGCCGACTAACAGTGACACTGTCTGTTGCTGAGCTGCAAAGGTGTCAATTGGATTGCAGCGGCAGCCAGCATTAGTCAGCAGCATTCCCCCTGATTGACCCTGTGTGTCGCTGGCCTACGTTTTCTGCCGCAGTCCCCCGGCCAAACGCAGAATCTGCCGCAGAGATATTTTACTAGTGTATGGCGACCAGGTATAATAATGAACCATGTAGTTATATCAAAGCAAAACAGAAGTGGATATAACAATGCTCCCTTCAACTCAAATTCGGTTATCAGGAATATCAACTCATGTATATCTAGTAAAAGCCTGCACAAACTGCTCTCATTGTGATGGTATTTTTAAATTTCAGGCCTCTTTCACAAAACTATAAAAAGCGTGCATTTACATAGTTTGAACATCACATAAAAAGCATGTTCGGGAATTTAAGGCTGCAAAACATGCTTGGTGGATCCTGCTGATGACACGTTTGTACATTCATTTGGCTGTTAAAACATAGCATTTTCAAAATTTTGAATAGAATGTGATATTTAGACATACACATTGACTGGATCGGCTATGGAGAGTAGACAGATTGGATCGTGTGTGTGTGTGTGTGTGTTGAGGGGAGGGGACGGGGGGGGGGTCGGATTGACGCGGGAGATTTGACACTGTTGCTTCTGTTTGTACGTGTATAATGTACAACATTTTAATGTTACATCTTATCCATACTTCACAAACCGTACGCTTCAACACTAAAACAAATCAATATTTAAATTTTTATTTTCAATTACAAAACATAACAAAAACAGGAGAATATCTTTAGATTTATGTAAGTTTTGCCCCTCTACAAAATGCTACCATAATTACAAGCAAGATAGCCAAAAATAATAACCCTGCCAATTAAAAAAAGTGAAGAGTTACTATACCTAAAACTAACCGATGCCGCCAGGCAAGGAAACATTGCAAACACTTGTCTATATTGGAAATACTTTCTAGAAGTATAAATGGCAATATCTGTCGACCAACAATTGGTATTAACGCACTAATAAGGTGTCACTCTGACAGAATGACGCTAACAAAAACGCATTTCTACGCAGTCAGTTTGAATAAACTGCTTGTCGTCAATGTGCATCTTCTGAAGAATCAAATCGGTCTGATACATCTCGTGACGCATATAAACAATATATCACTGGGTATGAAGAATAAAATACATCTTATTCCTGAAATACTCCTATCCTTCTTATACTTATGTGGCATTCTTACAAAAGACATTCAATACGTGCTGAATATCCTGAATATGAAAGGAAATAAATGGTAAGCCGGAATTCTGTGCAATTCTGAAGCCCCAAAGGCCACGTCAACTAAATTAGGTGTATTGTCTTTGGCGGGACTTGACATGGCTTCCAAGATGAATGGTAACATTGTAGATTATAGCCATGGATATGTAGAACGGTATCATCTTTGCATTTTAAGCCCATGTTATGCACATGTTCAGGCTCATCTCCATAGCCAAAAGGCTATTTTACGTGTCTCAGAACAACCGATTTATCAAACAAGACTTCGTATGAATAATAATGGTTGATATGCTGCGTTTCTACTATTACCCATGGTAGTTTTGAATGTTGTTTGAACAAGAGTCAAGAGAGGCTAAACCCTAGACAGAATGGTGTGCGACTACGCAGAGGTACACATATCATGGAAAGACATACGAAACAGAACAAAGTAAAAAGTGGGGCGTTACATCACTATGCAAACTAATACATTACATATAGGTGTAGCAGTGAAATTACAAATTTGAACATGCAAGTCGAGTTCAATATGTATTTCACATACATTATTGAAATTGAAATTTACAGATTACAGGAGCAATCAGTTTGATCAGTCCAATTTCCTTTGTAACATCTGAGGTTTGGAGAATATCAAATACTTCGTGGTCACGAAAAGTGTTTTCTATTTCGTTAATTTTGCTTTTTCAGTATGTGTCTCCATTGAAAAGTACAAAGACACACCTACCAGAAAAACATTATAAATTACTTCTGCAGTCCTGGGTGCAAAACAAGAAGGGCTAATATATAAATACATAAATGAATGAATGAATAAATAAATAAATAAATAAATAAATAGATAAATGAATGAATGAATAAATAAATAAGTAAATAAATAAATAAATAAATAAATAAATAAATGAATAAATAAACCAACAAATAAACCGATATTATGAAATAAGTAAATAAATAAATTAATCTTGCTCTATTTCTAATAGAAAATATATAACAAATATATGATACCCATGGTAGTGAGTAATTATTACAAATTGCAGACGCTAAAAATACTATATTTTGCGGTAACTTATATAAAATTGCCACAGTATAACACGTTTATGTATTATTTTATTACAAGAACACTAGCCATTACAAATTGCTGTACTTTTTGTAACAAATTGCCACATTAGACGATTGGAAAGGTACACAGTATGGTGTTAGACAATCGCCATATGGCTGCTGACTTGGTATCAGGTGCGCCAAACTTTAACCAGGGATAGTATAAAAGTGGTGCGCAAGCTGCAGGTAAGCCGTTTGAGACAGCACCCCCCCCCCCCTTCCCCAGCAGACACCAACCAAGGGTGACCAATGAGTGCTACCAAGTTCACGCATACCGGCCTCCATTGAACCATTCTGTTCAGGAATAGGCATTTAGTGCAGTTGGTATGTGCGTTTCTCATTCTCGACAAGGTGATTGGTGCCTTGCTGGTTCGAGACCCGCCTGTTCCGTGGTCACAATATATATATATATATATATATATATATATATATATATACATGACATTTACCCCAATATCGCAAAGAGCCTGGCAAACAAAATTTCTCTACTGGGTCAGTGACATGCAGGTGATACTTTATATATAAATGTGACCGTGCAGAGCAAAGACAAAACAGAATAAGTACAAGAACAATTAAGAACAAAAACTCTATCTTCAGGTAGATTAAAAATACATGTAGTTCCTAGGCTACAGATTGTGTAGCCGGTGCGAAGCAATACGCCAGGCATACATGTAATAGTTTTTGAGCATGGCAGAGTGAGGGATATTGTTATAAAGTAACTCATTTTTGCAGGTGCTTTAGTTTATTTATTTGTAGTTTATGAGCTGTCATTTCACAATTTTTCCTGGTTATAAAATTTCGAGAATAAAACATCACATTCATGTTTTTCGGCTTTTCATTTTGAGTCTCATATGCATATATTTAGTACATTTGAGTCTAATAGCGTCAAGGAGACATCAACAAATCCCGAACCCATTACTTGCTCATATCACAAGGGCACCATGCCGTACATTTACAAATTTTTGTCAGGGATGGAGATGCACAATATATGGCGAACCAGTTTCTGTTTGTCAACATGTATATCACCTATGTGCAGGGAAAGTGTCATGTGATCTGAATGCATACGGACAACAAATGGCTACCCGTGAGCCAATAAAAGTGATTTTTTTTGTGTGTGTAAACATGTTGATTCTTGGCCAAAGACGAAATTTTCTGTCATTGTTGGAATGGTTTGAATATTGTCCATTTGTGAGAGATGTGGAGTCGAGATTCTTCTGTATGTGGGTCAAATGATGGTTCGTTGGTATCATTGTGATCTCGTGTATTGAACTTCATGAATTGTTTGAACCTATATCTTCTGAGTTGTTTTGCCTCTTTTATTACTGACCTTCAATGAAATAAGCAAAAACGATAGATACTGTCTACTATACTGGTTTTGTGGTGTGAACCGAGTACACTGCAATCAATAGAAAGGAATCATATATATATATATATATATATATATATATATATATATACGGATTTACGGTTGACTTAAATGAAAGATCACAAATTCAATTCATCTCAGTGAAAATGAAAAAACAGAGTTTTTCAATGGCTTCGTAAAACCGCGGACCCATGACTTTAATCTTCTAAACAATTTGAGTACATTTCCTAAGGACTAATTCGATGTGTAGCTTTGGTTCAAGCAACGATGATTGCTATGGTTGACATGAATGATCATGCAAACATCATTCTACGATTCTGAGACACTTTTCCTTTGGACAAATATTTATGGAATTCTTTTTGTTGTCGTGTTTATGACACATAGTATATAAATAGTCCTTTCTGGTCAATTTAAATGTCCATATTTGGTGAGTCAGTTACGTCATACCCGTAGCTGCTAATTTCATGACCATGCATGTGACATGTCACCTCTGGAGGTAAATAAATCAAATGTTGTGTAACGTATTTGTGCAAGGGACATATTTAGATTATTGGCTCCTTGACGTATGTTATGCAGCGGGCGCTCTTAGCTTGTCCCATGAATCTTACAACTTCCCTCAGCATTAAAACATCTTCTGATGTATCGTGTGGGTTTTATTAGCATGCATGGATATCGTGCCAGGCAGACGTTGCAGTCTAGAGCCGGTAAACTAATAATCAACTCAACGTAATTTCTTTTCACAAGTCATTCTGTCCACCGTTAAGCTTAATCTATGATAAGCGGTATAATACTAATTTGCGATACTTGTTAAACAATTATATGCCACATATACATTTTATCTGCTGCTGAAGCCGTCATAAAATTCTACTGAGCTATGACGTGTCACCTTGCAAAATTGGCAACAAAATCACAACGAAGAATGTAATAACCAAGTTTTATTCACAAATCAAAATAAGAAGGATAATGCTGCGAAGCATGAAGATATAAAATGTTGTAAAGAATAAGCTTCATTTAGATTTTTTGAACTCTCAGCGAAATATTATATTGCCTCGTGAATTTCATTAAAGGAGTATGAAAGTCTGCTCGTATATCGCTAGACAAACTAATCTGCCAACTCTTTAATTGCGCATTTATGCAAGTTGAACTGCTGAGTGGTTCTTGTGTTTTGTGACACTATGTACCACGGCATAAAAATGTTCATAAAAAACCACGAGAAAACTGTGAAAATTACCATACATGTATCTATAAATCTTTCAACTACCTGAATGGTGTCTATACATCAATAAGTTTTTCACTTGTACACTTTTATTAGACTTCCATTTCTCTGTTTCACTTTCTGTTCCAGTTCCCCAATTGGCGCACAAAGGTACGACAATATGATGGGATCTCAAAAATACGCAGAATATCTTGACGTCCCTGGAAGGCGAGGTGAGGCAGCTGCATATTTGGTGTATATAGATATGCTGAGCTTTCTGGGAAACATCACAGGGTACGTTACTTAAAAATATACGAAGTAGTATGTACTTTTTATATCCCTTCAACAGCCATAACGGTTTAATTCACATAAGGGGTATGGCATATGCGCTTGATTGACAGAGTCTACATGCAGCAACACATCGATCCTAGTTTCTTCCCCTGTTTATTAGATGACAAGTCGATAACTCCTGAGAAGTTAGGATGCAATCGATACAAACTAATTAGATCAATTCAATTTTGAAGGAGTTAATGTCGATTTTGCTACGAATGCGGAGTTTGGCAAGGGAAATGAAATGAAAAAATCCAGCTATAGTCAAATCTATGAGATCACAGCACAAGACGGATGGGTGACGAGAAACAGGGAAAACTCAGGTTGGGTTCAGTGTTTTTCAAATGGTTTGTTTAAAAAGTGTTTTGGGCGATAACTCCCTGGCAAAGCTAGAGAGATCAATCTGCATATAGATCATAAGCTCCATAAATGAGTCCTTAGGGCACCAAAGTGGACTGTTTTTCAAATATATCCATTGTGTGATCTTAGTTTAATTTTGCCAACTAAACAGTCCTGACTTTCGAAGGATATGGGCTTAGAGTAGCGCGCAAATATATGCTTCGCATTTTATAACTGCCGAGGAGTGAAAGCGATTCTTGATTGGCAAAATATGCATGTCATAAATGAAACAAAAACTTTTGACTCGATTGGATTTGCAAACTTAATTTTATGCAAAGTACATTGGGTCTGTCGGGTGTAACATACAGTATGAAATGGAACCCTTGTTAATTTATGCAGAGCAGGACATTTGATTGTGACCACTGAAATATTTCAAGAATGAAAAATTTTAGCCCATGGCGACACGATATCCCTACTGAACAAGAACAAAATATATATGTAGGTTGTCCTGGTTTAGGCTAAAATAGTTTCAATCTTTGGTGTATGCAACATGTGATTAAAAGGCATCTGTACCTGTGCAAACCCCTTCATTCTGAAGTCAGAGATTGCCATAGCGATAAACAAAATAAATTTGAAAATGCCTCTCAGAAAATTAAGGATGGAATGTCACTGTATCAAGGAATACATATCTCCCTGAATCTTCGCAAATCTAACCAAAAATTCTGTTTGAATATCGTAAGAAGTAGTGAAACATGAAACACAATTTGCCATGGTCATGTTAATCACATAGTGGCTCACAAAGTGAATTAATTACTGAGGCATAAATGCCAGAAGGAAACATCACAGAAAGACACGACTGATTAGATTTGGTGTGCGAATAAAAGTATTAATAGAAACAAGCATGGGAATGAAAAAATGAAAATTACGTAAAAAGTTAGAAAGCCAAGCTAGTGATCGAAATAATATCAATTTCAAATTCCCATTGACCATTAGTGACCATGGGTTTGTCAATGACATGATTTTTATTTCTTACGAGTGTGAATAAATCGAGCACATATCTACAAAATTTGGACAAGTGAGCAGAAGTTTGCGTCATAGTGCAGTGCACAATGATTTCTGTCACTTTCTGACGCAAATAAAAATTCATCTCCCATTCAGCTTTCTTGCAGTGTAGTTCTAAATCTGGTAAAATCTTGCATCTAATATTTGCATTTATGATCAGATTATCCATATTTGCATGCACAATACGTCTGTGCTGGCATCAACGTAATCAAATATCCTGAGGTTTGTCGCTTATTTTCACATTCCTATCACTTTTTATCTGACATGTGTCCAATGGACAAGTGTTCCTCTTTTCGAATAAGAAGAATTCTATAAATAAAACACATCCCTAGACAACCGATCTTATAAGTTCCTTCCAGCTCAGAGGTTTTGTTTGTGCAAATCGGCAGAGCGACTTGCACATTTTAATCAAATATTTATTAAGGCCCATTAGCTCACATAATCTTGAAAACAGAATATTTGATTCTCAGTATTCCCATGATCTGAAATACGTGCTGGCGAATCGGAACATGTAGTAGCAGCCTTGTTGGTCAATATCACTTTCATTTCTGGCCTATAAGAAACGATATCTCAGTCCAGCCTTACATCATTGGAATAAATACCAATGCCAATGCACACAGGCTAAGACTATGGGAGTTCAAAGTAGACATCTCAGTCAAAAATATTGCAAACTTCTATAGCACTGTTATTGAAACAAGAGAGGTTTTATAGAAACACTGAATAAATATGTGTGTACATCCGAGCTTAGTTGGATAATATCTTATATCAGAAAGGGTTTCTCGAAATAGTTTGCCTTTGATCCCAGTTCCTGAGCAATAATATTGTGTCACTGAACATACCCTCCCACCAAAGCAAAATGGCCTAAGTTATTTTTGGCGGTCTTGAGAAAACCGCAAAAAATGTCCGACTTCGATATTATTAACCAACAGTTTCCGGTTGTATCACGAAATGAAGTGCTCTAGCATGTTTCTCCTGGCCAATAACAGTTTTGTTATACTGCACCTAATGTGGCCATAAACATATTATTATTATTATTATCATCATCATCATTGTTATTATTATTATTATTATTATTATTATTATTATTATTATTATTATTATTATTATTATTATTATTATTATTATTATTATTATTATTATTATTATTATCATTATAATTTTTGTTATTATTATTTTGGTGAAAATGTGGTTGACTTAGGCCAAAATGTATTTTTAAAATGGTATAAGCGTGACACAGGCCAAAATGAATTGACTTAGGTCAACGTTCATAATGATCAGCATTTAACCATAGGTACGTATTGTACTCAATACCAACTTGTCATCAAATATACGTTTTAAGATCTTTCGTATAATTGGTTCCCACGAAATAAATAATTGGTCAGTTTTTCAGAAAGATTAAACAAAACTGGTATGTGACTTCGGCTACTTTTTAAATTTTTAAAAGACTCAGGCTATTTTGTAATCAATGTGGTCCCTTGAAGGGTTAATTATTACAGATTTTAAGATAAAACACTGTAAATATGAAGAAGAACGGTCTTCCTGATCCTGTGGTATATATACCTCAAATGCGCCCAATTTTGACTTAGGCCATTTTTACTTTAGTGGGACGACACGTTTGCACTGTTTTACTAACTCATGGAGCCATAATAGAACTTGGAAATATGTTGGCTGCTGGTTCCTTGTAAAGAACATAATGACAGAAAGTCTATAATTCATATTTTTTCTTTTTTTTTAAGTTGATAGACCAATAACTGATGTTTGCTTAGTTTTGAACTGATCAGTTCTCCTGTCGGACACTTGCTCATGTCATTTCCATTAGAAATATGAAGAATTGCATTTCCTAATTTTAACTTACCCTCTGAGGCAAACAAACTTCAGACATTGACGCCCTATACATGTCTGTATCCTCCGTCTCTTCACGGGTCACCAAAACAGGATGCTAATCAATTTCTTATCATCACTCTGACTTTAAGATATAAAAGGAAATTCCACATTAGGTCCGCTGACAGTAAAATCTATACGTCTGGAAGGCGTTGTAAGAGAAATCGGGTCGTATTAATTTGCCGGTCTACATGTACATAAGATGGATCACCATGGGAATCGAAGAATCATATCTTGTTATAACAGCCAGCAGCACAGAGTCGCTCTTAATGGCAAATTTTTTTTCAGATGAGTTCTTCTGACGCTGTGCGTCCGCTGCACCCATTTTTTCTTAATATATTCAGCAAGTGACTAACGGAACAACTTCTATAAGAACCATCCGTAGTTTGCTCGTCGTCAGAGAGCTTCAAACAACACAGCACTATCTTGTGCCGGTCACTTGAATTCCATTATTCTAACACTCAGGGTATAAATGTCACACCGTCTCACCATGCACAGTCTTTGAGTACTTTCCGTAACACAAATTCAATTTACAGATGCCAACTCGCGGTGCCTTGATACTGACGTCGAAATGGAATTGCCATTAGTTCCTGGCTCATATTGAAACTGCCCCTTCCAAAGACAAGCCGGTGTCTTCAGATATGGCTCACGATGCCTTACGGGTATCAGCTCGGCCGAATAGATACATTTGCATAACAAACGCGCTGTACCTTTTGGTCAAAGCTGGTTATTTTTCGTAAATCACTTCAGACTGCCTCTCCGAAAATCTTAGACGAAACCAATATAGTTTTTTGTCTCCAAAGAAACGGAGTGACATCCTTGATCTGGCACGTGACCCCTGTTCGTGACAGATCCATGTTCAAGTCGCATTCTGCAGTAATTTCATAGCATCACACTAAAGGCTTGGGGGCCATGTCAAAGCAATAAATATATGGCTTGTGTAATCTCTGGAGTGACGATACATATAATTGGGTTATTACGGCAAACCTTGTATTAATGTTTTGGCTGATAAAATATAAAAATGCACAGATAGTCATATGTAGGTTATCCGCGTTCTTTCAAGGTAATGGGGAATTCTGATTTTTCTACGAGGGGTATCCCAAATGTCTTGGCAAATACTGTGCCATACAAATAATTTGACACACGTATCGAGTTTTACCCGAAACGTATCTTCATAAGCCTGACAAAGGTTTATGTATCAACTTGAACTCCATGCCAAGATAACTAATGCCTTGTGTAATCGGAAGCAAATATGCCTTTTGTACCTTAATTCCCCTTTTTCACAACTTTTGTTGATGTACATGTATCTACTTTCTGTAGCTTAAATCATCAGGCTTATTTGCTAGAAATAACGAAAAACTAAGCGAGATGTGTTTATTTGGTATTTTCTTTCCTTCTTTTGAGGGGGGAGGGGGGATACGGCCGACTTTATCATGAAATGGATCTGCAAAGTAGAACGAAAACAGGCAAACGCAAAAACAAAACAAAAGAGAACAAAAACAAGAAACAGAAAAACCCTGTCCTCTCTCTCCACTGCCAATAACTGATCCGAAGTGTATATGACGTCTTTATATTTAGTAAACATGATGTGTAGTATAAAGTTTTGGTGTATTATTCAGTTTTTGTCCGTGGAGAAACATCAAAATTATGGCATGCAGTTCTTCAAAATTTTAATTCTTTGTGATAGTGATATACGAAGCCTGAATGATAAGAAAATGCAATTTGTGCACGTCCTTGGTTCCAGTATTTGATATGGTAGCAATTTCTGACACATTTTTGAAGAGCGAAAAATCAAACGCTTTTTCTCATCCAGGATATTACCCATATGTAGGTGGGGGCGAGCCTGTAGCTGCTGAGGGAGGGACTTCTTGTATGTTTCCGGTGCCCTTGTGGTTGGGTAACAAGGTGAAGAGATGTAACGGTGACGTAAAGGTTCGGGCATATTTTTGACTATATAGCAATTGCTGTCACAAAGGAGGAAGATCAACAGCAAAACAGGTTAAATGATATCATGAAAAATGATAAATACCAGTGATATAGTATGATTGGGTGTGGTGTGGTTAAGTGTAAGTGTTGCGTAGCACTTAGAGGAGTGTTATTGGCTCAGCACAAGCGTCGATATTCCGCGCAGTCCTGGATGATACAGGGATGATGAAAAACATAACGAGATGATAAATTGCATACAGACAAAAAATATATGTATGAACCTCATATGAATAGTAGCACAAAATGATAGCATGCAGCATATACAAATTAAAATATCGATACGCTGTAAGCATGTGCGATACAAATACATGTTGGACTTCTGCTTTTCGTCAACAGGGCTATCGTTAGTTGAGACAGGTTCAAATTAGGGTTTGGAGGGTCGACCTCAGGACGTAAATAGATAAAGAGATTGGGGCCTTGTTGATTTTTTTTTATTTATTTATTTTTTTTTTTGGGGGGGGGGGTCCAACCGACCAAGCCTGTAGGGATATGCTTTTGTTTCCAGCATCGAGTTTTGGTAAGTGGTGTCATTAGGGTGTTATTAGTGGTACCAGGAGTAGAATATGAGTCATGCATTTAAAATGTATTGCTATTGCGAACTTTCAGAACTGTATTTCAGGCAAAGTCCACAGAAGAAAGCCTCATTGGTGGCTTGTTGTACCATATTTAAAAAAATAATAATGACGAAGAAAATATAATCCACTTTTCCACACGTATTAGTGTCATAAGTATGATAAAAAGTGACTGCTTTCGATTTGGATTAAAACTGACACATTCACTGTTGTAAAGCGGAAAATGTGGGGTAACATGTTTTTGTGCTTGCCAGGTTGACGAAGTTTATTCTTCTACACTGTGTTCAAAGTACTCTTGGCACGTGCATGGCATACTTCTAGAAGTGCATAGAGGGACCAACGACAAGTTCTATTTGTAAGTACAAATAATTTTTAATGCATCATTATAAACAGTACAAAGCCAAGGACATTATTTCCGAAATAACTGTGCATTATTCAATTTCATATTGGGCATAGACACCTTTGAAAATACATTCCAACTTGAGAGAATATTCCATTCATTTAAGAGCATGATAGGATATATTCATTTTTTATTTTCTGTCGGAAAGGTTCTCCCCTAAGGTAAAAAAAAAGTTCTAACCAAGCAGTTTTCGCCAAATAACGTCATCCATACCCATTCTGCACGATTGTGTAGGTCCCTTTGCGAAACTGTTTGAAGCAGTGAGGCGTGTAACGTCTTATCCACACAAAAAAATATAAATGAATAAATAAATAAATAAATAAATAAATAAATAAATAAATAAATAAATAAATAAATAAATGAGTGAATAAATAAATAAACAAACAAACAAATAAATAAATAAATGAATAAATAAATAAATAAATAAATAAATAAATAAATAAATAAATAAATAAATAAATAAATAAATAAATAAATAAATAAATAAATAAATAAATAAATAAATAAATAAAAATACGTCTGGAAAGTTTGACCTTTTATCTTGAGGTGATTTTTACAATTACTTTATTCACTTGTATGTGAGCTGACTATCACAACCGCACAGCCTCACAGTATAACTGCCGTGTCGACAATAAGCTATGACAGTAAATTTGCTGTGGCTACTTCAACGTGTCCACATTCCGACAGAAAAGTGATGACACGGATGGTGTCTGGGCATAAATCATACTGATTGGCTAATGAAAGGATAGTCTGGATCACAGCATGGTCAAATGTTCTGAAGCCTCAGAACACCGTTATTAATCGCCATACTTTGGCAGCACAGGAATGTCATTGCCACCCACTGCACTTGCACTTCGTCTGACGGGAATTGAACGGCCTGCACTTTTTGGAGTAAACACCTGCTTCCTAGCTACAGTTGGGGCACGCTTCTTCCCCCATCGGACAGCGTATGCTACATCATTTCGATAAAACAGAATACAAAATAATTGTAACTTTCTCCAATTTCAAAATCTATCAGTGATGCGAATTTCAGCTACGGGCACGATGTCTGTGCGATAGATAAGAAGATTTTTGGTTATCGTGCTCTGAGGGCAGGCATTTCATAGTTTGATGTTTATGGTTAGGGTTAGGAAGAAAACGTGGGGTACAATATCTGTAAACTGGCAAACATTCTGATACGTGAACGCTTCTAATTTATCCATAACTGAAAGTAAGTACTACATATATAAAAAGAACTTATATTGATGGAGTATGCACTGTAAAAGGGACTTAATTAATTTTCTGTTATTTCAGTATCGCTGTCCGATCTTGTAGGGACACGACCCACCCTTGACTTTATAGATAACCTACGTTATACTATGCTCGGACCTACATGCAACGTTGCTTCTTTTTATCCCTACACGTTAATTGCCATTCTTGTTCTTACTTGCCATAATCCTTCCTTGTTTATAGGTTCAATGTATCCCAGATTAATATTGCATGCAGCCGTGTTTCTGATTATTAAGGACACATATTTACATTGAATTAGAAAAAAAATGTGTTTCTTAAATCCGGAAATTCTCAATTTCTTTGTGGCAACTGAGTATCAATTTGTACCAGGAGATATCGAGAATCAACTACGGTCAAAATTGGCAGTTTCATTTTTGAGGTTCACTCAATGGAAGGAAACGCAGTGAAACGGAAATACTTTGAACTCTTGGACATTTATACCGCAGCAACAGTATTGAAGACCTCTTTTCCCACGCTTATTTCAGTTAAACGAGGGTATGGAAAACTAGAAAAGAAGCTTTGCTTCAAGGCAAATGTATGCGTGTGCCTTCAAAAGTTGTAAATATCAAATGCTACAACTTTTGTCCTTTGGTATTTCACGTTCCATTAAGATTATGGCTGTTTGAAATTTTCAAAGTCCTAATGACATAAATGTACAGTGTTAGAATACCTACAGTTTAAGCCTAACATGAACCAAATCAGATGTAAATTGACCAAGTTGATTATGGCTAGATGAAACTTTCAAAAGGGCCAACTGCTCTTGATCTTTGACCTTTAAAAGTTACATGTACATTGCAAAAATGTGCAGTGTTGAAGTTGAATTGGTTACTTGTGCCTGTAATAGTTTTGGAGATATTTAGAATTAAAATTTTCAAATAGCCCTAATTTGCATAATTTTCAAAACCATTGAACCTTCTTACAACTCAAGACTTCATGTATGGAAGTATAAT
Organism: Hermodice carunculata; assembly: GCA_964020975.1. Lineage (NCBI taxonomy): Eukaryota > Metazoa > Annelida > Polychaeta > Eunicida > Amphinomidae > Hermodice > Hermodice carunculata. The sequence continues at coordinate 108,812,078 of OZ026612.1, forward strand.
TATGTCAAGTTTGAGTTTCTACGTAGAGTACTTTTCAAATGAAATGTCAGATAAATTTACATGTAAGGAAAGAAAGACAGAAAGACAGAAGAAATAAAGAAAGAAAGAAAGGAAGGAAGGAAGGTAGGAAGGAAGGAAGGAAGGACGGAAGGAAGGAAGGAAAGACAGAATTCCTAGAAAAACAATATTTCTGAGTTGGCACACAGACATAATTTGTAATTCGACGTTTAGTTGGGATGTTTTGCATGCGTTAGGTACAACTAGACGAGCTACCGGCATCTGGTCGCAGACCCATCGGCTGAACAGCGCGACCCATCGCTCCCACTCCTCTGGGCATATAGATCTTTTTCACTGCCCCTGATCCTTGGGTCATATGTGTATTACTTTGAACGCAGATCTATTGGACGTTCCTTGAAATATATATGTGGTAAGAGAAATGAGTTGCTTCAGCATGAAGGGGGGGATACACTCGCATAGTTTTCAGTGTACGTTTTTAAACTCTGATTCGCTCCTCATATGAAGGGGAACTTGAGAACTAAAATCGTTTTGATTTAGGAATGTGTAAAATGTCGACAGCAGGTTCAATCTCCATGAAAGGTGTTGTACTCAGTTTACTGAATCACAAAGAAATGAGTGCTTGAAGTCGTTATACACTTTGAAAATATGAACACAACAGATCATTTGTCGCTTTGAAATAAATACAAAGAGACGATTAAAAACAAGAAATGATATAAAATCAGAAAGTTGAATAAATGGTGTCTCTCTATTCTAGTGTTTGGAATACAAAGTACATATTTCTAAATAACCAACAAAATTTATTTTGACCTATGGGTTTGAGTTAAGACATGCATAAAAAGAAAAACAGACCGATGCAGACTGTAACATACAGTAAAGGGGATACCATTTGCTCTTTCGATTTCTTTCTTTTCTTTCTTTCTTCCTTTCTTTGTTCTTTCTTTTCTTTTTCTTTCTTTCTTGTTCCTTCCTTTCAAACTTGTTATTTTGCTTTCTACATCTTTCACTGATGCGTAAAACAGAATACGACTGCTCAACTGGCCACAACACCATTTTCTTTAAAGTGTCTTGTGACACACAAAGCATCTTAATTTATCAAAAATAGTTAACTCAAATCTCTACGACCTTTTGAAGGGTATTGGAATGAAGTCTGACGGAACAATTCAAATCACACGGAGGCTCACAAGTGAATGCACCATCGGGACTGCAAATCCAGCATGCGATTTTTTTTATAACGATTGGCATAAGTTAATTGAATTTGCAAGAGACTGAAATAGAAAAATCAAAAGATTTTTTTTCCAAATGAAAATTTAGAACGCCCTTGATCGCCTGTTAGATTTGGTCTTCGCTGCCATTACACCATGGGTAATCAAATAGATTTTGGAAATGCAGAAGTTACCAAGAATATATCATTCCATCTCATATAGATTGGAATAAAATTTGACCATGCGGTATCCAATGTTGCAAAACATAAGACCAGGCGATCGCAATATTATATGCATGAACAACGACAAAAAATCACTTACAATAACGTACTAAAAGATTTATTGACTGAAATCTAAAGTGGAGCATGTAATCACCCAATCATCACTTTGGACACGGAGAAAAAAGGCCTTGTTCAAGAACTCATGGTGTCTGCTATTTCATTAGTGGCGTCTCATTGAATGGAAAAATTTGGCAGGCACGGCACGAATGCAGTTTACAATACCCAGGTGCATATCCCGTTTCAATTATTTCCATATTCCATGGTCCACAGAGGCTTACAAACAAGTACGCTGAAAGCTCATGTCCTAGCGACAGAGCCAACATACACGTTTCTGATTTGCAGGCCATCATAACTGTACTGCAGATTTCTTGGATACGTAATTACCCACACACCATAACCCTCAATCATCACATTCGTACACAACAATTTCTGGTGCAGTGCTTAATCCGCTGCATTCTTGTAATAATGCGCTGACCTAGCTGATGCGTATCTTTGATTGATCCATGGTCTTAGGTTGGTAAAGTAAGCGTCCGAAACAAGCAAAGGAACTCAGCGAATGCAATCGTGAGGTTCAAAGATAAACTAAACAAATGAGCTGTCAAAAATGTGTCAGGGAAGATGGTGATTCTTATTTTTGTCTTTGTTTGTGCGGCACACAGAGCTTTATTGCATGCGAAACGACCACTTATCAAGTATGGTAAATGTTTTCCTGCAATATGGCTGTTACATTGGATGAAAGTCATGATACAACAGCGTGTGTATTCACTGAACTCATTACTCTATTAGCATAGAGATTACTGTATTTCTTGAAAGGGAATAAGCATAATCACACCATGGATTGTCATTAACATTTGGTTTCTAAGTATGCGTACGGTTAGCCTTCAATTTTGGTTTAAAAAAAATCATTATCGTACCATCACCTACAATGTGTATGGTTAGTATATTGCGGGGGGGGGGGGCTCCCATTACTTAGTACTACTGGTACGCTCCGCCAGAAAGGCCCGCAATTTTCGACCAACTGTCGCTCTCAAGACCCCATTTTAACCATCGATCCTAAAGGCCCCATATTTTTAATTGTCGCTCCAAAGACCCCCATTAATTGTAATCGAGCTCAACTACGGCTCTTTTTCCTTCATGGGATGTGCGCACTTCTACCCCGGGACTTTGTCAATACCAGCTCCCAAAGACACCTCCCCCCTATTTTCTTATTGATTCGGCTGCCATTGGGTCTGGGTTTCATGCCCTCACTGGAGCCTACGCACCATAAAATATGGGTGGTAGCCCCCCCCCCCCCCCTTCCGCCTAGTGGGATTATTTTATTTTCTTCTTCTTAACTTTAAATACAGGTTTCCAATATTCTCGAAAGGTTGTGACCTTGTCTCAAAATTATAAATGAAAACATGATGCCCGGATTATCCACGATGATGTAAATCCTGTTGTCTTTGTGCTCTTCACTAACCTGTTGTGTTAATGATTTGCCTGATACTAGCTGCTGTGGTGACTATTGTTTCTATGCTTTGCGTCGCCATCAGCACATGTGATGGCCTATTGTTTTTATGCTTTGCCTCGCTAACAGCACGTGTGATGGCAATTTCTTTTATGCTTTGTCCCGCTACCATCACGACTGATGACTAGTTAATGCTTTGACCCGCTACCGGCACTTGTGATGACTATTGCTTCTGTGACTGACCTTTCTTTTAATTTCTCTGCTGCTGGCAGCCCTGACTGGCCTGTTGCATTGACACTTGATCCAACACCAGGAGTCCTGATCATCATCATCATCATCATCATCATCATCATCATCATCATCATCATCATCATCATCATCATCATCATCATCATCATCATCATCATCATCATCATCATCATGACATGTTTGCGTGCATGACTGGGCCATGGTTCAAGTGATTTGCCCATCCACTTGCAACATTGCCTAGGTGTTTGATAGGTCTACAATGCTTTGACCACCCCAGGGCGACATCATCCAAATCACATAAGTGATCTATATGAGACTACTGCACACGTGTCGGTATGTCAGTGTTTGCTACGTTCATATCTAATTAAACTTTTTAACATGCCGAAATATTGCCTATGGTGGGATTTAACACAGGTAGTTGGGTTGAAGGTCGCCATTGAAATGTGGCCATTATTCACAGGTGACCAGACACTATCAGTTACTCCGTGAATGAGTTCAGGGTATAGAAATATACACCGGCGGATGACATCTGTATCTTCTGAGGCCTTAGGCCGAATGATATACACATGCCATAAATTGGTGTATATTTTTGTAAATTGGGCTCCTTCACAGAGTAACGATTTTATCTCGTATTATTCAGGAACTGACAAAATTATTTCCTACTTTGATAAAGAGGGAAACCTGCGGCCTATAGCAACCACGGTCACTGTCGTCTGTAAACCGTAGAGAGGAGCATCACGGTTCCACAGTGAGGTTATTCGAAGATACGGAATCAAGCCGAGGATACGAACTGGTGCACCCGGCGCGTGCAGCACGTTTTAACCAATGGCGTTGCTTGTTATTACCAAAACAAGATAATACTTAATATCATTCATCACAGGAATATGTAGTGGTCAAACATGTACTCTCCAAAGAATTTTTGTGAGGAAGAATAAACTTAAAGCTTTGATAGTGTTTGATATTGTCAGAAGATCGGGTGCTTGCTATTTATTTACTTATTTATTTATTTCTTTATTTATTCATTAATTTATTTATCTATTTATCTATATATTTATTTATATATTCATTTATATTTTTCATTTATAATTAGTTTTTTCCACAAAATTGTAATAGGCATTTGATCACAAAGGGAGGCTTGATTCTTGTCACAAGGGTAACTTAACGAGTTGCATGGAGAAAGTTGCATGATCTCTGACCAAAAACGTGCCTTTAACCAACTTTATTGGCACGAAACGTAAGTTTGCTTATTATGCGCCATGTTATATTTCCTGACGTTGTAGACATGCGGCACTGTTTCAAAAGTATGAAACCAGTCAACATTGTGAATTGAGAGCACTGTACTATTTAAACATGGCTCATAATTTACAATATGTTCGCCCTAGTCACTTGGTAGGTGTCATTTTGAAAAGTAAGATAGCGAGTAGAGATGTACATACATACATACATACATACATACATACATACATACATACATACATACATACATATATGCCAAGGATTGATATATCCTTAGAACGATATTCCTCGTGGCCATGACTGGTGCATACGCCATTACCTCGATCAGGCGTGTGCATCCGGCATAGAGACTTGGTAACACAGGTCTTCAGACGTAGCTTTATTATGCAATGATATATCAGATAAACCTATACGGTGGTATATTGTATGCGGCAACTAAAGTCCCTTGCCTTTGCCTTTTGTTTTATTTAAATTATGTTCTGAGCAAAAGTTTGCTAAGATATCGATTCATGTCCCCTGTCAAACATCTTAGGTTTTCAGAGTGATAGCGGATATTCCTCACCGTGGTGATCCTGCAATAATATGTGTCTCTAATTTTGTGTGTTATTAGAATACAGCTGTTGTATGTTCGTATTATATATTGTTTCTATCCTCAAGTCAAAGAGGCTAGTTCTTAGTTCTTAATATCACAGCGGACCTGAAGCTGAAATAAAGACACGCGAGTACACGTTTCATAAGTATAAAATTCCCAAGTAATACTTAAGAACCGATTTAAATATAAATGAACTTTATTTGTTATTACTGGATACAAAAAACTCAATAAACAAACTGATAGGTAGAAGCTCTGCCCACTTTAATCATAAAGAAACTAAATCACGTAAATTGAAAGGTATTTTGAAATGTTTACAATTTAATCTAAACAGACGTGCCCTCGAATCACTTTATTCTTTATTTCATTACACCTACTATGGAATATGCTGGTGTGGTCTAGGAAGGATGCACACAATAGGACCGAGATCTTCTTGAAAGTATTCAGCTGGATGCAGCCAGAGTAGTTACAGGCGCTTTAAGTCACACAAGTCACTCTAAACTAAACGCTGAAACGGCATGGAAAACCCTCGCTGAACGTACACCGAAGCACACACTGATACTCATGTACAAAATAATGGATGGATTTACCGTAGCATATCTGCAGAATTAAATTGCACAAACAGTTTTAGAACGAACTAGATACAACATCAGATCAAGACATGCCATCACTTCCTTCTATGCTCGAACAAACATTTTCTACAATGCTTTCTGTCGCACGTTTTGATATATGGTCACATCGGAAGAAAAACAGTACAGCATGTAAAGTGTGCCAGACGCCCAAGGATTTATCACTCTTCATGTAAATATTGTTTTATGATTTTTTTCTGGCTCCACACACTAGTGATGCTGTTATCGCTGGCTATTTTGCTAATAATTAACTTTGCAGCCGCAGATCATTATTATCAACCTTTTTCAATACTACATGGATGCAACTGCCATAAATATACTCTTAATAAAAGGAGGCCACTCACATGTTTACAAAAGCTGCTCCAAATACAATTATGAATGTACTGAAAATATGGATCATGCATGGAATTGTATAAAACAATGAAAAGGATAGCTTAGATCACGCACGAGCAATCACACGAAACCAATATTAGGCCATGGGCCAGGGGCTGACTGGTACGGGGGGGGGGGGACAACACATTATTGGTATCATTGGAAAGGTTTTGATGTGTACGTTTCAAAAATGTATGATAACAATGTGTATCAAAGGTCCAGCGGCCAGTTCAAGTTCAAAGGTCATAGTGCCACTAAAATTGGTCTCCAAAATTAAGGGTTTTGTCAAATGCTGTTCCTATAGCCAAACTTCCTTCACCCATATTTCACTATTTTGCCAAGAATCCTTAGCTAAAACATTTTTGTCATATGGTCACCATTAAGACCTTAAGTGTGCAAATCATATGTCAGGCGTTAATCATACAAATGATTAGATCAAATAATTTGGGTGCTACCTTTAGCAGAACATTTGTTTCAAGCACCATAACAATTTTTGCTCCGCTTATTGTGAAGCAACAATACTTAATTCTGTGCCATAAATTGCTGCTAAAACTGGATCCAGTTTACTTTGAGTTATTTAAAACTCTAGCCTCATTCAATTTACCACCTACTAAGTTTTCCCCAGAAAATCCTAGCAGTGTTGTGGGATTTCCATACTGAACCAAAACTGAGGAAATTTCAAGAATTACACCCCAATCATCCAATACCTTACAATAGGAAGCCGAATTTAGCCCTAATTTCAGGATCAGAGCCCTATTGAGAACCCTGCAACTGTGAATTCAGTGATAAGATTCAATCAAAAAACCATTATCAATCTATATATTCATTCAAGCCATAACCATCCTCGAAAATATTTTTTTCTCAGAATATTGGGATACAGACAAAAACAAAAATCTTTTTAATCATTGATATTTGCAAAAATATAACATCATTAAGTCCCATTAAGGAAACAGCCCCTATGGAAGTTGATGTCACCATTTTGAATTTCTCCTTGCAAAGAAAAGTGTTGCGCCTGGTGAGATCTATCTTTGGCCTCCACCCCTATCTTTTTTAGAACAAGAAAGAGATTAATGTAAAAACGGAGTAACTGTGGGTTTCGAACTTTCTCTACAATCCCATTCTCCAAAAGACATTGTACCACTGCATCTAAGTTCTCTTTTGATCCTCTCTCCTTTGTGACAAGAAAGTACATGGGATAGTTTGTCAAGGGAGGTGGCCGTTACTCGGTAAAGTAAGAATGTTGCCAGAATTGACCAAATTTAAAGTGTACCAATCTTTGGTACCATCGGCCTATGTATTATAATGATCTGGCTCCCCCTTTTTTAGACTCCTCTGCGATGGATGGTTGTTGGATGACTGGCGACTGGAGCAAATCATCAAGCATTGTTGGTTGGCTACAGAGCCAGACCTGCTGCTTCCTCTCTGCTGCCACCTCCTCCCTGACCACCGCAACCACCGCTGCCTGAGCCAGAACTGTACCAATGGCTTTGCCCTTCATAAAGGTATCTTTTTGCTATCACCACCAACCCCACCACCTCGAAGCTTTTACCACCAATGTTGCTGAAGGAGGACTTGTTATATCCACAAAATTAATGAGACTCTTGGCGAATGTCTTGTATCACCAACTGCACAGCTTCAAGGTCAAACAAGCTCATCTGAATAGGTGAGGTGTGAAGATGTGATCCCAAATGCTGGTTGATCACCAACATGTATTCCTGTCATTGAATGAGCACAGCATTGATGTCTAGGCATACCATATTTTCAAAGGCATGGTACAATAATAGGGCCCTGAGCAGCTCTATCTAGGATCTAAGTCTAAAAACAGCTGGTAAGCCAGCATAGTAATTCACTCTGGGTCAGTGCCTTAATATCAGATTAGGACAATGCTAGCAGGAATATCCTAATGTCTGTTGTGTTTCTGTTCAGCATCTTCTGTGAAAGGTGTACACCACATGATGACATCTTTCCCAGGCACAAACTACCAACTCTTCCTGACCCTGACGGGGCTTGAATCCCAAGTTGAAACCAACACCTGGTGCATTTTGGGAAGACTTCTTGGTCTAGGAAATAATTCTGACTGCATGAAATTGTGTGACCAGCTGAATGTCGAAGAGTTCAATTATTTTTGGTCTGATCTCCAATGTAAATTGAGAACGGAATAACCGCTACTTCTTGTTCCTTTTCTAACCCTTGTGACATTGACTTCAGCACTGTGGGCTGTAGCTTCTTTACCAATCTAAGAATATTGCCCTGGAAGTGTTCAACTATGAAATTTGTATTGTGAGCTATTGTGACAGCATCCTTTAGCTCTTCTGTCTCTTTGCCATCAGAATCAACACGGCTCCTCTTCCTGTTGCAGAGGCAGGTAGCGAGGTCGAGGAGCTTTTTCCTTCACCATCTCCTAGACTGCCATAATAAGACTGGTGAATGGACAGAGTTTTTGATGGTACCGTTTGCGAAAAACACCACTTTGAACATGGCGCAATGCATTGAGGAACAGTCGCACAAAAATATATTTGATTTGGATATCAAAGTGAAACATGGCCACAACAAATATCATACAATTATTGATGTTCTGAAATATTTGTAAAATATATCCTTTTGGTTTAATAAATTATAATTGCCTCAAGATCGCCCCATTACAATCCTGATTTACAAATTATGGGCTGGGAAATACACAATTTTCAAAATGGCAGTCGAACCTATGGGTTAGTGCCGATCAGATATTTTGACGTGGTAGTATCTTAAATGTATGTGCAATTACGGAGGTTAATTTGTCGAATAAATGTCTAGTACAAGATACAATGGGACTGTTTCAGTGTCAGCATTACCTTAAAATGTGAATACAACACCTTGACGTTAGACGTTGTTGGCGACGGTGGGCCCCAGAAGAGGGATATTTTATCAGACACAGTAGTCGCCCCCAGGCTATGAATTAAGTATCATCACTGGGCACAGCAGTAAAGAGCCCCGCTGAGTCAAAGATGGAGTTTAGTAGAGAGGGTGTCCCAGATAGAGAATAAATGTATGAAAATACTGGCGGGTTTTTGTGTGCAGTTGGTAATAAACCATTAAAAGAACAAATTTCTTTTTTTTTCTTATTATGGTAACATGAATATATGTGTTTGGAAGTTTTACTGCTAAAACTGAAATGTTATATGTCAATGTTGACGGTTGTTACAGGATACAACACGAATAAAATACAAGTACTGGTTATTTTTTATGATGTTTGTGTGGCAGGCGTGGTACAGTACTCCTCTTCATAAATTATGCAATGCATCGTTCTAAAAATTTCTGCGATGTCATTATCCTTTTGATTAACCTACTGTACAATGATAAATAGGTATAAAACAAAAAAATGACACTTCTTCATTCATTGTGGTACCATGATTGTAAGGTTTTAGCTTTTTTCTTAAAACTGATAACACAGTGTCAAAGTTAAGTTATTCGTATTCCCACTACTTTTAAAACAGCACTGTCTGCAATTCGGACCGCTGTCGTCTCCCTGAACGTGACACCTACATGTATCGTTACCAGCAATGTTTTTGCTGAGATTTACCTGTGAGACCATTCGTGATAGCACGTCTAAGGTCAGTGGTTTCCTTGGCGCGGATTGGGCCTAATGCGCCCACCGGTGCCGATGAAAGGTATTGACTCAGTCATACTGGAGTGTGTTAAATTACGCAAGATCGCAAAGAAACCCAAACAACGTGGAATAAGTTCCCGGTTGTGTTTTGACTGATCTCACAGTGAAGCACAAGTAGTTTGTAAGATTTTTTTTATCTGGCGAAGCGAAAGAAAAGCGAAGAAATGACGCAGTACCGTAGTGCTATGGCATTTTTTCATCGCTTTCTTCAGCTGGTTTCTTGGTATAAAAAATGGAAATTATACAACGCTACATCAGCGTACAAAGACAGTGTTGTTTCAAACGTAGTGGGAATATGAATAATGTTGACATGGTGCTTTGGTGTTTTCAGTTTTAGAAACAAAACTGAAACACCCACATGGTCTACATTTCCGCCCAAATCAAGAATAATTAGTTCGACAGATTTTAAGAAAATAAAGGGCCAATTTTCCATCACTTTTTGTGACCATTATTTCCAAGCCATCATAGCCAGTTATCAGTTCACCTGAACGGATTTGGTCAATATCAAGACAGTTTATATTGCATTATGTTTTAAAACGATCTAACAAACCCTTTGTATACAAAGTCTAAAACAGGGAAATTACAGTAAAATAGTAATTAACGTTGAAATCCTAGAAAAAATGGAAACACATTACGCGACCTGGGCGTTCAAAACACGGAATAAGAATGATCCCGTCTATTTTACAAGCTAAGTAGAATCCCCAATGAAGATCATCTCCATAGAGAAACTGTTTCTTTATTAAGACCACTAATTTACGTTACAATTTTTGTTTATTCTCCCCCAAGTAAGACCACCTCCCTTTAAAGACCAAATTTTCCCAGTGCCTTAGGTGGTCTTGATAGGGAGATTCCAATATATATATGAAGGTGTGAAAACATTGGCCTCCATAGAGTGGCTCCATTGTATTCTTCATTTCGGTAATAAACCTCGACGTGTGCCAGGAGACCCTCTGTTAATAATTGGTCGAGGCAGAGAAAGAATATATATGAGGCTCCTGGGTACACCCAAACCAGCCTGTCAATACTCTATGAATTGAAGATACAATATAAAAGTCGGACATTATTAGGAACCTTACAGCAGCCCTCGACTTCATTACGCCTCCAAAATCAAGATGGCAATAATGATGAACTCCGTTACACATATTTTGTCATTCATTTGGGTATTAGATAAGATGTACTCTAAAAGGTGATCCTTTGGCACAATCAGAATACCTGATGAAATATTTTTGCTCGCTGCCGAACTCGTGATATCCTCTTCTTATTACTAGTATGCAATTAGAACAAGGCTGGGCCCACATGGATCTTGGGTGGAATAGCGTGGATCGCCATGGAAAGATGTCGATTCAGGCCATGCTTTTGTGATAAGTTTGATCTTCTATTCTGAATAGTAATGTTTCTACGGACGATAAATTTGACTAATATATTAAAATAGGTGACACTTGGGGCACTTTGAGGATTATTCAATTCACTTAAATTCAATACTTTTGTCAGATATGTACAAGTTGTCACTATACTGGTAGAGTTCATATCAAGATGTAAAAACAATAATGAATGATGGGTGCTATGAGTACAGAGTAAAAGAATAGGGACTACAAAATTTACGGGGCAGATTTAGTACTCTGACAGGGACATATATTTACTCATCCAAGTAAATCAATCGTTTAGAAATGCCGAAAAGGGGACATTACCTATCATGTCCTACCATAACCTGTGGAAAACCCTTCACTAACATACAATGCAAGGTATGGCCAAAGCAGGAACACTGATAGCACCAAATAATTTGTGACACGCATAATGAAAAATAACATAAAAGAAACATTTAATGCAAAGATTACATAACGGCACTGTCAAGTGTTGTGCTGTCAGCATAACGTGACGTAACCTTATTCATTTCTTGAACCTGAATATTACATGACCAGCTGACGTTGTCCATAAGACTTTGATACTACTTTTACTGCGAGCATACCCATGTAAACCTGCCATGTAAAACACGTTCGTTTCCTTAAGAGATGATCAATGGGAGAAATCCAATACACGAGCCTCTATGACACCCCTAAATTGAAATGAAATACAATGTAGTTTCCACGAAGAAAATAATAATAGCAGACATGCGTGCCTTAGATTTTGAGAATAAAGTTTGAACACAATTTAAAAGTTTCTTTTGAAAAATGTAGCTTTCAATTGCAACTTTTATTGATGTACCAAATAGAGCCACACAAATATTGTTGTAGTCATGGACATGAACAACACCTGAACGTAGCGTGTAATGAAAACACTATGTCTTGCAGTTAGACCCCTTCTGATGGATTCACCTGTTGTGTTCGAATGTACCTGCTTGACATTCCAATGGAACATTGCCCAATTTCTCGCAGGGAGCTCTTTTTGCACAGATCGACCAGAGATTATTGAGTGACGTTTGGAGATAATGGTCTTTAAATGCCACGCATACAGTGATGCCCGGGGAAAAACAAAGATTGACAGTTGGCGGTGAAACCACTGACGAGTTTTCCCGCTGGAGACTGCAGCTTCGCAGTTGGACACTAGAGGGAGGTTTGAGCAGGAAGCATGCTTCATTTCATGAATGGTCTGTATCTGCGATCGTCCATGATTGCCGTTAACCAACGTCTGTTTGAACAAAGAAAGAAGTTAGGGTCATTCAATCCGTGTCTCTCTTAGAGTCAGGGTCAGTCAACAACTTCCCTTGGTGCTTCCATTTTGGTTGGTTTAAGGAGGGAAAGGTTATGGAGTGTACAATATATCAAGTTACCTTTAGGCTTCAGAGAATACATCATGCGTTCCCTTATGCTGGTGGCTCATTGACTTTTTGTAAAACACTACTGACATCGTGTGTTAATGACTGAACCCTTTCCCGCTCAAATCACCTTAAAGCGCCCGCATGTAAATTGCCGTCTGCCTTAATATTTTTATCTAAATGGCTCGTTACAAGAACATATGTCCTAGGTCAAAAGCTTTTCTTGGAGCAACGCGGTCAACCTCCGACAAGGAAAGCTAGCCTATTGACTCACTCGTACTCTGACCAGAAATGCGTTAAAGAACAGAATTGGGAAAACGGTGTACATGTATAGACCTGTAGTTTTAACTCTTAAGCATCGTATTTTATTCAGATAGAACAGATAGCTTCATATAGTTACCATCACAGTAAAACGTAGACGTAACAGCCAATCACAAGGGATCTTTGTGCCAACAGTCCACTCCACATAGTTTTAATACATCTGCTGTAGCAACGCAGGCTTATAGATCTGGTCGTACATTTTATGTGTAATGGTGTGGCACTGAAGTCCAGGGATTGGTCTCTTTCTGGCTAGGTATCATACTGCCAAATCCCAGTGGACACTATGTTCGATAATCACTGCGTATTATTGTGTGTCTTAGTGCATTCCTGCACACCATTGTAGGAACTAATTCACATGTATTTCTTGAGATGAACTAGAAGTAAGCCATATCGGTCCCAAAGCGCGCCGAGGAAAGCTGTTGCCTCTGTACAAAATGTAGCACTGAGAGAATTAATATAACCAGATAAGGGCTAAACCACTCCTGATTCGTAACAAGGACACCTGGATTTATTTTTGCTCTGCGCATATGGGCAAGTTTTCAACACTCACAGAGAACACGTTCCTTCAAAACATTTGCTCACGAAAACCGGTATGAATTAGACTTAATTCCAGGTCTTCTGAAAAATGTGAGTTGCTTTCGATGATATCATTGTTGCAAGTATCGAGGCATACATATTTGGTAGCATGCGCATGTGCACAAATCAATATTGGTCCGACTCATTGTTTTCTGTTTATAATACATGTTTAAATTAAATGTTCCGGTAAAACAAATGTTACAAAGTCATCAATTTGTATCTAGATTGTTAATGTTTCATGCAATTCAACCGTAAAGACTTCCAAAAAGTGAAATGCGTTGCATTTTATTACTGACTATCAGACACGACGCGGAATAACCATATGGGCTTCAGACCGCTGATAAATATTGCTTAACGCATCTTTATCTGGGAATGCAAAGCTGGAAATTTGTCGTATATGCTTAGCTTCCATGTGTCCACACTGATAAAATTACTTTTATGCAAACTTTGGGCGACTTTAATTTAGCAAGCACACTGAAACTATATTTTACAGCTCATTTGAAAATCTGAGATTCACGACTTTCCATCATCGTTTTGCATGACTCCACCATCTACATGTACTATATTCCTGTTCCAACCACGTGATCAAATAAAGTCGCATATTTCTTACCATCGATTAACATGCGCTATTCCGCTTGTGTGTTCTCTTTTAGTTATCAGTGGTAGAGCCGGTTGCAATACATTTACTTTACCGAAAGGTTCTTGATTCTTCGGCATGTGTGTTTAGCAATAAGCCAAGTTTACCCTTGGGCGCACAGTTATTTGATACACAATCTTAGATCGGTTTAGGCTTCTTATATCGGTACATTGCACCTCATGTGTTAAAATGGATGCTCTTTTTCTTACGCCCAACGGAAATTTTCTTTGAATGCGATCAAAAAAGTGAGTAGCTGACAATACTTTCCGAAAATTAGTGCGAGTGCATAGTCTTTTGTATTTATCGTTTTTTTTCTTTCGCGAAATAAATCAAATTTAAACCGAAACGTATATATATTTGTTGTCCATATTTGAGATACCGTGGGCCCAAACGACACGGAGCTGTATTTTTGTCTAAACGGCAAAATGTTTTGGGTTTACTCAATTTCTTTTTTATTGCATAACTGGGCTCACGGTTACAATATTAAAACAATCCACATGTGCACATTCACACACACACAATTCAAGGATACATAAAAGATAATGCAGTACATTTGAAACCTGAAATATATATGGCTTGGGCTCTTATATACAAGGAGAAGGATCATGTAAGCTGTGTTTCGATTGGGTGATATGAGAAAATTCTGGTCAAGACTATTGTCCAGGGAATAAAAATAAAGCCTACCTACATGAGGGAAGGCGTCGTTTCTTAATGTCTCATTAAGGTACTGGATTAACTTGAATAAATTGATCAGGTAGCGAATTGAATTTATATCGTAAAATTTCACACGCAAAGTTACACACAGCAGAAAGTTAAATTTTTTATACCCATTGAGCACAATTTTGAAATTATTGTTGATGCCCTTGCAAGATGAAATTAGTTTGGTCAAATGAGATGCTAAAATGCGTTTGTTTTTCAATTTCAAAGCCTGACTTCCCCTTGAATTAATTTAGGTTAGACCAGATCCAACTAGAGATTTATCTCACTTGATTTTTATTTTTCAAATAAAACAAGTAAAAAACAGGTAATAAAATTGTAATGGTATTGGTTTTACATTCTGTGCGTTTCAAAACTCTAAACACAGATAAATATAAAATAAAATAAAACACACGAACAAACAAAACGAAGCAAAAAATCCCTACGTAACTACTTCTTGGCTTATCTATGATCGAATATATTCAATTAATTATACCTGAAACACATTATTCCATCATATGCAAACACGAATTACATTTTACATTTTTGATGTAATTTTTTTTTCTCGAAAAATCACATTTTTTCATCCTTGGATTTATTTGGTATAACCATTCCAAGGTTATGTACATTTTTAGCCCATGTGATGACTCAGTGCCAGTGTGTCTATCAACACAGCTCGCTGATCTCTCCACGGTGTTTTCGGTGTACCTGCGTGGTGTCATTCATATACAAGGCATGTAACATATGATTGACTCTTCTAATTACCAATGCATATACATAGCCATTAACCCATAAGTCATCGTTTGTTGAGCTACGTTTTTATGGGAGAGGAAGAGTTAAATGCACATGCAGTATAGATGAAGATGCCGAGACAAGCGTGCCAAAGCAGACAGGTATTTTGTTTGAAACCAGGCGAGATAATGAAATACTAACGTGGGGAGTTCAGACCAGATATCTTGAGATTGACACGGATGTCAGTCAGTTGTGCTCAGCACAGGAGTCTTAGGAAACATGTTGATGATCTGCAAGCCAAACGATGCAGTTACAATACTAACAAAGTATACGTAAATGTTTCTGGGCTGGCTTCCATCTGCGTGCCCCGAAACATAGATAAGTGTTTCCTCAGACGACCCCAGCAGGACTGAAGTGGCTGAGACTTACCGGGGAGCACACTTATGATTGCCAATACGTAAATGAACCCATGGTGGCTCTCTCTTACTACCATTAACCTTTTTTTCCGCAGCTAGTTATACGCCTGTATAAAATACGAATCAATTTTTTAAAAAAAAGACATGTTTGCTATACTTTTTCCCAATATTTTGCATCCATGATCCACGGAGGCACAGAGGACGTATTATGCTGATATTTCTGTGGTTAATGATTAGGTTATAAAAACAATATGATGACGGCGGTGAGATCACACAATGATCATGACCCTTTTGTTCACATGCAATTTCTCAGAATAAATGTTTATTGCTCTTCGCATGTGTGGGACTTAACTCTAGTGGGCATAAGCGGTACCGCTTGCATTGTATTTAGCAGAACCCCCCCCCCCCCAAAAAAAAAGTTACGCTAGACGCACCTGCTAAAGGTTTTTTTTTCGGTAAAGGCCATACTAAATTGGTAAAATGCCAGCCAGAGTGTCAGTTTTCTCCAAAGATGCCAACTGTCCCTCATCACAGAAACCATCCCTGAATTCAACTGAAAGTTTGACCACTTTACGGTAGGTGTCCATGGTCGAAATGGAACAGTTTATTCTATTCATTTGTTAATTATCTGTATCCCAGGAGATATTGGCTACTTGTCCCTGAAATGTCATTCTGAATGTTGGCGTCTCTATTTCTCACATGCTTATAGGTGCCATGTCTGATGTTTAAAGCCATGTGTTTTTAAGTGTGTAAACAATAATCATGAGGCGAAACATTGCATATTGCGAGACATACCATTCTCCATTTCACAATTATGGTTATGCATCTGTGCAACGCATATCACTGGAAAATGTCAATGTTTATTTCAACACGTTCACTGGCAAATGAACGAATGACATTATCTTCCATCTGTTCTGTTCTTGCTAAATTCCCGTGCCACCTACCAAGTGAGTTAGTAGATCAGGCGTGTGCCTCATCCATCACGCGGGTATACTTTGTGGCCCCGTGAGTTTCCCCATGTATATACTAATAGGAACTTGCTGACAAACTCAAACTCTATTTTCGCCTCAGGTATGGGTATCGCTACCATCAACGAGAGTACTATCTGCTGATGGTACCTTAAAATATATACTATGGCAAATCGTGTCACTACAAGTGACCTCAAGCTATTTATAGGGCCCAGACTAGCAAAAGTATCCCAATTATTTTGTAGCATCCAAAAGTCTGAGGCCTCCCTCCGGAACAAAACCAACAGGATTCAATAAATTGATCGCACGCTTGCAACGTTTTTACACTTATAATTCAGGATGCGTGCAAGCAGCAGGCATGCACGACTGAGGCCACAAATTGCCGATGCCTAGTAATTTTGGGAGAGCCAATGTATTTCTATGTAACGCGTTAACGTAAAAAATATTTTTGTTCAGTACCATGTGCGTTTGTCATAAAGGCCATTTAACACTGAACCACAGCGCTCCACGTGTAGCACTTTGTGTGATACAGATATATACCCCGCTGCTCTTAGACAATTTGATGTTCAGACAGCTGCATTTTGCTAAAAAAAAAACATACTGACACTAGTTCCAAATGCTTCATGGATAAAGTATCGTTAAAATGGTCCTGGTCAGAGAATGTATGTATCGCACATGAGTCAAAGCTGAAATTAATGATCGCCCTAACATTTTCTAAAAATACTTGCAATTTCAATTTGTCTGGTCCCTTGCTAAACATATGGGAAAAACGAGAAGCCGGTGAAAATGCATTTGTGCCAGGAATCCATGTTATATCATACATAGAGCATGTTGATATATGATTTGTGGGGTCTTATATGGGTTTGGAATATTTTGGGTGAGGATTATTGCAGCGGATCCAGCGATAAAAATGCAGTATTCGTAGCAGAAGTGTAAAATAACTAAACTCTATAGATAACTGTAGTTGAATCTGCCTCAAAGATAACCACGAAGATACTAAATATTAAACCATGACAACAACAAAAAAATTAAAATAAAACAGTTATATTCTATGGCCATTATGTCATCAGACCCAACATTTTTGTTACTTCTACTTGAAAGATATAGACTTTTTTAAACGATCAGCATGACTATGCAGCCTCTCTGAAAGATTTTTTTTTTCTGTTTTAAACATGTTTATTTTTTATGGATTATCATATATTATATTAATACCTATGATGATGAATGGATTCGCCAGACATGTAGAAATGCACAATATATGTGCAAACGCACGGGACGATACAGAGCTATGTTACCAATAAAGTTGTAGAGATTCATATGAGTGAACTCATACACACACACACACACACACACACACACATACACACACACATACACATACACACACACACACATACACACACACATACACACACACACACACACATACACACACATACACACACATACACACACACACACACACATATATATATATATATATATATATATATATATATATATCAATATTCATCAGTGTATAGTAGATAAGTATATTGTCAGGCAATGGAAATCAAACCCCCCCACCCTCACCCCCCCCCCCCCACACACACAGAGAAACATAATATAAATGATGGTACAATATTTAAAATTCACTGGGAATAGCACCGTCTCTTGGTCCCGGTACGTTTTCAGTTCGCTTTTCATTTCTAGCTAGGTATCGATATATTCATCGTTAGATATGTAATATTACAAGTCCAGGTTGATCTCTTTGCACATTTTCATAAGATTGTTCTATGGAACACTTCCTTGCTCCCGCCATGCGCACTCTGTAAGAAACACGGCATTGGGCAAATAGTCTGTCATCCATACATAAACATACGACTGGGCTTAAAATTGTCGCATATTTGTAGACTAATATAGTAATATTTCCTCGTGGCCTGTTCACAAATCAGCCGATCACTTTTACAATGTGTTGATGCAAGTGAATATGATAAACATATGAATATCA